>CM029656.1:38378604-38853604 GCA_017311315.1 Dendrocalamus latiflorus | reverse complement strand
TCCGTAACCCAGCTATGCTTCACCGGGTGGTTCCATCTCGTAGAAAAACAGAGAACTTAGCAACTAGTCCTTCACAAAAGGCGCAACGATCCACGCGAGAAGGCGTTTCTTCACCGTGGCATCTCATGCAGCCTGTTGCCCATGGGTTCTCCGGAAATGTTGCCTGCTCCTGTGCAGCTTCGCCGTAACCCAGCTATGCTTCACCGGGTGGTTCCATCTCGTAGAAAAAATAGACACTTAGCAACTAGTCCTCACAAAAAGGCGCAACGATCCACGAGAGAAGGCGTTTCTTCACCGTGGCATGTCATACAGCCTGTTGCCCATGGTTCTCCAGAAATGTTGCCTGCTCCTGTGCAGCTTCGCCGTAACCCAGCTATGCTTCACCGGGTGGTTCCATCACGTAGAAAAAATAGACACTTAGCAACTAGTCCTCACAAAAAGGCGCAACGATCCACGAGAGAAGGCGTTTCTTCACCGTGGCATCTCATACAGCCTGTTGCCCATGGTTCTCCGGAAATGTTGCCTGCTCCTGTGCAGCTTCGCCGTAACCCAGCTATGCTTCACCGGGTGGTTCCATCTCGTAGAAAAAACTAGACACTTAGAAACTAGTCCTCACAAAAAGGCGCAACGATCCACGAGAGTAGGCGTTTCTTCACCGTGGCATCTCATACAGCCTGTTGCCCATGGTTCTCCGGAAATGTTGCCTGCTCCTGTGCAGCTTCGCCGTAACCCAGCTATGCTTCTCCGGGTGGTTCCATCTCGTAGAGAAGATAGACACTTAGCAACTAGTCCTCACAAAAAGGCGCAACGATCCACGAGAGAAGGCGTTTCTTCACCGTGGCATCTCATACAGCCTGTTGCCCATGGTTCTCCGGAAATGTTGCCTACTCCTGTGCAGCTTCGCCGTAACCCAGCTATGCTTCACCGGGTGGTTCCATCTCGTACAAAAAATAGACACTTAGCAACTAGTCCTCACAAAAAGGCGCAACGATCCATGAGAGAAGGCGTTTCTTCACCGTGGCATCTCATACAGCCTGTTGCCCATGGTTCTCCGGAAATATTGCCTGCTCCAGTGCAGCTTCGCCGTAACCCAGCTATAACCACATCTTGTAGAGAAAATAGACACTTAGAAACTAATCCTCACAAAAAGGTGCAACGATCCACGAGAGAAGGCGTTTCTTCACCGTGTCATCTCATACAGCCCGTTGCCTATGGTTCTCCGGAAATGTTGCCTGCTCCTGTGCAGCTTCGCCGTAACCCAGCTATGCTTCACCGGGTGGTTCCATCTCGTAGAAAAAATAGACACTTAGCAACTAGTCCTCACAAAAAGGCGCAACGATCCACGAGAGAAGGCGTTTCTTCACCGTGGCATCTCATACAGCCTGTTGCCCATGGTTCTCCCGAAATGTTGCCTCCTCCAGTGCAGCTTCGCCGTAACCCAGCTATGCTTCACCGGGTGGTTCCATCTCGTAGAGAAAATAGACACTTAGCAACTAGTCCTCACAAAAAGGCGCAACGATCCACGAGAGAAGGCGTTTCTTCACAGTGGCATCTCATACAGCCTGTTGCCCATGGTTCTCCGAAAATATTGTCTGGTCCTGTGCAGCTTCGCCGTAACCCAGCTATGCTTCACCGGGTAGTTCTGTCTTGTAGAAAAAAACAGACACTTAGCAACTAGTCCTCACAAAAAGGCGCAACGATCCACGAGAGAAGGCGTTTCTTCACCGTGGCATCTCATACAGCCTGTTGCCCATGGTTCTCTGGAAATGTTGCCTCCTCCAGTGCAGCTTCACCGTAACCCAGCTATGCTTCACCGGGTGGTTCCATCGCGTAGAAAAAATAGACACTTAGCAACTAGTCCTCACAAAAAGGCGCAACGATCCACGAGAGAAGGCATTTCTTCACCGTGGCATCTCATACAGCCTGTTGCCCATGGTTCTCCGGAAATGTTGCCTGCTCCTGTGCAGCTTCGCCGCAACCCAGCTATGCTTCACCGGGCGGTTCCATCGCGTAGAAAAAACAGACACTTAACAACTAGTCCTCACAAAAAGGCGCAACGACCCACGAGAGAAGGCGTTTCTTCACCGTGGCATCTCATACAGCCTGTTGCCCATGGTTCTCCGGAAATGTTGCCTCCTCAAGTGCAGCTTCGCCGTAACCCAGCTATGCTTCACCGGGTGTTTCCATCTCGTAGAAAAAATAGACACTTAGCAACTAGTCCTCACAAAAAGGCGCAACGAACCACGAGAGAAGGCGTTTCTTCACCGTGGCATCTCATACAGCCTGTTGCCCATGATTCTCCGGAAATGTTGCCTGCTCCTGTGCAGCTTTACCGTAACCCAGCTATGCTTCACCGGGTGGTTCCATCTCGTACAAAAAATAGACACTTAGCAACTAGTCCTCACAAAAAGGCGCAACGATCCACGAGAGAAGACGTTTCTTCACCGTGGTATCTCATACAGCCTGTTGCCCATGGTTCTCCGGAAATATTGCCTGCTCCAGTGCAGCTTCGCCGTAACCCAGCCATAACCACATCTCGTAGAGAAAATAGACACTTAGAAACTAGTCCTCACAAAAAGGCGCAACGATCCACGAGAGAAGGCGTTTCTTCACCGTGTCATCTCATACAGCCTATTGCCTATGGTTCTCTGGAAATGTTGCCTGCTCCTGTGCAGCTTCGCCGTAACCCAGCTATGCTTCACCGCGTGGTTCCATCTCGTAGAAAAAACAGACACTTAGCAACTAGTCCTCACAAAAAGGCGCAACGATCCACGAGAGAAGGCGTTTCTTCCCCGTGGCATCTCATACAGCCTGTTGCCCATGGTTCTCCGGAAATGTTGTCTGCTCCTGTGCAGCCTCGTCGTAACCCAGCTGTGCTTCACCGGGCGGTTCCATCTCATAGAAAAAATGGACACTTAGCAACTAGTCCTCACAAAAAGGCACAACGATCCACGGGAGAAGACATTTCTTCACCGTGGCATCTCATACAGCCTGTTCCCATGGTTCTCTGGAAATGTTGCCTCCAGTGCAGCTTCGCCGTAACCCAGCTATGCTTCACCGGGTGGTTCCGTCTCGTAGAAAAAATAGACACTTAGCAACTAGTCCTCACAAAAAGGAGCAACGATCCACGAGAGAAGGCGTTCCTTCACCGTGGCATCTCATACAGCCTGTTGCTCATGGTTCTCCGGAAATGTTGCCTCCTCCAGTGCAGCTTCGCCGTAACCCAGCTATGCTTCACCGGGTGGTTCCATCTCGTAGAGAAAATAGACACTTAGCAACTAGTCCTCACAAAAAGGCGCAACGATCCACGAGAGATGGTGTTTCTTCACCGTGGCATCTCATACAGCCTGTTCGCACGGTTCTCCGGAAATGTTGCCTGCTCCTGTGCAGCTTCACCGTAACCCAGCTATGCTTCACCGGGTGGTTCCATCTCGTAGAAAAACAGACACTTAGCAACTAGTCCTCACAAAAAGGGCAAACGATCCACGAGAGAAGGCGTTTCTTCACCGTGGCATCTCATACAGCCTGTTGCCCATGGTTCTCCGGAAATGTTGCCTGCTCCTGTGCAGCTTCACCGTAACCCAGCTATGCTTCACCGGGTGGTTCCGTCTCGTAGAAAAAACAGACACTTAGCAACTAGCCCTCACAAAAAGGCGCAACGATCCACGAGAGAAGGCGTTTCTTCACCGTGGCATCTCATACAGCCTGTTGCCCATGGTTCTCTGGAAATGTTGCCTCCTCCAGTGCAGCTTCACCGTAACCCAGCTATGCTTCACCGGGTGGTTCCATCTCGTAGAAAAAATAGACACTTAGCAACTAGTCCCCACAAAAAGGCGCAACGATACACAAGAGAAGGCGTTTCTTCACCGTGGCATCTCATACAGCTTGTTGCTCATGGTTCTCCGGAAATGTTGCCTGCTCCTGTGCAGCTTCGCCGTAACCCAGCTATGCTTCACCGGGTGGTTCCATCTCGTAGAAAAAATAGACACTTAGAAACTAGTCCTCACAAAAAGGCGCAACGATCCACGAGAGAAGGCGTTTCTTCACCGTGGCATCTCATACAGCCTGTTGCCCATGGTTCTCCGAAAATATTGCCTGCTCCAGTGCAGCTTCGCCGTAACCCAGCTATGCTTCACCGGGTGGTTCCATCTCGTGGAAAAAACAGACACTTAGCAACTAGTCCTCACAAAAAGGCGCAACGATCCACGAGAGAAGGCGTTTCTTCTCCGTGGTATGTCATACAGCCTGTTGCCCATGGTTCTCCGGAAATGTTGCCTGCTCCTGTGCAGCTTCGCCGTAACCCAGCTATGCTTCACCGGGTGGTTCCGTCTCGTAGAAAAAAACGGACACTTAGCAACTAGTCCACACAAAAAGGCGCAACGATCCACGAGAGAAGGCGTTTCTTCACCGTGGCATCTCATACAGCCTGTTGCCCATGGTTCTCCGGAAATGTTGCCTGCTCCTGTGCAGCTTCACCGTAACCCAGCTATGCTTCACCGGGTGGTTCTATCTCGTCGAAAAAACAGACACTTAGCAACTAGTCCTCACAAAAAGGCGCAACGATCCACGAGAGAAGGCATTTCTTCACCGTGGCATGTCATACAGCCTGTTGCCCATGGTTCTCCGGAAATGTTGCCTGCTCCTGTGCAGCTTCGCCGCAACCCAGCTATGCTTCACCGGGTGGTTCCATCTCGTAAAAAGAACAGACACTTAGCAACTAGTCCTCACAAAAAGGCAACGATCCACGAGAGAAGGCGTTTCTTCACCGTGGTATCTCATACAGCCTGTTGCCCATGGTTCTCCAGAAATGTTGCTTGCTCCTGTGCAGCTTCGTCGTAACCCAGTTATGCTTCACCGGGTGGTTCCATCTCGTAGAAAAAATAGACACTTAGCAACTAGACCTCACAAAAAGGCGCAACGATCCACGAGAGAAGGCGTTTCTTCACCGTGGCATCTCATACAGCCTGTTGCCCGTGGTTCTCCAGAAATGTTGCCTGCACCTCTGCAGCTTCGCCGTAACCCAGCTATGCTTCACTGGGTGATTCCATCTCGTAGAAAAAACAGACACTTAGCAACTAGTCTTCACAAAAAGGCGCAACGATCCACGAGAGAAGGCGTTTCTTCACCGTGGCATCTCATGCAGCCTGTTGGCCATGGTTCTCCGGAAATGTTGCCTGCTCCTGTGCAGCTTCGCCGTAACCCAGCTATGCTTCACCGGGAGGTTCCATCTCGTAGAAAAAATAGACACTTAGCAACTAGTCCTCACAAAAAGGCGCAACGATCCACGAGAGAAGGCGTTTCTTCTCCGTGGCAAGTCATATAGCCTGTAGCTGAACTACGGTAAAGATACGCCTTCTCTCGTGGATCGTTGTGCTTTTTATTGAGGACTAGTTGCTGAGTGTTCATTTTTTCTACGAGATGGAACCGTCTGTTGATGCATAGCTGGACTACGGTGACGGTGCACAGGAGCAGGCAACATTTTCGGAGAACCGTGGGCAACAGGCTATATGAGACGCCACGGTGAAGAAACGCCTTCTCTCGTGGATCGTTGTGCCTTTTAGTGAGGACTAGTTGCTAAGTGTCCGTTTTTTCTACGAACCGGAATCACCCGTTGACGCATAGCTGAACTACGGTGAGGCTGCACAGGAGCATGCAATATTTCTGGAGAACCGTAGGGCAGTAGGCTATATGAGACGCCACGGTGAAGAAACGCTTTCTCCCGTGGATCGTTGTGCCTTTTAGTGAGGACTAGTTGCTAAGTGTTCATTTTTTCTACGAGATGGAACCACCCGTTGACGCATAGCTGGACTACGGTGACGCTGCCCGGAGCAGGCAACATTTGCGGAGAACCGTGAGGCAATAGGCCATATGAGACGCCACGGTGAAGAAACGCCTTCTCTCGTGGATCGTTGTGCCTTTTAGTGAGGACTAGTTGCTATGTGTCCATTTTTTCTACGAGATGGAACCACCCGTTGACGCATAGTTGGCCTACGGTGACGCTGCATAGGACCAGGCAACATTTCCAGAGAACCGAGGGGCAACAGGCTATATGAGACGCCACGGTGAAGAAACGCCTTCTCTCGTGGATCGTTATGCCTTTTAGTTAGGACTAATTGCTAAGTGTCCATTTTTTCTACGAGACGGAACCACCCGTTGACGCATAGCTGGACTACGGTGAGGCTGCACAGGAGCAGGCAACATTTCCGGAGAACCGTGGGGCAACAGGCTATATGAGACGCCACGGTAAAGATACGCCTTCTCTCGTGGATCGTTGTGCTTTTTATTGAGGACTAGTTGCTGAGTGTTCATTTTTTCTACGAGATGGAACCGTCTGTTGATGCATAGCTGGACTACGGTGACGGTGCACAGGAGCAGGCAACATTTCCGGAAAACCGTGTGGCAGCAGGCTATATGAGACGCCACGGTGAAGAAACGCCTTCTCTCGTGGATCGTTGTGCCTTTTAGTGAGGACTAGTTGCTGAGTGTCCATTTTTTCTACGAGATGGAACCACCCGTTGACGTATAGCTGGACTATGGTGAGGCTGCACAGGAGCAGGCAACATTTTCGGAGAACCGTGGGCAACAGGCTATATGAGACGCCACGGTGAAGAAACGCCTTCTCTCGTGGATCGTTGTGCCTTTTAGTGAGGACTAGTTGCTAAGTGTCCATTTTTTCTACGAGACGGAATAACCCGTTGACGCATAGCTGAACTACGGTGAGGCTGCACAGGAGCATGCAATATTTCCGGAGAACCGTAGGGCAGTAGGCTATATGAGACGCCACGGTGAAGAAACGCTTTCTCCCGTGGATCGTTGTGCCTTTTAGTGAGGACTAGTTGCTAAGTGTTCATTTTTTCTACGAGATGGAACCACCCGATGACGCATAGCTGGACTACGGTGACGCTGCCCGGAGCAGGCAACATTTGTGGAGAACCGTGAGGCAATAGGCTATATGAGACGCCACAGTGAAGAAACGCCTTCTCTCGTGGATCGTTGTGCCTTTTAGTGCGGACTAGTTGCTAAGTGTCCATTTTTTCTATGAGATGGAACCACCCGTTGGGGTATAGCTGAACTACGGTGAGGCTGCACAGGAGCAGGCAACATTTCTGGAGAACCGTGGGGCAGCAGGCTATATCAGACGCCACGGTGAAGAAACGCCTTCTCTTGTGGATGGTTGTGCCTTTTATTGAGGATTAGTTGCTACGTGTCCATTTTTTCAACGAGATGGAAACACCCGTTGACGCATAGCTGGACTACGGTGACGCTGCATAGGAGCAGGCAACATTTCCAGAGAACCGTGGGGCAACAGGCTATATGAGACGCCACGGTGAAGAAACGCCTTCTCTCGTGGATCGTTTCTACGAGATGGAACCACCCGTTGACGCATAGCTGAACTACGGTTAGGCTGCACAGGAGCAGGCAACATTTCTAGAGAACCGTGGGGCAACAGGCTATATGAGACACCACGGTGAAGAAACGCCTTCTCTCGTGGATCCTTGTGCCTTTTAGTGAGGACTAGTTGCTGAGTGTCCATTTTTTCTACGAGATGGAACCACCCGTTGACGCATAGCTGGACTACGGTGACGCTGCACAGCAGCAGGCAATATTTCCGGAGAACCGTGGGGCAACAGGCTATATGAGACGACACGGTGAAGAAACACATTCTCTCGTGGATCGTTGTGCCTTTTAGTGAGGACTAGTTGCTAAGTGTTTATTTTTTCTACGTAGTGGAACCACCCGTTGATGCATAGCTGGACTACAGTGAGGCTGCACAGGAGCATGCAATATTTCCGGAGAACCGTGGGACAGCAGGCTATATGAGACGCCACTGTGAAGAAACGCTTTCTCTTTTGGATCGTTGTGCCTTTTAGTGAAAACTAGTTGCTAAGTGTCCATTTTTTCTACGAGATGGAACCCCCCGTTGACGCATAGCTGGACTACGGTGACGCTGCATAGGAGCAGGCAACATTTCCAGAGAACCGTGGGGCAACAGGCTATATGAGACGCCACGGTGAAGAAACGACTTCTCTCGTGGATCGTTGTGCCTTTTAGTGAAGACTAGTTGCTGAGTGTCCATTTTTTCTACGAGATGGAACCACCCGTTGACGCAGACGCCACGGTGAAGAAAACGCCTTCTCTTGTGGATCGTTGTGCCTTTTAGTGAGGACTAGTTGCTGTGTGTCCATTTTTTCTACGAGATGGAACCACCCGTTGACGCATAGCTGGACTACGGTGAGGCTGCACAGGAGCAGGCAACATTTTCGGAGAACCGTGGGCAACAGGCTATATGAGATGCCACGGTGAAGAAACGCCTTCTCTCGTGGATCCTTGTGCCTTTTAGTGAGGACTAGTTGCTGAGTGTCCATTTTTTCTACGAGATGGAACCACCCGTTGACGCATAGCTGGACTACGGTGACGCTGCACAGCAGCAGGCAATATTTCCGGAGAACCGTGGGGCAACAGGCTATATGAGACGACACGGTGAAGAAACACATTCTCTCGTGGATCGTTGTGCCTTTTAGTGAGGACTAGTTGCTAAGTGTTTATTTTTTCTACGTAGTGGAACCACCCGTTGATGCATAGCTGGACTACAGTGAGGCTGCACAGGAGCATGCAATATTTCCGGAGAACCGTGGGACAGCAGGCTATATGAGACGCCACTGTGAAGAAACGCTTTCTCTTTTGGATCGTTGTGCCTTTTAGTGAAAACTAGTTGCTAAGTGTCCATTTTTTCTACGAGATGGAACCCCCCGTTGACGCATAGCTGGACTACGGTGACGCTGCATAGGAGCAGGCAACATTTCCAGAGAACCGTGGGGCAACAGGCTATATGAGACGCCACGGTGAAGAAACGACTTCTCTCGTGGATCGTTGTGCCTTTTAGTGAGGACTAGTTGCTGAGTGTCCATTTTTTCTACGAGATGGAACCACCCGTTGACGCAGACGCCACGGTGAAGAAAACGCCTTCTCTTGTGGATCGTTGTGCCTTTTAGTGAGGACTAGTTGCTGTGTGTCCATTTTTTCTACGAGATGGAACCACCCGTTGACGCATAGCTGGACTACGGTGAGGCTGCACAGGAGCAGGCAACATTTTCGGAGAACCGTGGGCAACAGACTATATGAGACGCCACGGTGAAGAAACGCCTTCTCTCGTGGATCGTTGTGCCTTTTAGTGAGGACTAGTTGCTGAGTGTCCATTTTTTTCTACGAGATGGAACCCCCCGTTGACGCATAGCTGGACTACGGTGACGCTGCATAGGTGCAGGCAACATTTCCGGAAAACCGTGTGGCAGCAGGCTATATGAGACGTCACGGAGAAGAAACGCCTTCTCTCGTGGATCGTTGTGCCTTTTAGTGAGGACTAGTTGCTGTGTGTCCATTTTTTCTACGAGATGGAACCACCCGTTGACGCATAGCTGGACTACGGTGAGGCTGCACAGGAGCAGGCAACATTTTCGGAGAACCGTGGGCAACAGGCTATATGAGACGCCACGGTGAAGAAACGCCTTCTCTCGTGGATCGTTGTGCCTTTTAGTGAGGACTAGTTGCTGAGTGTCCATTTTTTTTCTACGAGATGGAACCGTGCGTTGACGCATAGCTGGACTTCGGTGATGCTGCACAGGGGCAGGCAACATTTCCGGAGAACCGTGGTGCAACAGGCTATATGAGACGCCACGGTGAAGAAACGCCTTCCCTCGTGGATCATTGTGTATTTTAGTGAGAACTAGTTGCTGAGTGTCCATTTTTTCTACGAGATGGAACCACCCGTTGACGCATAGCTGGACTACGGTGATGCTGCACAGGAGCAGGCAACATTTCCGGAGAACCGTGGGGCAACAGGCTATATGAGACGCCACGGTGAAGAAACGCCTACTCTCGTGGATCGTTGTGCCTTTTAGTGAGGATTAGTTGCTAAGTGTCCATTTTTTCTACGAGATGGAACCACCCGTTGACGCATAGCTGAACTACGGTGAGGCTGCACAGGAGCAGCCATTATTTCTGGAGAACCATGGGGCAGCAGGTTATATCAGACGCCACGGTGAAGAAACGCCTTCTCTTGTGGATGGTTGTGCCTTTTATTGAGGATTAGTTGCTAAGTGTCCATTTTTTCAACGAGATGGAAACATCCGTTGATGCATAGCTGGACTACGGTGATGCTGCATAGGAGCAGGCAACATTTCCAGAGAACCGTGGGGCAACAGGCTATATGAGACATGACGGTGAAGAAACGCCTTCTCTCGTGGATCGTTGTGCCTTTTAGTGAGGACTAGTTTCTAAGTGCTCATTTTTTCCACGAGATGGAACCACCCGTTGACGCTGCCCAGAAGTAGGCAACAATTTCGGAGAACCGTGGGCAACAGGCTATATGATACGCCACGGTGAAGAAACGCCTTCTCTCGTGGATCGTTGTGCCTTTTAGTGAGGACTAGTTGCTAAGTGTTCATTTTTTCTACGAGATGGAACCACCCGTTGACGCATAGCTGGACTACGGTGACGCTGCGTAGGAGCAGGCAACATTTCCAGAGAACCGTGGGGCAACAGGCTATATGAGACGTCACGGTGAAGAAACGCCTCCTCTCGTGGATCATTGTGCCTTTTAGCGAGGACTAGTTGCTGTGTGTTCATTTTTTCTACGAGATGGAACCACCCGTTGACGCATAGCTGAACTACGGTGATGCTGCACAGGAGCAGGCAATATTTCCGGAGAACCGTAGTTCAGCTATACCCCAACGGGTGGCGTCTCATATAGCCTACTGCCCTACGGTTCTCCGGAAATATTGCATGCTCCTGTGCAGCCTCACCGTAGTTCAGCTATGCGTCAACGGGTGATTCCGTCTCGTAGAAAAAATGGACACTTAGCAACTAGTCCTCACTAAAAGGCACAACGATCCACGAGAGAATGCGTTTCTTCACCGTGGCGTCTCATATAGCCTGTTGCACCACGGTTCTCCGAAAATGTTGCCTGCTCCTATGCAGCATCACCGTAGTCCAGCTATGCGTCACTGGGTGGTTCCATCTCGTAGAAAAATAGGACACTTAGCAACTAGTCCTCACTAAAAGGCACAACGATCCACGAGAGAAAGCGTTTCTTCACCGTGGCGTCTTATGTAGCCTGTTGCCACACGGTTCTCCGGAAATGTTGCCTACTCCTGTGCAGCATCACCGTAGTCCAGCTATGCGTCAACGGGTGGTTTCATGTCGTAGAAAAAATGGACACTAAGCAATTAGTCCTCACTAAAAGGCACAACGATCCACGAGAGAAGACGTTTCTTCACCGTGGCGTCTCATATAGCCTGTTGCCCCACGGTTCTCCGGAAATGTTGCCTGCTGCTGTGCAGCGTCACCGTAGTCTAGCTATGCGTCAACGGGTGGTTCCCTCTTGTAGAAAAAATGGACACTCAGCAACTAGTCCTCACTAAAAGGCACAATAATCCACGAGAGAAGGTGTTTTCTTCACCGTGGCGTCTCATATAGCCTGTTGCCCCACAGTTCTCCGGAAATGTTGCCGACTCCTGTGCAGCGTCACCGTAGTCCAGCTTTGCGTCAACGGATGGTTCCATCTCGTAGAAAAAATGGACACTTAGCAACTAGTCCTCACTAAAAGGCACAACGATCCACGAGAGAAGGTGTTTCTTCGCTGTGGCGTCTCATATAGCCTGTTGCCCCACGGTTCTCCGGAAATGTTGCCTGCTCTTGTGCAGCCGCACCGTAGTCCAGCTATACATCCACCTCTAATATACTACCTAAAAAACTTGAAATACTCCTTTATCACTTTAGATATATTCGTATACTAGTTATAAGATACTCCAATATGAACCGCACAAAAAAATTACAAAAGAGTCCATAGTTTTTAGTGTATTCTCTAAATACCTTTATATACGCACATAAAAAGGAGTATGTCAAAAAAATGTACATACCACCTCTAAAAAATTATTCATACCACCCAGATGATCTTAAATACTCATATACTACACGTACATACTCTCTGTTACGGGAGATACTCTTTACGTTATGAGAAACGATAAAGGGTTTAATTACACCCGGGAATAGAAAAAAGCTTCCTCTCTCTCTCTTTGTATATATATATAAGCATATCTAGTCCTCACTAAAAGGCACAACGATCTACGAGAGAAGGCGTTTCTTCACCGTGGCGTCTCATATAGCCTATTGCCGCCCAGTTCTACGCAAATGTTGCCTGCTCTGGGGCAGCGTCACCATAGTCCAGCTATGCGTCAACGGGTGGTTCCATCTCGTAGAAAAAACGAACACTTAGCAACTAGTCCTCACAAAAAGGCACAACGATCCACAAGAGAAAGCGTTTCTTCACCGTGGCGTCTCATATAGCCTGTTGCACCACGGTTCTCCGGAAATATTGCCTGCTCCTGTGCAGCATCACCGTAGTTCAGCTATGCGTCAACGGGTGGTTCCATCTCGTAGAAAAAATGAACACACAGCAACTAGTCCTCGCTAAAAGGCACAATGATCCACGAGAGAAGGCGTTTCTTCACCGTGACGTCTCATATAGCCTGTTGCCCCACGGTTCTCTGGAAATTTTGCCTGCTCCTACGCAGCGTCACCGTAGTCCAGCTATGCGTCAACGGGTGGTTCCATCTCGTCGAAAAAATGAAAACTTAGCAACTAGTCCTCACTAAAAGGCACAACGATCCACGAGAGAAGGCGTTTCTTCACCGTGGCGTATCATATAGCCTGTTGCCCACGGTTCTTCGAAAATGTTGCCTGCTTTTAGGCAGCGTCACCGTAGTCTAGCTATGCGTCAACGGGTGGTTCCATCTCGTAGAAAAAATGGGCACTTAGAAACTAGTCCTCACTAAAAGGCACAACGATCCACGAGAGAAGGCGTTTCTTCACCGTGGCGTCTCATATAGCCTGTTGCCCCACGGTTCTCTGGAAATGTTGCCTGCTCCTATGCAGCGTCACCGTAGTCCAGCTATGCGTCAACGGGTGTTTCCATCTCGTTGAAAAAATGGACACTTAGCAACTAATCCTCAATAAAAGGCACAACCATCCACAAGAGAAGGCGTTTCTTCACCATGGCGTCTAATATAGCCTGCTGCCCCACGGTTCTCCAGAAATGTTGTCTGCTCCTGTGCAGCCTCACCGTAGTTCAGCTATGCCCCAACGGGTAGTTCCATCTTGTAGAAAAAATGGACACTTAGCAACTAGTCCTCACTAAAAGGCACAACGATCCACGAGAGAAGGCGTTTCTTCACCGTGGCGTCTCATATAGCCTATTGCCTCACGGTTCTCCACAAATGTTGCCTGCTCCGGGCAGCGTCACCGTAGTCCAGCTATGCGTCAACGGGTGGTTCCATCTCGTAGAAAAAATAAACACTTAGCAACTAGTTCTCACTAAAAGGCACAACGATCCACGGGAGAAAGCGTTTCTTCACCGTGGCGTCTCATATAGCCTATTGCCGCACGGTTCTACGCAAATGTTGCCTGCTCTGGGGCAGCGTCACCATAGTCCAGCTATGCGTCAACGGGTGGTTCCATCTCGTAGAAAAAACGAACACTTAGCAACTAGTCCTCACAAAAAGGCGTTTCTTCACCGTGGCGTCTCATATAGCCTGTTGCCCCACGGTTCTTTGAAAATGTTGCGTGCTCCTATGCAGCGTCACCGTAGTCCAGCTATGCGTCAACGGGTGGTTCCATCTCGTAGAAAAAATGGACACTTACAAACTAGTCCTCAATAAAAGGCACAACGATCCACGAGAGAAGGCGTTTCTTCGCCGTGGCGTCTCATATAGCCTGTTGCCCCACGGTTCTCTGGAAATGTTGACTGCTCCTATGCAGCGTCACCGTAGTCCAGCTATGCGTCAACGGGTGGTTCCATCTCGTTGAAAAAATGGACACTTAGCAACTAGTCTTCACTAAAAGGCACAACCATCCACAAGAGAAGGCGTTTCTTCACCGTGGCGTCTGATATAGCCTGTTGCCCAACGGTTCTTCCGAAATGTTGCCTGCTCCTGTCAAGCATCACCGTAGGCCAGCTATGCGTCAACGGGTGGTTCCATCTCGTAGAAAAAATGGACACATAGCAACTAGTCCTCACTAAAAGGCACAACGATCCACGAGAGAAGGCGTTTCTTCACCGTGGCGTCTCATATAGCCTATTGCCTCACGGTTCTCCGCAAATGTTGCCTGCTCCGGGCAGCGTCACCGTAGTCCAGCTATGCGTCAACGGGTGGTTCCATCTCGTAGAAAAAATGAACACTTAGCAACTAGTCCTCACTAAAAGGCACAACGATCCACGGGAGAAAGCGTTTCTTCACCGTGGCGTCTCGTATAGCCTACTGCCCTACGGTTCTCTGGAAATATTGCATCCTCCTGTGCAGCCTCACCGTAGTTCAGCTATGCGTCAACGGATGATTCCGTCTTGTAGAAAAAATGGACACTTAGCAACTAGTCCTCACTAAAAGACACAACGATCCACGAGAGAAGGCGTTTCTTCACCGTGGCGTCTCATATAGCCTGTTGCCCACGGTTCTCCGAAAATGTTGTCTGCTCCTGTGCAGCCTCACCATAGTCCAGCTGTGCGTCAACGGGTGGTTCCATCTCGTAGAAAAAATGGACACTCAGCAACTAGTCCTCACTAAAAGGCACAACGATCCACAAGAGAAAGCGTTTCTTCACCGTGGCGTCTCATATAGCCTGCTGTCCCACGGTTCTCCGGAAATATTGCATGCTCCTGTGCAGCCTCACCGTAGTCCAGCTATGCGTCAATGGGTAATTCCGGCTCGTAGAAAAAATGGACACTTAGCAACTAGTCCTCACTAAAAGGCACAACGATCCACGAGAGAAGGCGTTTCTTCACCGTGGCGTCTCATATAGCCTGTTGCCCCACGGTTCTCCGAAAATGTTGCCTGCTCCTGTGCAGCCTCACCGTAGTCCAGTTATGCGTCAACGGGTGGTTCCGTCTCGTAGAAAAAAATGGACACTTAGCAATCAGTCCTCACTAAAAGGCACAACGATCCACGAGAGAAGGCGTTTCTTCACCGTGGCGTCTCATATAGCCTGTTGCCCCACGGTTCTTTGGAAATGTTGCCTGGTCCTATGCAGCGTCACCGTAGTCCAACTATGCGTCAACGGGTGATTCCATCTCGTTGAAAAAATGGACACTTAGCAACTAGTGCTCACTAAAAGGCACAACGATCCACAAGAGAAGGCGTTTTCTTCACCGTGGCGTCTGATATAGCCTGTTGCCCCACGGTTCTCCGGAAATGTTGCCTGCTCCTGTGCAGCGTCACCGTAGTCCAGCTATGCGTCACCGGACGGTTCCATCTCGTAGAAAAAATGGACACTCAGCAACTAGTCCTTACTAAAAGGCACAACGATCCACGAGAGAAGGTGTTTCTTCACCGTGGCGTCTTGTATAGCCTGTTGCCCCACGGTTCTCCGGAAATGTTGCCTGCTCCTGTGCAGCATCACCGTAGTCCAGCTATGCGTCAACGGGTGGTTCCATCTCGTAGAAAAAATGGACACTCAGCAACTAATTCTCACTAAAATGCACATTGATCCACGAGAGAAGGCGTTTCTTCACCGTGACGTCTGATATAGCCTGTTGCACCACGGTTCTCCGGAAATGTTGCCTGCTCCTGTGCAGCATCACCGTAGTCCAGCTATGCGTCACTGGGTGGTTCCATCTCGTAGAAAAATAGGACACTTAGCAACTAGTCCTCACTAAAAGGCACAACGATCCACGAGAGAAAGCGTTTCTTCACCGTGGCGTCTTATGTAGCCTGTTGCCACACGGTTCTCCGGAAATGTTGCCTACTCTTGTGCAGCATCACCGTAGTCCAGCTATGCGTCAACGGGTGGTTTCATCTCGTAGAAAAAATGGACACTAAGCAATTAGTCCTCACTAAAAGGCACAACGATCCACGAGAGAAGGCGTTTCTTCACCGTGGCGTCTCATATAGCCTGTTGCCCCACGGTTCTCCGGAAATGTTGCCTGCTGCTGTGCAGCGTCACCGTAGTCCAGCTATGCGTCAACGGGTGGTTCCATCTCGTAGAAAAAATGGACACTCAGCAACTAGTCCTCACTAAAAGGCACAATAATCCACGAGAGAAGGTGTTTTCTTCACCGTGGCGTCTCATATAGCCTGTTGCCCCACAGTTCTCCGGAAATGTTGCCGACTCCTGTGCAGCGTCACCGTAGTCCAGCTTTGCGTCAACGGATGGTTCCATCTCGTAGAAAAAATGGACACTTAGCAACTAGTCCTCACTAAAAGGCACAACGATCCACGAGAGAAGGTGTTTCTTCACTGTGGCGTCTCATATAGCCTGTTGCCCCATGGTTCTCCGGAAATGTTGCCTGCTCCTGTGCAGCCGCACCGTAGTCCAGCTATACATCCACCTCTAATATAGTACCTAAAAAACTTGAAATACTCCTTTATCACTTTAGATATATTCGTATACTAGTTATAAGATACTCCAATATGAACCGCACAAAAAAATTACAAAAGAGTCCATAGTTTTTAGTGTATTTTCTAAATACCTTTATATACGCACATAAAAAGGAGTATGTCAAAAAAATGTACATACCACCACTAAAAAATTATTCATACCACCCAGATGATCTTAAATACTCATATACTACACATACATACTCTCTGTTACGGGAGATACTCTTTACGTTATGAGAAACGATACAGGGTTTAATTACACCCGGGAATAGAAAAAAGCTTCCTCTCTCTCTTTGTATATATATATATAAGCATATCTAGTGTTAATGCACTATTCAGTGCTAACATGCTAATGTGAACGTTGGTCGTCCAATCTAGAATGAATAGTCACGATTCATGCGGGTGGAAGGTCACTCCTCACTTATGCATTTTGCGTTTACACCCCCGCCTGGTTGATTGCAATCGCAAAAGTATCCTTCGATCATTCCTTTCTTTCCCATCAAAGCCGTCACCAAGGGAGAGCTCCCTCCGACCCGCTGGCCTCCTGGCCACCGGCAGCGGCCTCCTTCCTCCTCCCAGTTACTCACCTCCATCTCCTCGCATCCGTCCCAAGCGTTGCCCTCCCCGGCCTCCTGCGCCACCCTCCCTGTCCTCCCCGACGCCCTCCCCATCCTACCCTGACACCGCTCCACCGCCACCCTAGGCCTCCCTCCACCCCCCGGCGTCGCCCCCTTCGGCCTCCCACGGTGCCGCCCCCGGCCTCCCATGGCGCTGCCCCTCTTTCATCTGTGCCTCTCTCTCCTTGACCATGCAGTGCTTCAACCATGGCGGCTTTGATCGTGGCGATTTCGACCATGGTCGGGGAAGGGGAGGCGCGGATGGAGGAGGAGGCATTGTGGGAGGCTGGAGGGGCAGCACTGGGGGAGCCCGAGAGGGGGTTGGCGACACCGAGGGAGGCCGTAGAGGGCGGCGTCGGGGAGGGAGCCTGGTGGGAGGCGCCAAGGGAGGAGCTCGGGGAGGGAGGAGCAACTCTTGTGAGTTGTGACTGAAGGCAAAGAGCGGTGGGGGTTTCTTACAAATAACCATAAGTCATCCGGTATTTCCATCCACCTGGATTGTGTCAGTTTGGTTGGGATCTGAAGGTCTTGGATGTTTGTTAGTATGTTAGCATCCAAATGACCGAAAGCACTAGATATGCTTAAAAGAACAGGCCTACATCGATGATTGGGCGCCCAAAGTTAAGTGAGGCCCGAAGAGTCCGAGTGGATCTATGCGAACATGACCAGCAGTAGCCGATCCATCCATTTGACTTGATAGCCCAATCAGTCAGTGCAGTGCCTGTCAATCGATCCATGCCCTTGATCCCTAAGCACCAAACGATCCAAACCCCAGGAGGAACGGAAGGTAGGGTTTTTCCGCAGCCGCACGCACGGCCGCCCCCCAGCCAGCCACACTTGCCTTCCCCGCAGCCACCAGGAAGGACCTAATGGCGCTCTACCGCCGTCTCCTCCTCCTCCGGCGCCTCTCCCAGCCCGCCCTCCTCTCCTCGCGTGCAGCCGCCGTAACCCCCCGCCCCCCTTCCCCCACCGCCGCGCTGCTCACGACCTCGCGCCACTTCGCCTTCTCCTCCGCCGAGGAGGCCGCCGCCGAGCGCCGCCGCCGTAAGCGCCGCCTCCGCATCGAGCCGCCGCTCCACGCCCTCCGCCGCGACCCCTCCTCCCCGCCTCCTCCGCGCGACCCCAACGCTCCCCGCCTCCCTGACACCACCTCCGCCCTTGTCGGCCCCCGCCTCAGCCTCCACAACCGCGTACAGTCCCTCATCCGCTCCGGCGACCTCGACGGGGCATCCCTCCACGCCCGCGCCGCGGTCTCCTCCCGCGTCCGCCCCACCGTCTTCACCTGCAACGCCGTCGCCGCCTCCATGGTCCGCGCCGGGCGCTACGACGACGCCGTCTCCCTCTTCGACTTCTTCTTCCGCCGCTCCAACATCGTCCCCAACGTCGTCTCCTATAACACCCTCATCCTCGCCCACTGCGAGGCCGCCCGCGTCGACTCCGCTCTCAACGTCTACCGCGAGCTCCTCGACAACGCCCCTTTCTCCCCCTCCGCAGTCACCTACCGCCACCTCACCAAGGGCCTCGTCGCCGCCGGCCGCATCCACGACGCCCTCGACCTCCTCCGCGAGATGCTCAACCGCGGCCAGGGCGCCGACTCCCTCGTTTACAACAACCTCATCGCCGGCTACATCGACCTCGACAACTGGGACAAGGCCTTCGAGCTCTTTGCCGAACTCCGGGAGAGGTGCGTCGTCTACGACGGCGTCGTGCACACCAGCTTCATGGAGGGGTACTGGAAGAAAGGCATGGATAAGGAGGCCATGGAGAATTACCAGTCCCTGCTCAATAAAAGCTTCAAGATGACGCCCGCCACCTGCAACGTGCTGCTCAAGACGCTCTTCAAGTACGGCAAGCACAAGGAGGCAAACGACCTGTGGGAGACCATGATTGACAACCACAGCCCGCCAACTTTCATCGGCATCAACAGCGAGTCCTACAGTGTCATGGTCAACCAGTTCTTCAAGGAGGGCAAGTTCCATGAGGCGATCGAGGTGTTCCACCGGCAGCCGAGGAAGAACGTCCAGATGGACGTCGGCTGCTTCAACAACATCATCGGGAAGCTCTGTGAGAATGGGATGCTTGCAGAGGCGGAGAAGCTCTTCGAGGAGATGGAGAGCAAGTCTGTGCTTCCAGATGTGTACACCTACACTTACCTGGTCGACTCCTGCTTCAAGGAAGGTCGTGTGGATGACACGATGCAGTATTTCTATAAAATGGCAGATGGGAGGGAGCATGGGCCAAAGTTTAATATCGGTTTCTTCAACCGGATGTTTGAAGGACTTTCAGAAGCTGGCCGGATTGATGATGCCTTGAAGGTGTATGGAAGGATGCCTGACAAGGAGATCAAGCCTAACACAACCACGTTTGAGATCCTGGCTAAGGCCTTGTGCAAGGAAGGGGATTTGCATAGAGCCCTGGACCTGGTGAGGGACATGGCAAGGGGCGGTGTTGTTGCTCCTCCTGAGTTCCGTGAATATGTTGTTGAGATTTTCAAGAATGCCGATCGGCAGGAAGAGATCGTGAAAGCTTTTGAAGAAAAGCCAGTGCCATTGCCTCCTCAGCCAAGGCCAGAGTATCGCCCTCGCAGTTCGCCTCAGGGGCTTCCAGGATTTGCATCAAATCAGACAAAGGTTAGCTACATGCCTCACCAAGGCCAACCTGGGTATGGTTCTCAACCATTTCATCCTGGCGTTGGTGGATCACAAGTACTGCAGCCTGATGGGATGTCTCCTAGACCTCAGCAGCCTGTCCGTGGAAGCCCTCAAGTTGGAAAAACAGAGTTTGGTGGCCGCCCGCTGCAGCATGGGCTTGGTGCGCCTCAACCACCGCAGCCTGGGTTTGTCTCCATTACTCAGCGGCCAGAAGTTGGTGCTCCTAATACATGGCAGCATGGGCTTCTTTCTCCTCAAGGAAAACAACCTGGGATTGTCCCACCTCAAGGTCAACAACCAGAATTTGGTACTTCTCGTCCATGGCAGCATGCAGTTGGCGCTGCTCAAGTGCAACAACCTGATTTTAGCTCAGCTCCACCAGCACAGCCTGGATTTGTTTCCCCTCAACCGCAACAACCAACACTTAGCACTCCTCAGAATCAACAGCCCAGGTTTGGCACACCTCATCCATGGCAGACAGGGTTTGGTGCTCCTCAAGTGCAACAGCCTATTTACGCTGCACCTCTCCCATCACAGCTTGCTACTGGTTCTCCTCTGCCACCATGGCCACAGTTTGGTGCTCCTCAAGCACCACAATCTGATTTGGGCTCTGCTCAGAGTCTACCGGGGTATGGCAACATACGAAATCAGCATGGTCGGTTTGGATCTCCTCCTCAGGGCGGACAAAAATTTGGCACTCAGCCACCGCAACAGGGATTTGGTGCTCAGGCCCCTCGCTCAGGATATCATGCTTTCCAAGGTCAGAACAGTTTTGAGCCTCGCCAAGGACAAGTAGAATTTGAAACTCAAGTAGCACCACCTGAATATGGGGCTTCCCAAAGCCAACCCTCACATGGTGCTGCCTGGAGCCAGAGTTGCTATCGATCTCCTCAAGGGCAACTGGGACATGGGGGTCATCAAATGCCGCCACATGCTTCTGGTTTTCCACAGCACCAAATGGGTCTTGGTGTGCCACAGGGCCAAAATAACCATGGGTTTCCTCATGCGCAATCTGGTTTTGGAGCTTGTCAAGGGCAAACTGCTCTTGGAGCAATTGAGGGTGAATCAAGGTTTGGTAGTTCATATGGCCAACCAGGGGATGGAAATTCTCAAGGGCAGTCAGGTTTTGGAGCTCCAGTGAGCCAAACACAGCATGGAAGTTCCTATAGATACAACCCTGGGTATGGACCCTCTCATGGTCTGCAGGGATTCGGTGCTCCCAATGGTGAAACTGAAACTGCTGAACCTGAAGGCCAACAAGAGGCTACTGCTCCTGAAGATCGACAAGTAGCACTCTGATCTATACACCACTAAAGATGTGGCTTCATTCACCTTTTTGTTTTATGAAACGTTTTCAGGTATAAGGTGATTGCTAGAATTGTTGTAGTAACAACACAAAATATGCATCTTTTCTAGCAGTGTCATCTGTGTTGCATATCATGACAACTTATTTGGTCTTATTGAAATCCTGATTTTAATCATCTGTTATTTTGTGAAATCTTAAAAAGGTTATAACCAGGGCAGTTGTGCTTTACAGAATGGACTTGGGTTTTACTGGTGGTGAACCATTCTGTTTCACATAAGCTTCAGTCTTTTGTGGATGGTCAGCTGAATGGAACTTTTTGCTTGGCTATTGCTTGTCTCAAATTCAGAATTAGAGACCTGCAAGTTGAGTATTTTGTATGGTGGATTCATGTATGCTGATATCGTGTACCGTAATGGACATTATGTTATAGATAAACAAAAAGGATAAGAAGTAAACATGTAATCTTTTGGGTTCTTGGACCACACGAAGTCATTTAGCTGCTGTCTAAACAACTGTTCATTGGCTAGATGAATAAAAGGAACCATTGATTGTAGATGTACAGAAAGCATTAGGAATCTTGCCTATCCTTTGATAATTTTACTTTGTTCACTTGCAACACATCTGGAAATCATTCAAGTTGGCACCTGCCTTCACCTGTGTTGTTCACTTGTTGTACTCCTTGAAGATTCAGGGTTTGATGCTAGGACATTTGATGTGGTGAGTGGTGACTGCTTCAAGGTAAAAAGTGAGTTATGTGATTGAAGGATTGAGCGTAGTTGTTATGGCGTCGAGATATCGGCGATATCTCGTCGCCATATCGCCGTGGTGGCCAGCAGCTCCATGCCGTCCGAACGGCAAGGAGGTGCATTGTATCCCGTCCGCCATGGCGGTGATATGGCGGTGTGGCGTCGTTGTGGCGGTATGTCGCCACACGGCGGACGCCACAGGGGTGGGGGGTTAAAAAGTCGAGACTCGAGAGGGTGTTAGTCAGACGGACATACGTTAGGGTTTTGGCAGCCGAGCGAAAAAACGAGAAGAGAGTCCCGCCGCCGCCGGATCCACCGTCGCCACAGCCGAATCCGCCGTCGCCGCAGCTGAATCCATCGACGCCGCAGCCGGATCCGCCGTTGCCGCGGCCAGATCCGCCGAAGCCGCAGTCCACAGCCGCCTCCTCCAGTCCGCCGCCGCCTCCTACTTCGCCGGCCGGCTCTCCGTCGCCTCCACCGGTGAGTTTACTCTCGCCACTCGCGGTGTCGCCAGGGAATGGAGCGGTCCAAGCGGACCTCCGTGACTCCGTCTGTTGACTATGCTCACGAGCGAAGCGGCGTCGCGGCGACCGATTTATGTATGCGTTCATTGCATTGCGCCGTTACGATCGGAAGTACAGTAGAAAGTCTAAGAACAGTAAAAGGCCTAATGAACAGTAAAAAGCCTGATAAACAGTACTACAATTATGCTAATGCTAATTGCTTGTTAAGATGTGTGCATAGTGTCGCCAAACTAAGTTAAGATGTGTGCATAGCGTCTCCACGCCGCACGTCATATGGCGTTGCCACGCTACGCGCCATAAGCGATATTGTTGTGTGAAGGTGGTGAGGCGCCGCGCCTCGCCGCGCCGCCGTAATAACCTTGGGACTGAGATTGAGAGTTCTCTTATTTACATTCTGTCTATTTGCAAATTTTCTCCTTTATTATCATGAAACTAGGAAGAAAGTTGAGTATGTATATGTCTAGACACATCTACTGATTTGGAATTATCAAAAGGACCAAATAATGATATGTCTGTCTATTGATCTCCCCACGGTAGTTTAAACCTTAGACTAAAATTGTATGTGCTAGCTGTTTATATTTTGTCATTTATGAAACATATGGGTCCTTGATATTCAGGCATAAGTGTAGGCAGGCTATGATTTGGCTGCATAAGTGTAGGCAGGCTATGATTTGGCTTTGGGCCAAATAATTTTTTTCATGTTAATTTGTTGTGTGAACATATTTTGCTTGTGAGTGGTGAGCCATCTGTTTGCCTCGTGTTTATGGCTATTTGCCTAAATTTATGCAGGACTTCATTGGCCTGGATCTCATGCAATAGCAAGATTTATGATATAATTTCTGGGTGTTCTTGTCAGCTCTCTCTGTCAAATGCTCAGTAGATAATGACAACAAGCCTGAAAAGTCTAATATCAGGTCAGCCTTTTGCCGCTGCTATAAATTTTCTTTGTAAGCTCATTCAAATTAATTAGTTAACTAGCTTTATCGGTAGATTAACTCAGGTTAGCTGATCAGTCTGACATTTCTTTGGAAGAAATAGCTGGTATTTCCTGTAAAGTCTGACATGTTGTTGCACTTTGTGTAAGATCAATTACATTTCTGCTATGTTTAGCTAAATATGTTCTTTTATTCTCCTTTTTTATCATAAAACTAGGAAGGAACTGGAGTGCCCCTAGATACATATACTAATTTAGAATTATCAACAGGATCAGATGGTAATATGTTGGTCTTTTCATTGCAATTTATACTAGAACTATTAACTGCTAACTATTTATATTTTGCTATTTATGGAACACTTGTGTCTGATATTCTAGCATAGGTATGGGTAGGCTTTGATTTGGCAATTGGCTCAAACATTTTTTACCTGTCAGCATTGTTGTACTGAATATGTTGTGCTTGTGAGTGGTGAACCATCTGTTTTCCATGTGCTCTTAGCTACATTTTTGCCTAAATTTATGTAGTTGTACCTAATCAACCTGGGTCTCATGTGGTCTCATGCAGTTGTAGGATTACACACTATAAGTTTTGAGAGGTGTTCCCACCGGCTCTGTCAATGTTTCAGTACATATTGATAACAGCCAGCGTGTGGTTGATGATCTTACTATAAGTAAGTCTGCACAAGGTTTAACTTTTCTGATGGAATATCTTTCTTATTTAATACTAAATGTCTGAGTTGAGTAGTCATATTCCTTGCATATCTCAGCTCGTTTACAACTATCCATTACCTGAGAGTACTTAAACAAGGATATTGAAGCTTGTTGGGTAGGAATGATGATAAGATCTAGATAGGATTTTTTGCATGTGTAATTCTGGCAGCATCATTTCTAAACCTTTAATGTCGCAGGTTGTGCTTCCTGAGGGATCGAAAGAGTGCACAAGTTGTAGTTCCTTTTCTGACAGAGCAACATCTTGAGGTAATTCCATATTTCCTTAAACGCCTTTTATTGGTTCATATATCTGTGTTTTAGCGTTAAGCTCCTAGCTTGTAACTATAATGTGACAACAAATATGGGGCGTGTTCTTTTCGACTGCGACTTATGGCTTTTGGCTGAAATTTTTGAATTTTGGCTGTTTACGGTACAGATTACGGAGAGACAAATACTCACTTGCGATTTTGGCTGGTACAGATGTTGGGTTTTTAACGTGTAGATCGTTTAACTTATAGACTCCGTCTTAAGAAAATACTCCGTTTGAAAGTTAGGTACTGTAGCAAAAGCCAAAAGCCGCCAGCTTTTGACTTAAAGAACATGCCCATGATCATCTGCTAGGGCCTATGCATGTTTACATTGTTATTGCCCAATGGAATCATTTGGCATCGGTTAGGGCCTCCTTTCTCACATTTTCGTAAGATCTCTAACTTGATCGTCGACAGCTGGCACCAGCCGTGGGGAAGAAGGTGCTAAGTCCATGAAGTTTCTCATCAACAAGCATCATCCTCTCTTGTTTGCGTCAACATTGCCCATGTGATCATGGCAGAAACCTAGGATAAGGAGAATTAGTTCGATCTGGTCGATTACACTGACCTCAACATGAACACATGCATCTGCACCATGGAACATGATACTTCTTTGTCATCATCCTACATCCTAGGCTCACCAGACTTTGAGACCAGCGAGATCGACCGAATGGAAAAAGACACGCTGCCCCTCATCATTAGCATTTCCAGGGGAATTAGTTGTACCGACCTTGTTGGAATGCCCAAGCAACATGGCAATCCTAGTACTTTCGATCGACAAACATGGCAACAAGAGCACGATGCTACGATCCGATGGTCAGAGTACTCTCAATGCTTCCTAGTATTTCTGAAATTTTTAGACTTTATTTTCTATTTTCTAAGTATTTTCAAAGCTTCCTAGTATTTCTGAAAACCAAAAACAAATTTTAAATCATTTCTCTCCTCAGGCTAATGTGTGTCAAGTCCTAGTTCAATCTATCCTCGCCCAATTTAACCTCAGCCGCTCTCATCCACTTAACCCTTCATTCTTAACCGACGGCCTGGATTTATCCACCGTCGCCCGATCCAATCCTATGCATCCATCTTCATTTAATTGTGCCAACGGCCTTGATTTCTTTCTCGCCTTGTGGCATTCATCCGACTGTCCACTCTTTCCCCTCTCTCTTCTCTCTCGCCGACAACCCGACCCCACCCGTCAGTCATCTTCTTCCTCCCCCTTCTTCCTCCTCGTGCCGACCTCCATTACCACCCCACCTAATCTCTTCAATGTTGTCCTTACCTCTCGATTAGCCAGAGAAATGACACCACTCAATGCCCTCTTCACTTCCCGCATTACAAATTATCACAAACGGTTCTTTAAAATAATCGTCTGTGATATTATTATCACAGATGATTATATTATAGAATCGTCTTAGATAGTCATATTTTCGTTAGGAAGTGCTACCCATGTCCTATGAAAAAAACAAGCTTCGACCACTTACAAATTAACTCCTATGACTCCGACCACAGTGACGACCGCTATTTCGACCACACCTTCGATTGCAACTTTGACCACGCCTTCAACTGCAGCTTCGACCATGCCTCAACGCAATTAGCATAGTCAAGATTAGTTCCAACAACATATACAATCATAAATATAATTATTTCTTAATTACTAAATCAATTACAATAGAATAATTCCTTAATTACATGTCGAGTTTCTTATAATTACATTAGCATAATTTGTTTGTTACGAATGTTTAGTAAGAGACCAACCAAGCTATCACATACATTCTTCTCTACGTGCATGACACAGATGCAATTGCGAACTTCTAAGTGCTCCCAGTTTCTTCTTCCACATGTTCTTCTGATGGGTCTTCAACTTACATCCCTTTCCAAGTACAACATCGATATTCTTGACCATATCATAGACCTCTTTCCCGCTAAAAGGCCTTGGTGCCGAGTCATCCTCTTTTTTCTGTCAAATTATTTCATCTTGCGGTATGGATGAAACCATGGAAGGAACCTACGATGACGTCTGTACACAGTTTTACGTGAGTTGTTCAACCATACACTCTCGGTATAATCTAAGTAGTGCGGACAGGCTTTGGCTCCTTTCGTACTCAACCCCGACAGGTTACCAAGGGCAGAAAAATCATGCTCGGCCACTCTTCTAAAAGCAGACACGCCATTAATGTACTCTTCACTTACACGGTTCTCAACGTATACCCAGCTTCGGTCCATCTACATTACGCACGTAACAAATTAGTGTCAAATTAAATTATTAATGCTACTATAGCTAATTAACTAGCCTAGCTTGTTATTCACCTAATAAAACATTGCCCATATCTAAATTAAGTAGCTAACCATGATTCATGAAGCAATATGCATGTATGTGTCTTTATATATATATATATATATATATATATATATATATATATATATATATATATATATATATATATATATATATATATATATACACACACACACACACACACACACATATATATATATACACATATACATATACATACATACATACATACATACATATATCAAGCAAGAATATATTGAAGTAAACTAGAAGTACTGATCCATATATGCATATATACATATATATATAGGACGCTGAAATAGGACACCAAGCCTTTCTGCGTTTGGATTATTTTTAGATGCGTGCAAGTGGAATGGAAGTCATTGATTTAGCATGCTAAATCAATCATGGATGGAAAGTCTTAATCATGGTGTCTGGGCAACATGGATGGAAAGTCTTAATCATGCATGAAAAATCTCACTCATAGATGGAAAGTCTCACTCATAGAGCATGGGCACCATGATGCCCCTGTTATTTATACTATATATATATATAAAGCAAGAATATATTGAAGTAAACTAGAAATATTGACTCATTTTTAAATTGGAGCAAACTACCATTTTTCTCTAAACCTAACTATCATCTCTCACTATTGCACGGCATATAAGTTATTAGAAGCAAATATTAACCTCCAATCACAAAAAACAAATCGATCTACAAGCGGTATGTTTTCACCAAACTCCACAAAGCCGACCACCTCCTTCAATGCAGTGCAATGAAGACAGATCTGTCGAGACCACGCTGACTATTTAATAACATGGCGTATCCTAGACGGTTCCAACCACAAACCGTTT
This sequence comes from Dendrocalamus latiflorus, assembly GCA_017311315.1. NCBI lineage: Eukaryota > Viridiplantae > Streptophyta > Magnoliopsida > Poales > Poaceae > Dendrocalamus > Dendrocalamus latiflorus. Next base: position 38,826,230 of record CM029656.1, on the reverse strand, counting down.
GTGATATAAAACGATCACAGACAGTTTGTATATCTGCCATTATCACATACGGTTTGTATCAATAATCGTCTGTGAATTATCACAGATGATTACAAACCATCTGTGATGTTTTTCATTATCACGGACGTTTTGTATTAATAACCGTCTGTGAAAATATCACAAACAGTTGTTCGTATGAACCGTCTTTCATAGTTACGTATCACAGACGGTACACGGTTACGCTTGTAAAACCGTCTGTGATAATTACAGCACCGACGGTTCTCTATGAACCATGTATGATGTAGCCGTCCAGTATAGCCTTTTTTGCAGTAGTACCACTAGCACTCCTTGCACAGGGTTGGGGAGAAGCTGCCTCACCAAGACTTGAGCGTGCTAGGCTTCATCTTGGCCCAGCTAGGTAGGAAGAAGGGCAACGCATGCGATCAATCAGATCAGGCTTGTGCGTGCGCGCGCGTTCAAGATACCAGATGCCAGCTGCCTGCTAATTTGAATGGATGATGACCAATGAACTGAACATGCTTGCAACGCGACGGGCGGGACGGTACGACTTAAATGGACGAACTCAGAGGCCGGAGCTAGCGAGCGAGAGCTGTCGTCCACTACTACAAAAAGAGTCATCACAGATGGTTTAAAACTGTCATCACATACAGTTTTTTTGAACCGTCTGAATTTATGTGTCAGTGATAATCAGAAGTTATCACAGACGGTTTTGTGAGCCGTCTGTGATAACTACATCACAGACGGTTTATAACTAGACCGTCTGTGAAAAACACTATCACAGACGGTTCTAGCTACCAACTGTATGTGATGTGTGAGTATAACAAATGGTTGGTATATAGAATCGTCTGTGATACTTCCCCATCACAGACGGTTTTTGGTTCAAGCCGTCTGTGATAATTCTTCACAGACGGTTTATACCACAAAGCCGTCTGTGATAGTTCATTCTATACCTAAATTTTTCTATTTTTTTGGTTAACCTCAGGAAATGTTAACTATATTATTTGAAAATAATCAAATACAGCAACAAACACAGCAACATATTCTATTTTCAAGATTAGAATCTATCATTACAACATCACAAGATATCTAGTATGTTACCCATAGAACTACATACATAAGAGGACACTTGCAATTTTACAAAGATAAACTTCACGGCTACAAATTTAGAAAAATGCTTACACTACATTAAACTATAATCTAAAACAAGTGGTGTGGAAAAATTTTCAAGTAGCATAAATAAGAAGGCAACAAACACCATTTTTAACTTCTATGACAAAATCAATAGTTTTTATGCTGGCCTTCTTCGTTTCCATCTTGCCATTGCCTCCTTCCCTTCCATCTTACTACAGGTGAAATTTCAGTCGCTCTTGTCGAACCCTTCCTACCCTTGCCACGCACAAATGAGTTGGAGTAGTATTGGTGGTATTGGTTCTTCGAGTAGAGAGAGAGAGTTAATAAGGGGCGAGAGGTGGGGAGGAAAACGGTGCCTGCCATTCGATGCGGAGAGAATGGACGGGTGAAATCGGGATCCTAGGGGATATGCTGTGGATCGGTGACATGGCGGGACATCACAGACGGTTCGGATTACAAACCGTCTATGATGGAGACATCACAGACAGTTCATAACAACAATCGTCTATGATATCACAAAAACAATATACCTGTATAATATAAATAGGTAGTTTGAAAAGATAAAATAGCAAAGTTTTATATGGCTTATATGTAGTTGTTTGAAAGGTTTCGACGAGATCTACAACTTTGCAGTTGAGGCAAAACCCAAGTTCCAAAGGGAAGATTGAAAACTTTGGCAAAAACAGAAACCAAAAACTTGCAAAGCAAATTTGGGGGCTAAAGATGGACGATTTTGAGGGTCTTAGAGGGCAACTGGCGTAGGTCAGTCATTTTTTTTTTGGATCGGGCTCGTCATTAGCTTTCCAATGAGTACAAGAACGTCGAAAATGGACACCGTATGCAAAAGTTATGCTCGTTTTACCAAAAGTGTCTAAAATTGAATCCTCCTCGAACTCAGGCGAAAAATTATGAAATTTTGGAGGGTTGCAAGGCGGGAAACATATCACAGATGGTTTTTAATACAAAGCGTCTGTAATAACTTCATTATCACAGACGGTTTTTAATACAAACCGTCTGTGCATGATAATAACCGTCTGTGATGTCTGCCATTATCACAAACAGTTCTTATCTAGAACTGTTTGTGATATTTCACAGACGGTTTGTATTAAAAACCGTCTGTGATAATAAAGTTATCACATACCACAGACGGTTTGTATTAAAACTCGCCTGTGAAAATACAACAGACGGTTATTCGTATGTACCATCTGTGATACTTGCTGCACAGACAATTCTTAAGAACCGTCTATAATATAAAAGTCTTTTGGTCCAGTCGTGGATTGAATCGGATGCAGGTAAGCGTGCATGTGCGCGCTAGCTGGCTAGGCACGTGGAGGTCGGCCGGCCGGTAGCTCACGCGATGGGAGGGGTCGACCATGGCGGGGAGGATCCGAGTCGAATACATGTGCTCGTCGCCTCGATCGATTCCCTCTCTGCCTTGCACTACTACACGTATGGAAGAACGTAGTATGCATGCATGAGTGCCTGTGCTTTTCGTTTCAGCCGCTTGGAAGAACGCATGCGTGCCTGTGCTTTTCGTTTCACCTTTAACTAAGGGCATATTTTTCAAATCAAAATTAGCATCAGACAAACACATATCCCAGAGTTAATGCCATGTCTATTGAGTGTTTTACACTATTATAATACACTAGTAAAAATAGTAAAATACATAATATAAAAGTATTTTACAAGACAAATCCAATGATATTATTTTTATATAGTAAATTTATATACTTTAACATATATTAATATTAATGGTCAAAGATTAAAAAGTTTGACCACATGACTTTTGGGACAGAGGGAGTACTTATTTACTATAAAACTTAACTACACAGATCTGTGCTCGTACTACACGCATGCACTGGATCATGCAACAAGGAAATCAACCAGCAAATAAGTAGCTAGGTGGCCGGACGGTTCGTATTAATAACCTTCTGTGAAAATATTACAGACAGTTATTTGTATGAACTGTTTGTCATAGTTGCGTATCATAGACGGTATATGGTCATATTTGTAAAACCGTCTATGATAATTACAGCAATGATGGCTCTCTACCAGTGGCGGACCCAGGATTTTACCAAAAGGTATGCCGCACCAAAATTTTTATATGCAATTCGGTAAAACCATTTGCCAATTCGGTAAATAATTGTAAAATTTGCACCGTAATTCGGTATACAGACACTAAATAATATGATAAGTCTTAAATTCAAGGATTAAGCTGGAAACTTGCACAAATTACAATATAAATAGTTCAAACACCATAATAATAGTTTCAAATATATATAAAAGAGACTTACAATACTACTTATCTGACTTTTTTAGTCTACACTTTCTAAAGGATATGAAAGTCTCGATTATATCATCTTCATCCATTTCAAAGAAAATATCTCGCTCAATGAATGTGACTAGACAAATCTCTATGACCAAACTGGAACCCTATAATTTAGGTGGTGTCTAGGCGATTTATATGCAGTTAATTAACCACATCAAACAATTCATGGAGAAAATACCGCCGTACAATATACGTATTTGAGAACAATTCAAGTGCTTTATATGCGCTGTACAGAACATACTGCCATGCATGCATGTACGTATTGGAGAGCGTTCTTGCAAGATGGGGCTAGTTAAGCTAGCAACCACACATGAATTCAAGTAACAGTGTGCAACGATTCAAGTAACGCCTGACTGCCTGGTGCTCGATCGAAATCTGATCCATCAAACAACAACAACAATAACACACGTACCAATCCAATGTTCCATATATACCTGCACTACATTGCATATTTGCATCCGCCCAAGAGTACTAGGAAAGGAAAGACGAGAAAAGATATCACCACACAAAACGCAACAAGCAGGAACTTACGGGCGAAAAAAAGTAGTGTAATTGCATCGACCGGAAGCAAAGCAATCGGCAAATCACGCTGTACAAAGCAGAGTGCAGAGAAATGTGTTACTACTTACTAGCAATCGGCGTCGCGCATCCGGAGCAGCTGCAGCATCGCCATTTGGACCTCAACGACCGGCGGGGCCCCAGGGTATGCCGTGGCCCACCCGGTATACCCTGTGGGTCCGCCCATGCTCTCTACGAACCATGTGTGATGTAGTCGTCCGGTATACTTTTTTTTTACATTAATACCACCAGCACTCCTTGCGCGGGGTTGGGGGAGAAGCTGTACTCCCCCACCACCACCTCCGACCTCGTCCTCATCACCGACGCTGCCTCACCGAGACTTGAGCGTGCTGGGCTTCATCTTGGCCCAGCTAGGTTGGAAGAAGGGCAACGCATGCGGTCGATCACGTTCAAGATGCCAGATGCCTAGGGGTGGAAACAGATCAGATACGGTCGAATAGTCTCAAATACGAATACGGATTCATGTTTTTAAAACGGATACAGATACGAATTCGAACATTCTCGAATACAAATACGAATCGAATGTCGTAACGAATACAAATTCGAATCGGATATATGCTTAATTCGGTCGAATACGAATATCCTTCTACAAATGTCATAATCAACCGGTTTTCCGATTAGCGGTTTTAAATTCAAATTTTGACATTTGAAATTTCATCAACAAACAATCATCACAAATATTAATAAATCAAGTTCATATCCTCCACTTAACAAAGCAAGGAACAAATTATTCTCAATGCTTAACAAAGTGAATCAAATAAAAATGAGATTTTTATGACACATGATCCCAAACTTGGCCTACAGAAAAATGGTATTCTTTTGCGCAAAATTCTTCATTCCCTATTGTTTAAACTATTCTATATGGAAAAACTTACCAGAAAATCTATGCAAAGAAGTTGAGTTCTTGGTGTCCATAAATATTAAAATCTGGCCGCCATCCATTATATCCTCCAGTAGATTAACCAACCTTATATCGAAGTAATTCATTTCATCATCAAGACATTGTGTTTGAAACATTTGAGTATATAGTAAAAAATGTCATGGGAATCCTACTTGTCAGTTGAGGGGTTGTAAAGTGATATATCAATGTTCATACCAAAAAGACCAACAACAGCCACTCCAACAGTAATGACGACAGTCGCAGTGGAGAGCATGACCCCGCCCCATCTGTAGAAGCTGATTTTGTTTGTCATCCAGCATTATGTTGATATAATCTTCAGTATCGTCAACATACTCTCTCAGCTTCAAACAGAGATAGAACAAGTATAGGTTCAGTATAATAATTTGATTTATTAATCCTTGTATATAGAAGTCCCTACACTAGTTTCCCGCAATTAGAACGATCACTCTAAAGAACCTCCAATAAAATCAATTAAAGGGAAAATAAACCAAGCCTAGGCAAAAGGATTCACTAAACACAGGGCACCATCTTCCAATGTAACAACAGACTGCTAATTCTAGATCGCCCTACCTCCTAATATTAGCTTGTTTAAAGACACCATTTCAGTAAGCCAAATAAAATGATTTCTTTTGTTATTAAGACATAACATTTTATAACTCTTACCACAGTTTTGTATTTTAACTTATGGCAACAACATAAAGTTCTAGATATACCACATGCAGAGCATCATAAAATTAGCAATTCTGATCTAATGTGATTTTATTTCTCGAGAAAATACTTGTTAACAATAACAAGAACTCAGCTGCATTGGAATGGTGCAAGTAACATAGGAAAGTGAGGTCTATTACATGGGATAGCTTATTAAGTGTGCCATCAATTTGCACAAAGTAGGTCTCTAAAAGCATTTCCAGTTCTTCGATGTGGGGCTTATAACCAATAAAGCTACCATTGCTTCCATCGGCCTCACTTCTATATACATAGAGATGCATACAAACTAGTCATGGTTATTTATGGATATAGCAGATAAGATATATCTTGTTCTATTCTTGCAAAAGGACATATAACACTTTGATGACTTACCTATCCTCCAATTGAGATGGGTCATCAACATCAACTCTAGATGAAGCCTCACTAATTTCTTGTCGAGTAAGCTTCTCTATCAAGTACATTTCAGCCATATCCATTTCATCATCCAATAAATGCTCAAGCTCATCCCTCACCTATCAGAAAGTAATATTTTTAACAAGGGTGGAATATATTATGTGAATTCTAGAAGGGAAAGGAGTTCAGAAAAGTGAAGTGAACAAGTTTCTTGAGAGGAAATTACAGAGGTCAAGAAGAGATATATAGGTAGGTGGTGGTGGGATGCGTGTATGGCAATGAGACCGACCTTATGGCCAGGAGGAGCATCACGGCGGACAGTGGAGGCATGACCAATGTGCTGGTGGTTACCTCCTCCGTGGGGATGCTCAACAGGGTTCATGGCCACACCAGTACACCACCACGCACCTTTGGCCAGCAGTTCCTCTTCACGCGGTACTTGTGGTAAGCATTGCCAATGCCAGCCTTCAGCATCGGCTTCTCAGTCCTGCCACCACCAGCAACCTGCACCAGAGCCCAGAGGGGAGCTTGATCCTACAAGAACAGAACAGCATGGGTTCTATAAAAACTTTGCCAGTTCTGAACAGTGAACAGGTTACTGCTGGTAACCAGCTACAACATGTCAACATGGAATCAATATCAGCTGCCCAATGAACACCAGTTTGGGAACATGTCATCCACCTGCAGAATCATTTCCCTTCTCTCACTGAACCAATACAAAAGAACCAAGTCATAACAGCATTCAGCAATAATACCAGAAACATGTACAGGGAAGAAATTTCATAATTGAGCTTTAGCTTAAGCCCTCCATCTGCATAAAGTGACTCGGGGATGCTCCCCAATTCGTCGGGCTCCCTTGTAGATGTTGGAAATAATCTTGTTTAGAAGTCGTACACAAGTTTTGGAAGTAATCGAATCCAAAACGAGTAAGAAATCAGAAGTCGAAAACCGAGTCCTAGATGAAGTCGTAACCGAGTCAAAGTCGTATAAGATTCGGAGTCGGAGTAGGAGTTGAGAACCCGTGTTGAATTAGAACAGCCGGGTATAAAAAGAGGCTCAGAGCCATGTATTCGATGTACCAAGCCATTGAGAAAATACCAAAAAGAGGGAAACACACAAAGCATTGTTTTGTCGTGTGATTGTGCAAGGCGTGGTCGGAAGGACTCACGATCACCGCAAGCGTGATCGGGAGGAGTTACGACCACGGCGAAGTTCCTGCGGGCGTGATCGAGAGGCGCTACGATCACGGCAAAGGAACAGTGATTCTTCGACTACGTTGAAGGAGTGCAGAGCGTGGTCGTAAAGGCAGGGAAGGCTACGACCACGGTGTAGGTGGTCGTAAGGAAGCGAAGGTGGTCGTAACGAGCTACGACTACACCGAGAAGGCCAGTACGTGATCGGAAGCAACTCCGATCACGTTGAAGGAAGTGAACGTGGTCGTACAGGTGTTCGACCACGGTGAACAGTGATCGCCAGCATCACTGCGTGATCGTAGAAGATTTCGATCACGGTATCTTGAGCGGCTGAAGGAAGGCAGCGGCAGCGATATCGCGGAGCGGTCGTAAATTGCTACAGTAAATTTACGACCACGTTGAAAAGGCGATCGGAGCAGATTGAGGCGTTCGGAATTGGTCGTAAGTACTCTGAACCGATCGTATTTGATTCTCACCGGTCGTAAACGACTCTAACCGGTCGTAAAAGGTCCTGGGAGGTCGTAAGACTTCCAACAGTTGGTATCAGAGCCGTGGTTAAACATGGCTGACACGGCGAAGCAGAGCGTGTCACTGCAGTACCCGATCCTCAGTTCGGACAACTATCCGGTCTGGGCGATGAAGATGAAGGTCAACATGATCGCGCAAGGCGTCTGGGGTGCGGTCGAACCAAAGGAGAAGGACAAGGTCCTCGATGATCGTCTCGACAAGATGGCGATGGCAGCGATCTATCAAGCTGTGCCCGACTCGATGATGCGGCAACTAGTCGGCAAGGAGACGGCGAAAGACGTCTGGACTACTCTGAAAACCATGCATGAAGGAGTAGACCGAGTGAAGGAAGTTCGACTCCAAACATTGAGGAGTGAATTTGAAGCCATGAAGATGGGAAAGAATCAAACAGTAGAAGAGTTCTCTGGTCGATTCAACGAAGTCGTGAACGAGATCAAATCTCTCGGCGACGACTTGAAAGATGAGGTGGCGGTGAAGAAGTATCTGCGAGTACTGCCAGAGAAGTTTCTCCCGGTCGTAACCACACTTATGTACTCGCAAGACCTCTCGAAGATGAAGATTGAGGAGGTAACCGGAGCGCTCAAAGCACACGAGCAGCTCCTGAAGAGTTACCAAGCCGACAACGAAGGACAAGGATCTTACAATCAACAAGCCTTGCTCGTAAGAGAAGACATGAGGAACCAATACAAGCCGGACCAGACAGATTCATATGGCCAGCAAGGTCGTGGAACTGGTCGAGGTAGAAGATCTCAAGATAAATCTCATATTCAATGCTCCGAATGTGAAAAATTCGGGCATGACGCTGCTGAATGCAAAAGCCACATCCAGTGCCATACCTGCAAGAAGTATGGTCACTATGCTGCGGAATGTCGAAGCCACATTCAATGCCATAACTGCAAGAAGTATGGGCACTATGCTGCAAAATGCAGGAGCAAGAAGAAAGTCGAAGAAGCAAATCTTGCTCAAACCTCGGAATATACAGAACCAACTTTGTTACTGTCCCACTGTGCAGAAGTCTTGCCGACAATGGTGATGTTGAATGAAGGGAAGGTGTTTCCTAGTTTGATGGAGAAGGGAGAGGAGTCTCAGGAACAGTCAGATTGGTACCTCGACAATGGAGCTAGCAATCATATGACAGGAACATATTCAATGTTTCATAAGCTAGATGAGAAAGTACTCGGCAAAGTGAAGTTTGGAGACGGCTCAACCGTGCAGATCAGAGGAAAGGGGACAATTCTGTTGAAGTGCAAGGATGGAAGTCAAAGACCGTTGTCAGATGTATACTACATACCAAGTGTTTGCAGCAATGTCATAAGTCTTGGACAACTGACCGAAGAAGGTTGCCGGATCGAGCTAAAAGGTAATCACCTGAGAGTTTTTGACAACAGAGAACGGCTGCTAATAAAGGTACAAAAGTCAGCAAATCGGTTGTATAAAATACCGTTGAAGATATGGAGATCAGATGGCATGGAGAAAGTTCTGGAGGAACCAGAGCATGAGAGACTTCATCTATTGGCAGTCGAAAGCCAGCCTGAAGTCATAACAAGCAAGTCGGGAGAAAAGCAAGTCGTGGCAGACGGCAGAAAAAAGCCTGAAGTCATAACGAACATGTCGGCTGAAGTGATTGGACGTGGTCGAGAGGAAAATCGACTACGGCAAACGGTGATCAAACGTGGTCGGGAAGTGTCACGACCACGGCAAATGAAGACTGGAGGCGGTCGAGAAATCATACGACCATGGCAAACAAGATTTGAACGTGGTCGAAACACATTACGACCACATCAAACCAGGGGTGCGCGAGTAGTCGATTTCGAACGACTACCTGCACGAACAGGTCCCAGGATCGGCCTGAGCGGTCGAAGCATCGGCCCGAGTGGTCGACACGGACCACATGTAGCAACCGCAGCCGAGAAAAGAAGGGGTGGCCCAGGTGGTCGACATCGACCACACACAGCAGGCGAAGGTGTAGCAAACGAGGCAGGAGGTGCTTACTCGCATACAGATGGAGGGAAGCAAGGTGAAGTCGTACCAGGTGCAACTGGCGAAAAGGAAGGTCGAAGCAACAAGAGCTTGAGTGGTCAGCGTAGATCACATGAAGTAAGCAAGGTTGTGGAAATCAGAAGCTCAGGAGGAGCTCCCACAAGACCAAAAGAAGGCAGTCAAAAGCCTGGAGTTTGGATCCCGAGGTGGCGGGAGAAAGCATGGCGTGAAGGACGATGGTCGAAAGCAAGGCCACACATCAGTGAAACGAGTTGCTGGTGGAGGAAGCGCGAACCAGAGTTGCAGGAAGAAAACGGCGAGAGCAAAGGCTGTGAGAGCAGGTGCTCCAGCCCAGAAAGACCGGTCAAGGAAGAAGCAGAAGCAGGAGAACGTCAAAGTGATCAAGGAAGAAGATCGACATGATGGAAGTTACTAAAACAAGATTAGGGAGAGAATGTTGGAAATAATCTTGTTTAGAAGTCGTACACAAGTTTTGGAAGTAATCGAATCCAAAACGAGTAAGAAATCAGAAGTCGAAAACCGAGTCCTAGATGAAGTCGTAACCGAGTCAAAGTCGTATAAGATTCGGAGTCGGAGTAGGAGTTGAGAACCCGTGTTGAATTAGAACAGCCGGGTATAAAAAGAGGCTCAGAGCCATGTATTCGATGTACCAAGCCATTGAGAAAATACCAAAAAGAGGGAAACACACAAAGCATTGTTTTGTCGTGTGATTGTGCAAGGCGTGGTCGGAAGGACTCACGATCACCGCAAGCGTGATCGGGAGGAGTTACGACCACGGCGAAGTTCCTGCGGGCGTGATCGAGAGGCGCTACGATCACGGCAAAGGAACAGTGATTCTTCGACTACGTTGAAGGAGTGCAGAGCGTGGTCGTAAAGGCAGGGAAGGCTACGACCACGGTGTAGGTGGTCGTAAGGAAGCGAAGGTGGTCGTAACGAGCTACGACTACACCGAGAAGGCCAGTACGTGATCGGAAGCAACTCCGATCACGTTGAAGGAAGTGAACGTGGTCGTACAGGTGTTCGACCACGGTGAACAGTGATCGCCAGCATCACTGCGTGATCGTAGAAGATTTCGATCACGGTATCTTGAGCGGCTGAAGGAAGGCAGCGGCAGCGATATCGCGGAGCGGTCGTAAATTGCTACAGTAAATTTACGACCACGTTGAAAAGGCGATCGGAGCAGATTGAGGCGTTCGGAATTGGTCGTAAGTACTCTGAACCGATCGTATTTGATTCTCACCGGTCGTAAACGACTCTAACCGGTCGTAAAAGGTCCTGGGAGGTCGTAAGACTTCCAACAGTAGAATCGGGACTTCGAGAGAGGTAGCCAAGCTGTCCGTGGCAGTAGGGGCCGGTGTTGGTGGTGGCGGCAGCTTTGACGAGACAGACGACGCGCCAAGGATGACGCAGCTGCCGAGGGTGGACCCGAAGTCGGCCTTCCACGAGCACGCCGTCCTCGATGCCCAGCTCACCGGTGGGAAGCTCGATGCGGAGGCGACGCAGCTCCTTGAAGGAGCGGAGGACCTCAGAGGGCGAGTGGTGGGAGACGTCCCCCACGGGCAGGGGTGGCGAGGAGGGCGGGGCCGCAGAGCGCCGGGAGACAGAGGCCGCGGCGGGGGAGAGGATATGCCCGAGCGCCTAGATGGGCCTGACGATGCCGCCGAGCACGAGACGCGCGATGTGCGCGAGCGCGCTGCGACCCCGCGTGGGGGCCCCGCCTCTGCGGCGTGCGGGGAGCCGCTGGCCGAGCTGGGGGCCGGGTCAGCGGGTATGACGCAGTCGACGCGGACGAAGACGGAGTCGACGAGCGGAACGAGCGCGTGGAGTGAGGAACTGAGGGGTGAGGACTGAGGAGTTCGCTCTCGCTCGCCGGTCGTCGCACGGACGCTCGGTACTCGCTGCTCGCCGTCGCCAGGAGGCAGTCGCCAACTCTTGCCTCTCGGGCTCTCGGCTGAGACAGCCAACTCTTGCCAAGTCTTGCAAATGCAGTGACCAGTGACTACTGACACTTTGACTCAGTGAGCTGTGAGGCAGTGAGCCAGTGAAGCGCGCGCCTTGGCGCCTTTAGTCCATGTGCCCGCCAAATCGCGTAGGGGCGTAGGGGCCGGCGGTAATACAAATACGAATGTTCTCGAATACGAATACAAATGTTCTTGAATACGAATGCGAATACGAATATTCTCAAATATGGATACGAATATTGTCGAATACGAATACGAACATTTTCGAATACGGATTTTTGCTTACCACATTCATGTTTTCTCGAATACGAATATCGGATAAAACAAATTATCGGTTACCATTTTTCACCCCTACAGATGCCAGCTGCCTGCCGATTCGAATGGATGACGACCAATAAACTGAACTTGAGACGGGCGGGACGGTACGACTGAAACTGAACTTGTGCCTGTGCTTTTCGTTTCAGCCGCTTGGAAGAACGCATGCGTGCCTGTGCTTTTTGTTTCATCAGCTTCTTTTCTTTCACCTTTAATAAAAGCGCATATTTTTCAAATCAAAATTGGCCTCAGACAAACACATATCCCAGAGTTAATGCCAGGTCTATTTAGTGTTTTACACTATTATAATATACCAGTAAAATATATAATATAAAAATATTTTACAAGACAAATCCAATAATAGTATTTTTATGAAGTAAATATATATGCTTTAACATATATTAATGGTCAAAGATTGAAAAGTTTGACCATATAGATGACCTACATTTTGGGATAGAGGGAGTACTTATTTACTATAAAACTCAGCTACGTACACAGAGCTGTGCCCGTACTACATGCACTGGATCATGCAACAAGGAAATCATGCAACCAGCAAAAAAGTAGTTAGCTAGGTGGCCGGCCGGCCGGCCGGAAGCTAGCTAGCTAGGTCAGAAGTCGAGGAGCGTGGAGGTGAGGTTGAGGAGCGGGTCGAGCGCGCTCGGCGCGAACTTCCTGGCGAAGAGGTAGCAGACGGTGGTGGGCTTGCCGTTGTAGGTGCACTGCGTGCCGTTGCTGCGGATGGCCTGCAGGAAGGCCGGCGTGACGCTCGACTTGCCGTAGCGCGCGGGGTGCGGCCCGCCTCGCGACCAGTCCACCCAGGTGACGGTGCGGTTGGCGTTGCGCGCGCCGTGGAATAGGTGCAGGTACGTCGGGATGTAGTGCTCGTCGGGGTAGCACGACGGCGTGCAGTGCTTCCGGAAGATGGCGTAGTACCGACGGTCCGCAACGACGTCCACGGCCAGCTCCCGGCTCAGCTCGAACCACTCCGAGCCCTTGCGCCACTGCTCCTCCCGGATGTCCGGCGCCATGCGCGGGTTGTACCGCCCCGCGCACTGCGGCACGTCGATGTTGTACGACTCCACGTAGCTCTGCGCCGAGTTTATCAGGTACTCGTACACCGTCTGGAAGTTGAACACCGGGATGCAGCTCTCCGACACCAGCACGAACCGCTCGTTCGACTGGTCCAGCAGCGCGTTTGCTAGCAGCCGCTTCTCCGCGTCCACCAGCGTGATGCTGCCCCACGACACCCCCTGGCTCGGGATCTGCCGCCCGTGGAAGGGCGACGCCGCCGACACGTTCAGCCTGTACTCCGGCAGCGCGTGCACATACACCGAGTAGAGCCCTTCGTGCCCACGGAAGAAGCGCTCCCACAGCGCTGCGAACGGCAGCGGCCCCCGGGTCAGGAAGAGGAAGGCCACCTTCGGCACGCGCTGGTACGGGTACTCCTCCATGCGGGGCACCATGGACGCGCGCCAGAAGAGCTCCTCGTCCGCCATGGTGTGCCCCCATGGCTTGCCAGGGTGCACAAACCACTTGAAGCTCAGAGAAATGCCGCGGCAAGGCACTGCAGATCCGCTGATTCGGTCCAAGGAGGAGTCCTCATCGGGGACATTATTATTATTATTGACATCATTAACAGCAGCAGCACCACCACCACTAGGGTTGGTGGCGACGTCGACGCCGCTGTAGTAGTAGTGCGCGACGTTGGCGCTAGCGGCGCCGAGGCCGATGAGGATGCCGGTCGTGAGGATGAGGAGCGCCGTGGCAGCCTTGAGCAGCCCCGACGACCACCAACACTCCTTGCGTGGGGTTGGGGGGAAGCTGTACTCCCCACCACTGCCTCCGGCCTCTTCGTCGTCCCCGGCGCTGCCTCGCCGAGACTTGAGCGTGCCCGGCTTCATCTTGGCCCAGCTAGGCAGGAAGAAGGGCAACACATGTGATCGATCAGATCAGACTTGAGCGCATGCACGCGTTCAAGATTCGAATGGACGACGCGCGACCAATCAGCTGAACTTGCGCGGGTGGGACGGGACGATTGAAATGGATGAACTCAGAGGCGGGAGCTAGCGAGCAAGAGCTGTCGTCGTCGTTGGTCCGATCCGGTCGTGGATTGAATCGGATGCAGGTATGGCAGTGGAGGCCAGAGCGTACGTGCATGTGCGCGCTAGCTAGCTAGTTAGGCTTGTGGAGGCCAAACGGCTGGTAGCTCACGCGATGGGAGGGGTCGAGGGATCCGAGTTGAATACACGGCCATGGGGATGGAGACTTCTGGCCCGGCGGTCCACGCGGCGCTCTTGTCGCCTCAGTTCCCTCTCTGCCTTGCACTGCTACATACATATATTATGGAAGAACGCATGCATGCTTGTGCTTTTATTTTCAGCCGTTTGGAAGAACGCAATTAGCATGCGTGCGTGCCTGTGCTTTTCGTTTCAGCCGCTTCTTTTCTTTTACCTTTAATAAAGGTCATATTTTTTTAAATCAAAATTAGCATCTGACAAACACATAAACCAGAGACTTAATGCCATTTCTATCGAGCATTTTTCACTATCATAGCAAAAATAATAATAAAATATATATATATATTATGAAAGAATTTTACAAGATAAATCCAATGATATTGTTTTTATATAGTTAATTTATACATTTTAATATATATTAATGATTAAAATTTAACCTATATTTTAGGACATAGAGAACTTGTTTACTCCCATCCATTGATCCGTACTGCACGCAAGCACTGGATCATGCAACAAACAAATCAACGAAATAAGTAAGTGGCTGGATCAGAAGGCTACAATCAACCGGTCTTCAACCTACTACAATCCGGCTCTTTTTCAAAAAAGACATCATGACTTGATCACAGGCTATCGGATTTTCTTGGCAGGCCTTCAAGCAGTATGCTAGCCAAAAAGGTTCCAACCAACAATTTTAGAGAAATTCTATGGAACTCAGAACCCATTAGAATTTCTTCAAATTTACACCACTGCCATCATAGCCCGTAGGAGGTGACAATAATGTGATGGCAAACTACTTGCCCAAAATTCTAGAAGGATCGGTCCAATCTTGGCTGCTTAACCAACTGATTGGATCAATCTACATCTGGGAGCTGTTTTGTGATGTGCTGATCACAAACTTTCAGGAAACGTACAACTGCCCCACGAAGTAAGACAATCTCCACTGAATATGGCAAGAACCCAACGAGACTCTCCGATAGTATATCAAGAGGTTCAGCTAGGTTCGTAATTCTATTCTAGAAGTTGTAGATTGCTCTGTCATGCTGGCTTTCAAAACTGGGTTGAGAAACTGACAGTTTACCGAGGACATTGCAATGAACCCTCCAAGGATGATCATCGAACTATTCGACATGGCCAAGTACGCAACCGCTAGTGAGGCGATTGAATGAAACAAGGCCATTGGCCGGATAAAGAAAATTCCTCAACCTGGCCTAGATAAGAAAGATAAGAAGCCTAAGAAGTCTTCCAAAGGCAAGAAGAATCGTAAACCAAATGCTAAAGAGATTCTTACGATTCTAGACAAGTTCACCAAGGACACGAAGGATTATTCCAGTCGAAATAAGGCAAAAGCTCTAACCAACTAATCCAAGAAAAATAAAATGTGGCGTCCACTTCATCAAGTGGCAGGGCATGATCTTCGCATTTGCCATGCCTGGCGGAAGAAGTTGGAAGATTACTATTTGGGTAAGGGTCATTTCCCTTCCATTTAGGGGATTGGAGAACCGAGCTCCAAGAAGGACAAGGATGGTGACAAAGAGATGGACAATCAGGAGCCACAGCACACTGTCAACATGATCTTCGGTGGGTCTTCCTCTTACGAGTCCAGGCGCCATCTGAAGACTGTGGAGCGGGGAGTGAATCTCACCGAATCTCTGATAGCTGTCAAGCCTTCCAGGTGGTCGAAGATAACCATCTCCTTCAATCGGGAAGACTACCCTATCCCTTCAAGTCGACCAAGTAGGTTCCTTATTATTGTAGAACATACCATAAATAATTACAAAGGCAATCATGTTTTAGTATATGATGGTAATTCTCTCAGCATTTTGTTTACAGGAGCTTTAGAAGAAATGTAAGTTCCCAAGTCAAAAGTAAAACCCGTGAAGTATGCCTTTCATGGCATAGTCCTGATATCTACTACAAAAATCGATAAGGCAAGTTTCCCTTCTGGTTACGTTCAGAAGTCCAGATAACTTCCAAGTTTGATGTGGTAGACTTTAAGACCGCATACAACCAGATCCTTGGTAGACCAACATTGACCAAATTCCTGGTAGCCACGCACTATGGTTTCCAGAGTCTTAAAATGCCATGACCAAAGAGGTCATAATGGTTCGAGGGGATAGGAACATGACATATGCATGCGATCATAAATCTCTAGAACTAGTTAGTTTCTAAACTTTAAAGTGAATGAGAATCGCTTCATTACTTTTGGTCAGAGAAACACTACGCGTATGGCTTGACCGGATGACTGCTCGGAGATTCTGTGAAGTAGCACCTGAACCCGATTCCATGATACTCCTTCCATGTGATGGATAGAACATGTGCCTTATCCACTCCAAATAGTATGATATTTCAGCCTAAGTCTCTGACAACAACTACCATGCAGTTATTTCCCACGTTTGTTTTCCATTGACAACAACCAACGATTATGCGTCCTCTCTTTGACAATAACTTCCTCTCCGATCAAACACGCTAGTTCCATAAGGCGTCTTCCCTGGCAGATAATTGGCACTCCTTTAATGCTATTTAAAGGGTGATAGGAGAAGACAGAAGGACATTACATTCGATTCAATCACGATCAACTCATTCAAGTCAGGGCAACTCAACAATCCAAAGTCGAGTAGATCGTAGTCTTTCTTCTAGTGGAAAAAACATAGAGATTAGGGCTAGTTTTCATGACTTTGTAAAAGTATCTTAACCAGTTCATAGTAATACATAACATCCCTATTGCCTCGCCGACCACCCTCCCAGACCTAACATGGGAGACGATGGGGACGGGGCGACAGCAACAGAGGAAGAGGATTTGGCGGTGCCGGCAGTAGAGGAGTGACTTGGTGAGAGAGGAGGGGACAAGTACGAGAGGATAGGATGCGCGGTGAATATAAATCAACGGTGGATGCCTATACAATTCCAACGGTACAGGGTTACGTAGTATTTCTCTATAAAGAATCAATTTTCCGTCGAGGTGTATATCATTTCCTTTCCAAATATACAATTGTGGTGTGGATCCATACATTTCATACAGCCTATGCTAAATTCTCTTCCGCTGCAAGTGCTGGACATGACAAACAGCAAAAGGCTCCGACTCGGAATACGCAAGCAAAAATCTCTGCCCAAGGGATCCATCCAGAACAGAAAAGAAGAAGAAAAAAGGCCACACGAATCCATCAAGTTTTCCTAGCGATCCGACCTAGCAGCCTGCGTCGAATATAGCAAAGCTTCCGACTGGTCTCTCTCCCCATATGGCTTGCCTTTTGCCTTGTCCATGCGCGCTCTTCGCACCGCCTGCTGGATTTGCCGCTCGTGCTCTTTCAGGATCTCTTCCATGTTACCTCCATGGGGCATCAGCGGCCCAGAGTAGTGGATTCTGTTCTTCTTAGCGCCACTCACCTGAACATACACAGGCTATTTTTGTCACGGAACAAGTGGTTTACTTCCGTAAAATGTAACTGCGGGAAAGTTAGATATCCCAAAGGTGTAAAGTGCAAAGTCTTCTAGTTTCCTTTTTCCCTTTGTAATAACTGGTACAGTGGTTACCACATTTCACTAAGAATGCTTGGACGATTAAAGCTGACAAAGATAGCTGACTCACCAGTGTAGGATCCTTGGTTGCCACCCCACCATCCTTCCGATGGGAAGACGATGGCCTTTCTTGGAATTGCTGTGCCCATTCAGATCTGCCAGAGGGGTCAACACCAGTTAGTTGACTGTACCTTGAACTAGACCGATGCTCTCTCAAGTGTGGCCTCTTAGCACCATCCCCAAGGTTAGATGACTGAGTAGCACTGCCTCGCTGCGCTGCAGCAGAAGAGATGTTCGACATCTGAGATGTGTAAAATCTTTGGGCCTTCTGATCAGTGCCATTTGATCGGCCAAGGGTAGATGATGAGCGGCCAGCATGCATCAAAGGTACACGCTGCTGAGGAAACCCATTTTCACCGACTCTTGCTGGAGGATCAATTGGAAAGCCAGTAATACCATCCTCCTTCGGAGTAAACTTGTAGCTGTTGCTTTTTGGATTTGCCTGCACCCGTCGTTGCTGCAAAGCCACATAATCACAAACTTCAGAGCAATGGTAACAGCACTACCACAGAGAGGATGCAAAAAGATTAAAACACCAGTTAGGTGTTACATCTAGTCCAATTTAGATGGTTTCAGCAAGATAGTTTTGTTTTACACATACTTTTCCTCCACATACCCCTATTAAATGCTTACTGGTAGTAGTATTAGATAAATGCCTATAAAATCAATAGGAGCAAACTTATGTCAAAAACTAAGGCATTAACTCTTTGCTCTATGTGCATAGAGCTAAAACAAAATCTATTTTGGACTAGAGGTACAGGTAGTACACGCATCGAAAAGAGGAGTTTACATACCAGCAAACTCAGGTTGAGACAACAATATGGCATATATAGCTTATGCAGATGAGTTGTTGCATGATTAAAATGAAAATATACCTTACTACTTCAGATTCAATAAAAGCTACACCCTTCATTGAGAAGGCAGTCACTCCAGCAATGAAAAGCTCACATCTATGGTGCGGTGCCCAAACATTTGTCTTAATAACCAAATAAGCATCCTAGAATGAATGAACAAAGTTCACCCAAACCTATCCTATCATATTTGAATAACGCATTTCTCCACAAGGATTCATGAACCTGTATCTTGTAAGTATAGTGCCACAGAACTATGGGTCTTACATATACTTCAGTAGGGACTATTATCAGCTTTGTATCAAACATTTTGGTGCACATGGGATGAAATATTATGGTACCTGCAAATCACCATTGCCATTTGGTGCTTGAGGTTGCTTCCTCCTTTCAGTTTCATTATGATGTCCTTTCAATGCAGCCGCCCTTTGCCTGCAAGCAAAGAATGCTTAGATCAAAACATGAAATTTCAAGCACGAAAAGATTGCCATTGTACAATAACTCTCTAAATGCTGCTAAAATAATTCAATATTAGTGACAATCGTGCAGAACATATTACCTCCTAGCTTCCTCATCTCGAAGCTTAGCATCATATTCCTTGCTTGGGGGGTATTTTGGTAGACTTGATGGATCGCAGGCATATGGTTTTGTAGTGAAGAACTGATGATACGAGTTACAAAAAAAATAAGCTGTGAACCAGAAGACAGAATTTGAAAGAGAAAATAAGCATAAAAAACGGCATTAGAGCAAGAGCCAGTGTGTAGTTCCAGACACAAAATGTTGGCTGGGGTGGGGGCATCGCCATAAAAATCACTTATGCCAGTTTGGCATAGCTGCTTTCATGAGGTTTTCATATGGAAGGAGGGCTTCAGCTTACTAAATAAACTAAAAAACAAGCTGCAAATATGGCACTGGCTTCAAACTATAAACCCATAACCTAAAGCTAGGACAAATATGACTTTAACAGTTGTTCCCAAAGGGTATTGTTCCCTCTTCCACAGCAAAGCCATGAAATCTGCCACAAAACATTTTGAATGCATAGATGTAATGACAAATATATAGAAGCCTTATTGCAACAACACAGAACAGTGTCCCAATACACATCTCATTGTGTTTTGACAACAAATTGTTCCTACGACGAAGTCAGCAATACTGCAATTAAAGTCCACGCAGCACGTGCTCACACAACATAGAACAAATCATAGAAGAGTGGCTACGGTTGAAAATGTTCAGGCTTCATATCACCACTAGCTTAGAATGAAAGTAAATGAACATATGCGAAGGGACAGCAGTAACTTGGGAATCCTAACCTAGGACTCACAGATAGGACCTATGCAGAATAACAAACATAGGGCTAAAACTTACTTCACTTTCGAGGGCGAAAGCAGCGGTGCCTCTACTAGCTGGTTCCACTGCGAGCAGACGATCCAAAAGAGCTAAAGCTGAAGGGGGGAAGTCCTTATATACATTGTTAACAGATCGGCAATATGGATGTTGTGGCTTGAAGATGGTAGCACGGGACAATTTTAAATTAGCCCAGAACTCCTCTGATGGTGAACCACAAAGCTTAAATATCTTGTGCAACTGCTCGACCTGTAAGGAGTTAGAAAAGTGAGGACTTAAAAAATAGCTTTTGCTAGTCATAAGAATATTATGTTACATTGGGTCCCGTAAAAAACAAATTTTGTGCTGGGATAAACATCCAGAGATCTAGATAGTCAATTTGTGGTGTCTGCCTTTAATGCTACTCCTTTTGATAAAATAGGTGGTACGCAGGAAACCAACCGTATTCATGAAAGAAGATTATTTACCAGACAAACTATGAGCTACACAAGACCAGCCATCCATTTAGACAAAGCAAAATCTATAGAACAAGAATGACACACCTATGATTCTTAAGTACTGTTGTGGCTACTGTTGTGACTACTGACCAAACAGCATATGAGGGGACTAGCTAGAGAGAGCTGGTGAGTACGAATGAGTGGATCTGCCCCACTCATACCCCTCTTGGGGGCTTATATACATGAGTGGGGTAGAATGGGAAGTTCTCATCCTATCCCTTAATAATTAAAAAGGTAGGGGTATATTGGTACATTCCTTTATACTATTAGGCCTGCTGCAAGACCCAGTCGTTTGGGTCTGGGCCACCCCACAACAGTACTCCTTCGACAGCAAGCGCAGAGGTCCCGAGGGGCGAGCTGACTTGACCAATTGGCCTGGCCCAACCCCCTGTCCCCCAACAGCAAGCACGCAGGTGCCAATGAGCGAGTTGATGCAACTGGTAGCCCCAGCCCTTGGGCACGGACGCTGTAGACCTCCCAGAACAGGGTTCTTTTTTTGCTCATGAAGTCCGCCTGACCAAGCTTGAGCCGCCACGTGAAGGTCATGTCTTGGACTTGGGCGGTGCATACAACATTGTCAGTGATGGCGTGGTCATAGCGGCACTGAAGGCAAAGCTGGGTGCAAGCCGCCCCTCCGCAGCGACGTGTACCAGGGTAGCGGAGTCCATTGACACAGCCGGAGGCGCCGCATCGAGGTGGTACGTCGGACACGGGCAGCACGAAGACACGAGCAACGAAGTCTGACACCAAAGCTGTGAACGTCTCGTCGATGTCCCGCCTCCGACGCGGGCAGTGTCAAGACGGAGTTGTGCGTCGGGCCGCCCCTCCGAGGCGATGCCTAAGAGGAGGGCGGCGAAGTCCCGCGATCTCACGCCAAAGTCGTGGCCATCCCGTCGAGGTCCCAGTGTCCACGGCCACGAGGCGATCGGACAAAGTGTCTACGACCACGCGGTGGTCGAACGAAGTCAGGACCGCGAGGCGATCGGACGAAAGTCAACGAAGTCGGCGACAGAACGAAGACTCGAAGAGCACGCGCTCCATCCCCCACCCTTCGGACAGGTGTCAACGGAGTTGACGAAGCATCGACCATGAAGTGGTCGGACGAAGTCAACGAAGTTGGTGGCGGGACGATGACTTGAAGCGCGCGCTCCGTCCCCCCACCACTCGGTAGTCGGATGAAGTCCCGACCACGAGATGGCCGGGCCAAGTCACGACCACGAGGTGGTCAGACAGAGTCACGACCATGAGGTGGTCGGACGGAGTCGAGACCAGTACATGATCACATGAAGTCACGACCACGGGGTGGTCAGATGAGTGCCTACGATGTCTGCGGCGGGACAAAGACCCGAAGCGCACGCGCTCTGTCACCCACCCTGCGGACAGGCGATGAAGAAGTCGGCGACTGGACAAAGTCTTTAAGCGCGCACTCCGTCCACCCATCGCTTAGTAGTCGGACGAAGTCCCAACCACGAGGTGGCCAAGCCAAGTCACGACCAAAAGGTGGTCGGACAGAGTCATGACCGCGAGATGGTCGGACAAAACGTCTACGACCGCAAGGCGGTCGGACAAAATGTCTATGACCACGATGTAGTCGGACAAAGTCACGACCATGAGGCAGTTGGACGAAACATCTACGACCATGATGTGGCCGAGCGAAGTCACGACAACGAGGCGATCGAACGAGGTCATGACAACGAGGTGGTCGGACAAAACGTCTACGGCCACGAGGCGGTCAAACAAAGTATCTGCGACCACGATTTGGTTAGACGAGGTCACGACCACGAGGTGGCCTGACAAAACGTCTACAACCACGAGGCGGTCAGACTAAGTGTCTACGACCACGAGGCGATCGAACAAAGTGTTTACGACCACGATGTGATCTAATGAAGTCACGACCACGAGGTGATCGGACAAAACGTGTACGATCACCAGGTGGTTGGACGAAGTCACGACCGCAAGATGGTCTGATAAAACGTCTATGACCACGAGGCGGTCGGACAAAGTGTCTGCGACCACGAGATGGTCAGACGAGGTCACGACCGCGAGGTGGTTGAACAAAACGTCTACGACCACAAGGCTGTCGGACGAAGCGCCTACGACCACGATGTGGCTAGGCGAAGTCGCGGCCACGAGGCAGTCGGACGAGGTCACGACCGCGAGGTGGTCGGACAAAACATCTACGACGGCGAGGCGGTCGGATGAAGTCACGACTACGAGATGGTTAGACAAGGTCACGACCGCAAGGTGGCGGACAAAACGTCTACGACCGCGAGGTGATCGGACGGAGTCGTGACCAGGACGTGGTCGGACGGGTGCCGACGAAGTTGGCGGCGGGACGAAGACCTGAAGCGCGCACTCTGTCTCCCACCAACATTCATTTATTTATTTATTTATTTGTGGGGTGGGGGAGCCATCAACATATCTTGAAAAATGAAAATAAACGAACATCTATCCCTAGGAATATTTTAATACCAAACACAATAGTAATAGCTACCGATATATTATGCTCTATGAACTTGCAAACTGTATGTGTTTCTCCTCATGCTTCACCAAGTCCTTAACCCTATAGTGTTCTACATTTCTCAAAATGCATAAAGGTTTTCATCACATAAGTATCTAATTGCATCCAGCCATAGGTGCCAGTTGTCACACACAAAAATGAAAGAGAATTTTATTCAGATTTAATAGTTAACATTAAAGGCTTCAGGTTAGTATAATCTTGGGATCAGACAATAGCAGGACAACTGCAGGTAGAAAATGTGCTTTGGTTCAGGGCCAAGCAGTACCTCAGTTCGTCCTGGCATGATAGGTCTCCCAAACAACAATTCTGCAAGGATACAACCAGCACTCCAAAGATCAACAGCAGCACCGTAGTTGGTAGCACCCAATAATAGCTCAGGAGGACGGTACCACAATGTTACCACACGACTTGTCAAATGCTGCGTTTGGTTGGGGTTAAAAAATGTAGCTAGCCCAAAATCTGCTATCTTGAGGATGCCATTGTTGTCAAGAAGAAGATTTGCACCCTTAATATCCCGATGCAAAACCCCATGACTATGACAGTGGTCAAGTCCGGAAAGTAGTTGTTGCATGTAACACTTGACCTGAAACAGCAAAACTCGTCGTGATAAGGATAACGTGAAAACTGAAGAGATGCAACATGATGCTTATAAACGTAATATGGAAGGATAAGTCCAGAGGAAAAACCTGAGGTTCTGTGAACTTTATACCAGGTGTAGCTGCGAGTCCAGCAAGATCATGTTCCATGTATTCAAATACAAGATACAAGCTACTAGACATGCGTGACGTCACTAATCCTTCAAGCTTCACAACATTTGGATGATCAAGTCTCCTTAAGATGTGAATTTCCCGCGCCATGAACCTGACACTCTCAGGGTCCATATTGGCAAACCGCACTTTCTTAAGTGCAACAACTTTGCCATTTTCAAGATCGCGAGCTTTGTACACACTACTGTAGGTACCTTGCCCTATCTGAATATTCAAAAGGGAAGGGTAAGAAGAGTAGAGTAACATAAAATCAATAGTATCGTGGGGAAGTGCCTAGATAGTATGAAATTCATAGAATGTAATATAGCCATGCCATTCAAGAAAACTCGGGTGCTCATCGTGATTTCTGCGATGCAAGTGCTTCGTTTCACTGACTTGTACACTGACTTAGTTTCTCTTTTCCACACAACTAAACATCAAAATCTAATTTATTGTCGTCGAGTTCCAGGCCCAAAACTATAGGATTTTCAATTGGAGCCACGTCTTGGTAACAGCATTCTCCAATGCAATCGAAGGCTTAAACACTTCAAAAACTACAAACACTATTAAACTAGAAAACAACTTGGTAAACTGGTAGAGAAAAGGAATGAGCGGCATAGAGAACAAAACCTTGTCCAACTTCTCAAAAGACTCAGCCTTCCGAGGCAGCCACCCACGGACTGCCTCTGCAGCCACCTCCGTGAGCCAACGGGGCCACCCAGCTGCCACATGCTCCCTGTCCACCCCATTAGGCACATCCACAACCCTCAATTTTGGCTCCCCCTCACTCCTGCCGCCACCGCTCCTCAACCCGTGTTCCACAAGCACGCCATTAGCCCCTGTGGCATCGATCGGGGCATGCATCTGATGCCCAGGTGCGGCAGTGACAGTCTCCCTGTCAACCCTATTTACCACTACCCCTACAGCTATTGCTGCTGCAGTTGCCGCCGTCTTCTCCCCGTCATCCGGCAATGCAGGCTCAGGGGGCTTGGGGATGAGCCTCGCTGTGCCGGGATCCTTCCTGATGCCCCCGGCAGCATTGGAGGCTGTAGCAGTCACGACCACGGCATCCTCCCCTGGCTCTCCCGCCGCCGACGCCTCTTCCTCCTCCTCCTCCTCCTCCTCCTCCTCCTCCTCCTCCTCACGCCTCTTGCTGGAACTGACGAGGCGCCTGAGCGAGTTAGTGGAGGGACGGCGGCCAGGTTTTCCCTCGGCGTGCAGGTTGCGGCCATGGAATTGCTTGGAGCTTACACAGCCCATAGGAGGAGGACAAGTACAGGAAGCTCCTCCTCGAAGCCAACGAAGGCTCTCGCGAAAAAGAAAGAACGAAAAAAGAATCCAAGGAAGGCAATCGAGGAGAGAGCTTCTCGCGAAAAAGAAAGAACGAAAAAAGAATCCAAGGAAGGCAATCGAGGAGAGAGCTTCTTGTCCTCTCGACACACCGCAGCACAGCACACCACCGGAATCAGGACACATGAGGACGCCTCATTCCTCGCCGAGAGAACCAATCCTCGATTCCTTGCAACAAAAAGGAAAAAAAGGAGGAAAAGATTGATCTTTTTGCGCACCAATTAGAGCAGATCTCGAGAGCAGGGGGTGCACTGCACTGCTCCCCTCCAATCTGAGCACGCAGCAGAAGCTTTCTGCACCGAGTGATTATTTAGACATAGGATTGACTGGATTGGATTTGGGGGAAGCAAGCAAGCGCGCAGAGGGAGGTGGGATCAAAATCGAAGCTTGACGCAGGCAGCCAGGAATCGCAGCTCAGGCACGATAGAGATCGGGATCCTCCCCAGACTCCCCAGTGGTGGTGTGGTGGTGGAGACCCTTTCTGTTCTTTCCTTTTATTTCTCTTCTATATTTCTATGGTGTTTTGTTTTGTTTTCCTTAGCAGCTGGTAGTAGGTGTAGGTCTCCCCCCTCTCGCTCCGTGTGTTCGTGTCCTGCTCGAATCCTCCCATCTATGCTCCTCCACCCCTCTCGGTGAGGGATCTTCACCGTATACCCTCTTTTAAATTGGGGATTTCAGGATTTACCCTCCCACCTCAATGACATGTGGGGTCATCATAAGTCACTGACACGTGGGTCAGGAGGGTAAATCCTGAATTTCCATCTATGAGGAGGGTATATGATGAATAAAAGGTGCCCTCCTGCAGGTAAGTCATAAGTGGCTTCTGTTTTTTTTTTTACTTCCGTTTGTAGTTTACAGTTATAGTTTATGGACATTAAGTTATTTGTAAAAAATATAAAGTATTAAAATTTTAAGTACGATTTTGACCGATATAAATAAAATCACTATAATATATAATACAATCAACTTGTAAACTCTGTTTTAAAAAAATATTTCATTTAAAAGATAACTACTGTAGAGAAGCTAAAAAGTAACTTTTAAAAACGGAAAAAAAAGACAAGTCCACATGTGTGTGTGTTTTCGGTTGTATAACACAATTGTGGAGTATTGGTGTATAGGGTTTAGGGATGAGATATCGCATTGTACTTAGGTATGTTCCTGACAATTTCTTATTTATTATAGAGCTAGTGTCAATTTTAGTGTTACTGTATGAGTGCACGAGGGATAACTAATACAATAGTGCTCTAGTTTCAGGAAAAAATAGTCTGATCCTAATTGCGTCTAGGATACAAATAATAATTCCTTATGATTTCTTGATCTTTCCCTCTTCTCAAATAAATAAGTAATAAAATAAAATCCGTAAATAAAGGATAATATAGGAGGATGATAATGCACTGCACCACCCCCGAAATATAGACCGGATTCTTTTAGATTTAAATTTGACTTGTGTTTGTACTATCTACACTAACTAACTTTTAAACATTGTGTTTTTTCAAAGCGGGGCCAATAGAAAAATTATAGTAAAAGTTGTACTGAGTTCAGCTATACCAGCTAAAATCACATACAAGTATTTATCTCTATGTACTGTCTCTTGTGAATAGTTATAATTTAAATATTTAAGCTATAAATCATAAATCATCATTCAAAAAAATTCACTTATAGTGGACCTGCAGACAGCGCAAGAGAGCAATTCCATCCATACTTAACTGATTTATTAATAAATGATGAATTCCCAATGCGGTGGGGCGGCTCGGGCGGCTGGCCCAATAACAATGATGAACTACGGGCCTATTTTTTCGGCTGCGGCTTATGGCTTTTGGCTGAAATGTTTTGAATTTTGGTTGTTTACGGTACAGATTACGGAGAGACAGATACTCACTTGCGATTTTGGCTGGTACAGATGTTGGTCTTTTAACGTGTAGATCGTTTAACTTGTAGACCCCATCCTGAGAAAATACTCCATTTGAAAGTTAGACACTGTAGCAAAAACTAAAAGCCGCCAGCTTTTGACTTGAAGAACAGGCCCTACCTTGTTGACTCCAATCCATAAAAGGAGAGAAATGTTTTTTCTTTCTTGAGATGAAACGAGACAGTTAATAAGCAGGAAGCTAGCGGGCAATGGAAAAGGCTGGCTGGTCACGGACTGTTGTTTCTGTTGGAATTATTATTAATTTGGATTTGGACGGATGGCATGGCACGCATCCTACCTAGCTTGTCTCTATTGCTTGGATTTAAGGTTGTAAACGAGCCAATCTCGAGCGAGTTTAATCTAGTAAGCTCGAGCAAGCTTAAGATTGCCATCAAGCTTCAAGCTGGGCTCGAGCTCAACTCGTGTGCAGTAGCACATGAATCAGCAACAACCAGCATTCTAACTAGGGGCAATCAGCCAATGAGAAAGCAATTAGCAGCAGTTTGTAAATTGTAATAGATAGATCAGACTTAGAGGTAAGTTTGCAAAGTTTGTAGTAGTACCTCGGGCTTGGAGGCGGCGACAAGCGGCCTCGGGCGTGGCCTCGTAAGCACGATGGCACGGGTGGGGGAAAAGGCCAAGCGGCGGCCTCTTCGAGCGGCCGAGCGCAGAGGTGGCCTCGGCCAGGGGGAAGAGGCCGAGCAGCGGCGGCTTCGTATGTGTTCGTGTGTAAGCTCAGACATATTGGTCGGCCGAAGTTCCTGACATTTGGTGTCAGAACCAGGGGAATCTGATCCACGATGCGTTGGGCCCATCCTCCTATTCTATTCTAGGCTCTTAAGCTGGCTAGCTAGCTAACATGGAGGAGGAGGCAGCGGCCCAACGCATGCTCCCTTTCTTTTTGGTGCAAAGGCGATGCAGTGGAGGCCCATCAGCTGCTAGCTAGCATACTTTGACGGCAAGTGTGGAGATCATATATGACGAAACGACACGCAGGATGGCCTCCAACGCTATCCTGTTCTCCTGGAATTCAGCACCGCTGATGTCAACGGCGTCCCAAAGCCCACGCACCTGGAGCATGACTTTCATCATCAAGGCCTAATCACCATAGTTCGTCTTCGTGAGAGTCGGGTACGTCACCGACCCCGACCTCCTTCACCACCCTTTGTACCACTAGAGCACCGTCGCTTTTGTCAGCACAGTCTCTAGAACGTGACTATGAAGACTAGGAGCGCCGGGATGATGAGAAATCAACCGGCTGCATCGTGGATCAGATTTCCCTGGTTCTGACACCAAATGTCAGGAACTTCGGCCGACCAATATGTCTGAGCTTACACACGAACACATACGAAGTTGGAAACACAGGGCAAGAACACAAGAGTTTCTGCGCTGCTAGAATAACGGGTAGCTTTTCTCGGTGAGCGTGCTGGATTATTCTACAACAACTACACTAGCTCGGACCTCTGCATCTATGTCTACTCCGAGGACGAGATCAATGGCCTGCGCGCCCTGCTCCGCAGACACCACGCCACCGTCTCCACCGCTACCTGCCTCAAGGGCCAGTGGGGTAGTACCATTCCATTCATCTTCTTGGTTCCTACTTCTTTAATGCTGATGTTGATGCTGATGTTGCTCATGATGACGACGACAAGTAAGATCCATCAGCTTCTTCTCAACTCAAGGTTTAGAACATTACGCAAGGATCAAGCACACCTCTTCTTTGTTTCGAGCTATGGGCCTGTTTTTTTTTGCTGCGGCTTGTGGCTTTTGGGTTGTTTGTACGAGAGATTACAGAGTAACAGAAATTCACGTGCTGTTTTTACCGATATAAATGAAATTAGTAAAGTATGTACTACAATTAACTAGTAGATACTATCTTAAAAAATATTTCGTTTAAAAACTAGTTACTGTAGAAAAGTCGAAAAACAGCTTTTAGAGGCTGAAAAAAACAGTGCCATAATGTCAAGTGTGTTGGCATGACGGGGGCTTTCGATGATAAGAGCAACTCCAGCAGGGCCCCTACTTGAGCCATCATCCTACTTTTGAGGGTCGAGGGGCAAAAAACTCCCTCCAGACTCATTCCTGGGGGGTCTGGAGGGAGCCCCTACTTTTGAGGGCTCAAGTAGGGGCCCTACTGGAGTGAGTTTTTTGCCCCTCGGCCCTCAAAAGTAGGATGAGGATGAGGGTGGGTCCTATGTGTCATCCCCTCTAAGAATGAATTTGAGAGTCCTGTTTTGAGGGCTTCTGCTGGAGTGTATCCCAAAAAACAAGGCCTTCAAAAGTAGGGAGAGCTCTCAAATAAAAAGTAGGAGCCCTGTTTTGAGGGCTACTGCTGGAGATGCTCTAAGGAAATCAATCAAACCTATGGCAAGGTATACTACAAAGGGTACTTCACCCATGTGTCTCAATCTGTTTAACAAACAAGAAGAAGAAGAAGTTTCTTCCTCGTTCTCTGCAGGTTCTCAGCCAGATTCCATATTTTCGTAGATCCGGTGGACGTGACCACATTTTTGTCTTCCAATTTTGTAGCGAAGCATTCTACTTGTGGGGATTGTATTCTTTTCTTTTCCCCCACTTACCTAACAACACTGCTGTTTTGAGATGAAGGTACTACTCTGCTAAGGGATGACGAGGGTGGAAAAGGCCCAGTCCAACCCAGCCCAGACCCAATTAATTGATTTGATCTGAATGTGACGGTGTGCGAGACCCAACCCAACCCAACGTACCTGCGGCGGCCTCGCCCTTCTTCCCCGCTCCGCTCGCCTCTCCAACTTGCCGCTCCTCCCTACAAACACTCGCTCCCGTTCCCTTCTCCTCCACGGCGGCGGCGCGTCCCCTCTCCTCGCTTCCTCGCCAACGCCGCCCGCGTAAGTCTCTCCCCTCATCTCATTTCTCTTAATTGCTTGCTTGCTTGGATAGCTGGAGCTCTTCACCCGTGTCCCTAAGGCTAAGGTACCTTACTTAGGGTTCCTTCCATGGCATTCTTTCCCCATGATATCATCTGCTCTATTCTGTTCTATTCTATTATTATTATGATCCATCGATTCCTTCTTTAGTATTTGCATTGCGTTGCGGACACTCCCTTCCCTCCTACCATCATCGAAATCAGGTGTTAGCAGGCCATCATGCTTCGCCGATTCTACCATGCTTCTTTCCTCTTCTTGGCCCGGCCGGCCTTTCTTTTCCTGTGAAA
The DNA here is from genome assembly GCA_017311315.1 of Dendrocalamus latiflorus. Taxonomy (NCBI): domain Eukaryota; kingdom Viridiplantae; phylum Streptophyta; class Magnoliopsida; order Poales; family Poaceae; genus Dendrocalamus; species Dendrocalamus latiflorus. The sequence goes on along the minus strand of CM029656.1, from coordinate 38,795,970 downwards.
TTGCAACATGAGTACTAGTTAGACATGACAGCTAGCCTTGTCCTTGTCCTCAGATAGATGCATTTGATCCACGTAAATGCCCTCTAATGGTGGATGGGCCCTTGCACTTCATTTTTCTTCCTCACATCCATGGGTGGGTAGCGTTTTTATCCCATAATATTTTTCTCGTTTCTGTCACGAAATAAACAAATGCTCAACCTTATCCCTGGTGCTAGCCTTTAGTGCCTTAAGTCCCTCAGATACTCAGTAGATATAAGTAACATTATGTTCAGTTTGTTAAGTTGAACAAGGATTATAAAAATTTGAACAATACTTTTCTTATCTTGTCCATAATATGTAAATTCTTTCATACAGGACTGTGCTTGCTCTTCAAATGTCTTTTGATATCAGAAAGGATTATCTGTGGTTTCTTTGGTGTGGATGCCGTAGTCGCTTCTGGCGCTCAATAATATTTCGGCATTGGACTTGATAGTTAGCAAAGTCTTTGTCATACTGGACTTTCCAACCATCACCTTGCGCTTCTCTCTTTGTTGCTTCAACCAAGAATACTTCTTCTTTTCTAACTGCAACCCCCTTTCTTTATTTATTTTTGAGCTAAGATCGATTTTGGATCTCATTATACTAGCTAGTATAGACCAGGCACTATTCTCCTTATGGCCAAGACATCGCTTCCCCCTGGATTCCGGTTTCATCCAACTGATGTTGAACTGACTGTCTACTATTTAAAGAGGAAGTTATTGGGAAAACAGTTACGCTGCAATGCTATTTCGGAGATTGATCTATACAAATTTGCCCCTTGGGATCTTCCAGGTATATTTTCTGAACAGACGTGTTTTTCACTTGTTTCTGTCGTATTAACATTCTGAAGAATTGTATAGCCATGTGTTTACTCAATGCCATGCCTTTCATTTTTTTCTCTACGTGTGCATCAATGTTGGCTTAGTCCAGGGTGTTGGGCTAGCCACGTATTTACATGTGGCTGACCTGTAAAATATCTGGCTTTGCAGATGACTGGCCTTTAAACTGTTCTAATGGTTTATTGTGTCTTGTTCAACTTGTTGCAGAGAAAGCTTCCTTGCAGAGTAAGGATCTGGAGTGGTATTTCTTTTGCTCACGTGATAGGAAATATTCTAGTGGGTCAAGAACTAACCGGTCAACTGAAGCTGGGTATTGGAAAGCTACTGGAAAGGACAGGCCAGTAGTATATAATTCTCGGACTGTTGGGATGAAGAGAACTTTGGTGTTTCATCTTGGCAAGCCACCACGGGGTGATAGAACTGACTGGGTAATGTATGAGTATAGGCTGGAGGACAAGGAACTATCTGCTTCTGGTGTTAAACTGGTATGTTTTCCTTGGTGTATTTGTAGTAGTTTCAGTATCTACCTTATGAAATGGATTCTTTTTCAAAATAAAAGTATCCACCTTAGAGATGGTACTAAAGTTAAATTATATCCAGTTGTTAGAGATGAGATATTTGGGGAATTGACAAACCAATGAAACTCTTGAAATGCTTTGGGGTTATTTAGATGTGTCAACTAAGTTCCTACGGTGCTGTTGTGATTATTGATTATTTCACCGATCTCAGTACATAGCAATGGATACTCATGCATGTGCGAAACTATCAAATAGAAAAAATTTGCAAAGCATGTGGACAGCACATTAACACAGACATGAAAATGCATGTGGCATCATATGTTATGTGGGGTATTAAATATCAGAGGCGCCACAACTGGCCAGCAGCGGCTGGGGATCAATATCATGCTGCCGCGCTGTAGGGCCAGCGCGGGCCCTTGGGAGTCCATAAATAGCAATAGATAAAGTTTGTTAGGAAAGAGTTATAATTAGAGATATGGTTTCCTTAATTCCCTGTAATTCAGTTTGGAAAGGGCTGTCCTCTATATATGAGCAGTTCCTTGAAGGAATAAAGCAAGCAATCAATCTTTAGTTTTCTTTCCAGTTTCCCCTTACCCTAGTTCTTCCAGCTGAGAGCCCAGGTTGTCGCCATGGCACCAGGGCATCGGAGTTACCGACTGAAGCCCCCAGTCAACCATGACTACAATCTCCGGAGTTCAAGACATAACAATTTGGTATCAGAGCTAGGCCCGGCAAGTTCCATCATGCAGGGATCGAAAGGGGGCGGTGATTCATTTGCTCTGACAATAGTTCTGGAGGCCATCAAGGAGTTGACCGGCCGCGTCGAGGGCAATCACACGAGTTTGGGCGAGCGCGTGGAAGGGGTCCAGCAGAATATGGGTGACCTGGTGACCCGAATCCTCACATTGGAAAAGAGAGCAGTAGATGGCCACGCGGGGTTCCTCTCGTATCGGGCAATACTAGCAATGTTGTCAGGGACCGCTGTTTCGCTTTCCTCCCTACTCGCCGCTCTGCCACCATCCACCATCTTGTCGCTGCCACCTGCATCCATGCTTCCACCCGCCCCTCAACCATCTGCAGCTCCACCAGCCACCTATCCGAGCCCCTTTATCATGCCCTCCTCCCCAGCCTACCAGCACCATGCCACCGTTGATGCTTCCTACAATTCGCTGTCCACCACAGTCCCGCCTTCCACCCAACCTCCGTCACTTTCTGCCCTCTGCGGGGTGCCAACGTCCTATGGGGCAATCCCCACCCCCCCCCCCCCCCCCCCCCGCCCCGCTACCATAAGCTCGACTTTTCAGTGTTTGACGGCTTGGAAGACCCTTTGCCTTGGCTTAACAAGTGTGACCAGTTTTTTCATGACCAGCAGCCAGTGGAAGCAGATAAAGTTTGGCTGGCATCATACCACCTCACCGGCATTGCCCAGCTTTGGTATGGGCAATTGGAACGCGATTCCAGTGAGCCTCCATGGGATCTTTTCAAAGCTTTGAGTCATCAACGGTTCGGACTGCTGCTCGGAAGCAACTTTCTCGGTGCCCTTGCATGGTTGCCATTTGAAGGCTCTGTCCAGGCTTACCGGAATTTGTTTCTGATGTTGCTTTGCCACACACCCCCTTGACGGCTCAGCACAAACTCAATTGTTCATAGCCGGATTGTCTCAGCCGCTTCGCACGGATGTGGAGCTCTTGCACCCGCGGGATCTCCAACAGGCCATGATGGTCGCCAGAGCTTACAAGGCGCGGTCTGCTGCCCAGCCGCCGGAGGCTAAACCACTGCCCGCACACCACCCGGAAGGAAACCGCTTTGGACCACCACCCGGCTGGCCGACGTCCTTTGGTGCTCAATCGCAGATTTCCGCTGCTCCGACTGCTCCAATGCTGGTTTCTACTGGCAGCCAGCCAGTCCATCAATTCCGCCGGCTCTCGCCATTTGAGATGGTCGAACGCCGCAAGCAGGGGTTGTGCTACAATTGCGATGAGCAGTTTGTCCGTGGCCATCGCTGTCGGCGCTTGTTTTATCTTGAGGTCAAGGACTTCCTGGAGGAGGACGTAGACTCTGACATTGTTGCGCCGAGCTCTCAGGCGGTTGCTTTGTTGCATGCCATCATGGGACTTTGGAGCGTCCGTGCCATAGATTCCATGCAGCTGTAGGTCCAGTGCGGCTCGGAGACCTTTCTCGCATTGCTGGACATAGGCTTGGCATACAATTTCATCAGCTAGGAAGCAACTAGCTAGGAGCTCAGTTAGCATCCCGCCCAGGTCTCCGCGTGATGGTCGCCAATGGCAATGAAGTAGCCAGTCTGGGTGTCTGCAAGGACCTGGCCATCCGGATTGGTGGCATGGATTTTCGCATTGAATATGTGGTCATTCCCCTGGGTGGCTTTGATCTGGTTGTGGGAGTGCAGTGGCTCCAAACCCTTGGCCCTATCCTCTTGGACTTTGATACCCAGTGCGTGTCCTTCCAGGTGGGGGCGCAGCTCGTCACTTGGACTGGCATTGCAACGCCTAGCATCAAGGCGTGCACGATCTCCCACACGGATGCCTCTCTCTTGGATGCTCTACTGTCCGAATATGTAGCCATCTTTGAGACACCGTTGGGTCTCCCTCCGCCCCGGTCGCAGGACCACCGCATCCACCTGCTCCTGGGTGCACCCCTGGTGGCAATTCGGCCATACCGCTACCCCCAGCTTTAGAAAGATGAGTTAGAGCGGGAGTGCGCAACAATGCTACAACAGGGCATTATTCGGGAGAGCGCGTCGGAATTCTCTTCTCCCGTGTTGCTCGTCAAGAAAGCAGATAATACATGGCGATTCTGCGTTGATTACCGTGCTCTCAACTCGCACCTAGTCAAAGGCAGGTTCTCGATTCCGGTAGTCGACGAACTACTTGACGAACTCAAGGGTGTGTGCTTCTTCACCAAATTGGACATGCGTTTCGGCTACCATCAAGTGTGCATGCACCTTGATGACATCAAGAAGACTGCCTTTCGTACGCACCACAGCCGCTTAGAGTTTTTGGTCATGCCGTTCGGTCTCACCAATGTGCCAACTACATTCCAAGCCCTCATGAACAGCATACTTTGATTGTTTCTTCGCTGCTTTGTGCTTGTTTTCTTTGATGACATTCTCATCTACAGCTCGTCATGGTCAGCACACCTCCAGCACATCCGCATGGTTTTTCAGGTTTTGCACCAAAATCAGCTCTACATGAAACGATCGAAGTGCTCCTTTGACGCCTCTTCTGTCGCTTATTTGGGCCACATTATCTCGGCTTCAAGGGTCGCCATGGATGGCGATAAGGTGCAAGCAGTGACAGATTGGTCGACACCACGCTCGCTGCGGGGCCTCTGTGGATTTTTGGGGCTCGCAGGCTACCACCCATAAGTTCATCAAAAACTTCGGTGTTATTGCCGCCTCACTCACGGCCTTACTCAAGAAGGAAGGTTTTCCTTGGTCCAAGGAGGCGGCAATGGCTTTTTCTGCATTCAAGAAGGCACTTTACTTGGCTTCGGTACTATTATTACCAGATTTCATTGCCCGATTCATTGTGGAGTGTGATGCTACCAAGATAAGATTTGGTGCGGTCCTTCATCAAGGAAACGGTCCATTGGCATTCTATAGTCGTCCCATTGCGGCCCGGCACGCCAAACTCGCTGCATATGAGCGTGAACTTATTGGCTTAGTCCAGGCTGTTCGTCATTGATGCCCTTATCTTTGGGGATGCGAGTTCACCCTCTTCACCATTGGATGAGCAAGCTGATTGGTTATGATTTCCTTGTCAATTTCCAGGCTGGCAAGCTCAACACGGTGGCGGGCGCTCTATCTCGCCGCGAAACCAAGTCACCTCCATCTGTGTTGGCCCTCTTGGTCCCTTCATTTTAGCTGTTTGAGGAGCTCTAGGCAGAGATTGGGGCATCGGTCGAGTGGGCAGAAGTTCGGGCCAAAGTGCTGGCCGGCGACCTGGGTTCTCTATGGGGGGGGGGGGGGTCCGAGATGGATTATTGCTGCACAACAACCGCATATTTGTGTCGGCCTCTTCCCTATTGCTTCATGGCATTTTGATGGCGATTCATGCGCAACATGAAGGTGTTTCCAAGACCCTGCACCGGCTACGGGCCGATTTTCATGTCCCACAGGACCGTCAGCTTGTTCAGGATTTCGTGCGCACTTGTGTCACTTGTCAACGGAATAAAGGCGAGCATTTATACCCTGTAGGTCTCCTCCAACCTCTGCCAGTCCCATCCATTGTTTGGGCGGATATTTCAATGGATTTCGTCAAAGGGTTACCTCGTGTTCAAGGCAAATCAGTCATCCTGTCAGTCATCGATCGTTTCTCCAAATTTGCCCACTTTATCCCCTTAAGTCATCCTTATATGGCGTTTTCGGTGGCCCATGCGTTTTTCACCGATATAGTCCGTCTCCATGGCTTTCCGCAGTCCATCGTCAGCGATCGTGATCCAGTTTTCACCAGTCATTTTTGGAAGGACCTTTTTCTCTTAGCAAGAGTCCGCCTTCACATGAGTTCGGCCTTTTACCCACAGTCTGATGGGCAAACGAAGGCCGTCAATAAAGTGATTGCAATGTAGCTTCGCTGCTTCACCTGTGACTCGTCCCGGCACTGGGTTGACTAGCTTCCATGGGTGGAGTACTGCTACAATACTTCCTATCACTCGGCGCTTCGGGACACTCCCTTTAAGGTGGTTTATGGCCGGCTCTTTGATTCCATGCTCGGTTGGTGATGCCCACGTTGTGGCTATCGAGTCTACCCTCCTGGACCATGATAAGCTCCTTGCTGAAGTTCGCGAGCGCCTGCTCCAGGCCCAACAATATGCAAAGACTGTTTATGATGGTTGCCACCGTGTGAAAGCATCTAGGTCCCTAAAAATGGTTTTGGTAATTAATGAATTTATGTGAATATGAGACTAACATGTTTAATGAGTATGTAAAGGTTAAGTCCATATGTTGGTGACAAGATGCAAGCCAAAGGATAATTGTGAAGATCAAAAATGACTCAAGACAAATGTATACTTAGAATAGGATCCTTTTTATTTTTACTGGTCTTAGTAGAAAAGGTGGAAGACAGAATTATATGATAAATAATCGTTCCATAAAGAGGAATCATGGCAAATAGCTTGATAGCAAATTTTATGTGCCACTTGGATCAAACTAGGAGTATGCATCAATTAAAAATCAGTTGTAAAACCAAAACTGTGCTCTGTCTGGAAGAGCGGTAGTACCGCTGATTTCAACATCGGAACTACCGCAGAGCGGAAGTTCCGCGACCAGAACCGGTACTACCAGCGACTGGAAGCTTCGGAACCCGAGCGGAGCCTTTTTTCCAGAGAGCACCCTCTGGATGCATTTTAGATTTTGCGGGAACGGAAGTACCAGCAATTTTAACGCCAGAACTACCGCAGGGTGCGGTAGTTCCGCTATTCAGAGCGGTACTTCCGGAGCCCGGAAGCTCCGGAGGATGAGTGGAGCTTTTTTTCCAGAGAGCACCAAGTTTGGGACTTTTGGAAGTTTCTACCGCGCCGACTTTGCAGAACTACCGCAGAGCGGTAGTACCGGAAGTTACAACGGCGGTAGTACCACGTCGACTTTCCAACAGTTGCTGCAGATCCTCTGACATAGCCGTTCTGTTGCGTCAGATAGGGAAGCGGGAGTACCGGCCTCAGACCGGCGGTAGTTCCGCTCACCCTGAATTTTTTGGAATTTGTTCCAAACGGCTAGTTTTGGTAGGTGGAAGGTATAAATACCCGTATTACTGCTCAAGGACAGTAAGAAGAGACCCATTGAACATTTCTTGAGCATAGAGCATTCACTCCACCCCTAGTTTACATATTGAGCATTAAATTTGAGGTGATTGGGCAAATTAGTGCATTGCATTCATTAATTGATTCTTGGCACTCATTTGCAATCAAGTGAAGTCCAGATCTTTTACTCTTGGTGCTTGCCGGAACCTGGACAATTGGGTGGAGGATTGATCGGTGATCTTCTCAAAGGAAATTGTGAGAAGACCCGACGTTTGTGTGAAGGTTGGAACTCACCTACCCGGAGCGAGGAAGAGCTACCACTAGTGATCGAGGTGCTTCAGCTTAATTCGTGGAGCCGGTCCGATTTGTTCGGGCTAACCTCAACGTGGATTAGGGGAAACCGGCAAGTTTCTGAACACCACGGTAAAATATCGATTGTGTACATTTCTTACTTGTTTTTCTTCTAACTCTTATTCATTGATATTATTGTGATCATTTACTTGTTTTAGAGCTAGCTTTGGTATCTCTTGTCTAAAATTGTATAGGGATAAGTGCTTTACATTCTTACTATTTAAATTGTAGAGGATTAATTAAGTAAACAAGAAAAATTTTAAAACCTCCTATTCACCTCCCTCTAGTCGGTATCCTTGATCCTACACCGTGATGTTTCTTTTGCAATTGGTGATTGGGTCTGGCTGCGGTTGATGCATCGTCAGGCTGTCTCCCTTCCTGGCCGCAAATTTAGAAAGCTGGCTCCCAAGTTTTATGGCCCTTACCGTGTGAAGGAACGGATTGAATCAGTTGCGTGTCGACTGGATTTGCCTCAAGGGACACGTCTCCATGATGTTTTCCATGTTGGGTTGCTCAAGATATTTCACGGGGACCCTCCTGCCATACCTCCAGCTTTGCCTACCATTCAGGATGGCTGGTCTCTTCCCCAACCAGCTCGAGTGTTGAAAGCTAGTATGAGGCGTGATGTGTGGCATGTTCTTGTGCACTGGATGGGCACTTCTGAGCTGGAGGATCTATGGGAACCAGTCCCAGAGTTCGCTGCCACCTTCCCGAATTTTCAGCTCGAGGACGAGCTGTTTCATGGGGACAGGAGATGTTATGTGGGGTGTTAAATATCAGAGGCGCCACAACCAGCTAGCAGCAGCAGGGGATCAGGCAGCCACTCTGTAGGGCCGGCGCAGGCCCTTTGGAGTCCATAAATAGCAATAGATAAAGTTTGTTAGGAAAGAGTTATAATTAGAGATATGGTTTCCTTAACTCCCTGTAATTCAGTTTGGAAAGGGCTGTCCTCTATATAGGAGCAGTTCCCTGAAGGAATAAAGCAAGCAATCAATCTTTAGTTTTCTTTCCAGTTTCCCCTTACCCCAGTTCTTCCAGCCGAGGGCCCAGGCTGCCGCCACGGCACCAGAGTTACCGGCTGATGCCCCCAGTCAACCACGACTACAATCTCCGGAGTTCGAGACATAACATCATAGCTGCCTCAATTTGCAGAATGTCTCTTTGTTAAAGGAGAGTTGCAAATTATGTATTTCTGTTCCCTCTGATGTTCTCTTTTGATCCTTGCAATGTTTGTTCTTAACTTTCTTGGTTTGGAGCTGAAAGTCGATATTGTGCTATACACTTAACTGCATTATATATCAGCACATATTCAAAATACTTCAATGTTGAGTAGATTTAACTTTTCCTTTTCCAGTACTAGCTGAACTGTCTTCAACTTACATCGAAACACTCATGACATGAATTTCTTTCATCTAAATATATTTGGTCTTTTGTTTTTGGTAAGTCTTGAGATTGTATCTGGGAAGTGCATCACGAGTAGCAGTAGCAGATATAGGAAGGAACAGTCAAACATAAACAGTGCCAATCAGACATCGCTATGATTGCTCCTTAAACTGAAGTGACAAGCAAAACTATAGGTCCTTGCTTGGGGAAAGAAAGCAAGTTTATTCTTCCATCTGAGAAAAGTTTAGGCTTAAAGTCATTATTTTGTTAACGATGCTTCTACAGCAGTGTCCGTTTTACCCCTTGTTGCAGGATGCTTGCGTTCTCTGCAAAATATTTAAAAAAAGTGGTCCAGGTCCCAAGATTGGGGAACAGTATGGTGCTCCATTTAATGAAGAGGAATGGAATGATGCGAATGGGGAGCTTCCCTCTTTTGCCCCTTCTGTGCCCCCCTGTGCACCTGAATCAAGTCGTGGTGGGTTGAACTCTGCTGGTCAATACCTGGCTGTTAGTGACGATGGCGAAGTTTCTTTGGGCCCCTTGTCAGAAACTGACGGCGAACATGCTGTCAATTGTGTTTGTCCTGACAGGACTTCTGATATTCCTTTTGATAGCATACACATACAGCAGCTAGCTGAGATTATCGGTTGTTTCTCAACAAATTTTTTAAACACTGTTTGCCAAGATGGCCCATTGGTAATTATTCTTTTACACCATGTCCCCTTCTGTTTGTATCTGCTGCACTTTCCGTTAACTCAATTATATTTTATTTTGGGTTTTGATGCAGCCTGATTCAACTGCTGACTATGGTAATGACAATGAATTATCGGCTGATGATAGTGAAGCAATATTTAATGAACTGGATGACGTTGCTTCGCAGTCAGTGGAGAGCATCTCTAACCATTGTGACTCATGTGGTGAACATTTCATTCAACCTGTGCTGGAAGCACTCGAAACTGAACAATACTTGGAGCTGAATGATCTGTCATTTTCTCTTGCTGATGATCCTGATCCCTATAGCCTGCTGTCAAATGATCTATCTGATCAGCACGCTCTGGATTTAGAGCCCAGGTTTGAGCAGGAGTCTACCAACGACATTTCCAATACTGCTAATGGTACCACCTCCACAGCTTCTGCTAGTTCAGCTCGTTCAGTCCCTCAATTGATGATCATGTGACCTAAATCAGAGGTTTATTCACTGTCACTTAATTTAGGTTTTTCATGACTGTTCATTTATCTGTTATTCTCGTTCACTAAAAACCTGGTTAGATAATTGGTTTTTTGCAGTTTTGCAGATACATGCTCCGCTGTTCTCATGTTATTGAGATCTTCAAGAATCTGCAAGGCACTGCGTAGTGCTCCCGTTTCCTGTTTATTGAAGTGCGGACTATGCTTTTGATAGGTCGGACAGTAAGGCAGGTCCTCAGATTGTGGGATTAGTCACTTTATGCTAAATCAGTTTTGTGGTGCAGTTACCAAATAAAAAGATCTCAATAACCGCCACATGGCCTTCAGTTTGTCCGTTCAGGAGCATTCCTGAATCACCGACGTTTTGCTGTCCTCCCTAGTCCTTATCGTGATGGGCTCGATATCAATAATGAGCTGACTACGTTGGCAGTTGTCTAAAATGTAATGTGGTGCTGGAGCTGACAGCCTTACAATCCTGGTGATCCCATCTTTGACGCAGAAAGAGGTGCTTAAGTTTCCACTGGTGGAATGAACTGTGAATTCAGTTTTTTCTTCTTGTTGTTGTTGAACTGGTTGCCTGAATGCCTGATCCAACTTGTAATCTTGGAAGATTAGTTTCCAACTTGTGGCAATATCTGGTTTCACGGATTTGCAGTCTCTGCCCTAGTACCGTGATGGACATGGTAGTGTGGCTAGCTAGATGGTCTTTTATTTGGCGCCTTCATTTATTCACAAAAAGTTCACTTTTGGTCTCTTAACTTATGCCTCAAATTCGATTTATATCTTCGACTACGAAATGTTTGCTTTACACCCGTCGTTTATCGAACTAAGAGCAAATCACCTCTTCACCCTAAACCATCCTGGTTTTGAATAACATGGTATCTACGTGTATAGATGACATGGTTGGTCGACTTCCTTCTCCGAGATGTGGTAAAATCATCAACGAAACCTGTACATGTGGGTGAGAGGTGATTTGCTTTGATTTCAATAGTTGAAGGGTGTAATATGGATAGTTTCATAGTTAATTATATAAATCAGACTCAGTGTATAAGTTAAGAAACCAAAAGTTGACGTGGTTGGTCGACTTCCTTCTCTAAGATGTGGTAAAATCATCAGTGAAACCTATATATGTGGGCGAGGGGTGATTTGTTTTAGTTTCAATAGTCGAAGGGTGTAAAATGAATAGTTTCATAGTTAATAATATAAATCAAACTCAGAGTATAAGTTTAAAAAAATCAAACGTAGACTTCTTCCTTTATTTATTTAGCTCTTAAAGAATTGCAGCCTTCTCATGGTTGTGGTGTGTGGGCCGCTGCTTCATAGCCATCCTACCTCTTCCTCACCTTTTTATTTCCTATAGCTTTTGATTCTTAATTGTACTGACAGAAAATTTTTCCATATTAATTTTCTTGATGGTAACGCTTAGAATGAGAAGCACATTCACGGTCAATCCACTCCACTCCATGTGGCTTCAAAGCGTAGCTATAGTCTCTATTATTTTGGACTGTTACGTATGATTTATAGATATATTTTATTAATTTAATAAATAATAATTGCTCAAATAAATTAAAAATTGTTAAAAAGCTAAAAAGAATACAATCATAAATTAAATAATTTTCCTAGGTCTGTTGTTATCCTCATGGCATTGACGCTTATACTCTTCGATTACTGGCACCATTATCATTGCAATTAGAGCATTTGTCCTATTTTGCTTGTAAATATTTCTCTCTACGTATATAGTTCAATTACACCGCATCCGCTATTGTTTCTACTTAAAAAAAGGGAATGACTCCTCCGATAAACTCCTTCCATCCATGGCGGCTTGAGCCAACCTAGTGTAATTGAACAGCTAATTATAGGCTCTGTTTCTTTTTTAGTTTATGGAATAGTTGCAAGTGATGTAATTCTGCTTGGGTAAACAACTAATTATAGGCTCTGTTTCTTTTTTAGTTTATGGAATAGTTGCAAGTGATGTAATTCTGCTTGGGTAAACAACTAATTATAGGCTCTGTTTCTTTTTTAGTTTTTGGTTTCTGTTTTTGACTTTTTTGCTTTTGAGTTTTTTACAGTAATTAGCTTTAAAATGAAGTGTCTTTTCAATATAAAGTATACTAGTTAATTGTAGTACGGACTGTACCGACTTTATTTATATCGGCAAAAATCACACGTGAGTTTCTGTTACTCTGTAATCTCTCGTACGAACAATCCAAAAGCTATAAAGCATAGTTAAAAGACATAAGCATCAGCAAAAAAGAACAGACACAAATTAAGTTTGCTTTTGGTTTGGTACAAAGATAAGCTAGAAATCAACCATCCCTTGCGTCTTTTCCTCTCCTCCCTCCTCCTTCCTCCTCCGCAACCACTGCCAAACCCTAGATCTCATCCCCTCTCCTCTGCGATCCGATCCGGTCCCGCGCATAGGTTGGTCATGATGGATTCTTCGTCATCGTCTTCGTCATCCGCCCAGAGCCAGCCGGACTTCGACTACCTCTTCAAGCTCCTCCTCATCGGCGACTCGGGCGTCGGCAAGAGCAGCCTCCTCCTCCGCTTCACCTCCGACTCCTTCGAGGACCTCTCGCCAACCATAGGTAGGTACCACCTTACCCTAAACTCATAAGACGAGTCACAGGTTTGGATTTCTTTCGAATCGACCGATCCATAAATCCTTCTTCGCTAGTTTCCTTCCGCTGCTCTAATGTCTCTCACGCCTTTGATTTCGCCTAAGTTTCTCTAGGTCAAAATTAAGGTTTCTTTTTTCTCTTTTTGGTCTCTTCAGGTGTCGACTTCAAGGTAAAGATGGTTAACATTGGTGGCAAAAAACTCAAGCTTGCCATCTGGGACACAGGTAACTCCTCTATATTCTACAAGGAATATCGCACGCTACTTTCCTTCCCTGTGTTTCAATTGCAAATCATGTTCTGCGATTAGGCGTTCCCCTCCCCCCTTCTCAAAAGATTTCTTCTTTTTTCGGATCATGCATCGACCATTATTCATTCAAAGTGTACTTTTCTGCGAAGCCAATGTGCATTTATTCAGATAAAATGCTGTTGACCTTTCTAAACGTGACTCAAGCCAAGTGTCAACTTAAAATAGCCTCGTTCCTATAAATATTCAGCAGTTGGACATCTACCTGTTGAAATTGGAGTTTCGCTTGGTTTTGATTTCGTCTTTTGTGGTGGGCAGTTGATCAACTGAATCTTTTACGCATTATTTAACGGTTATCAACACAATTGCAGGCCCAATGGCTTTCCTGTTGGTTAATTACGCTCGTTACAGTGAAAAGCTAGTCATATCTGAGCTCAATGCAGTAGGACGACATAAGAACCCCTCTTATTTACAATTTTAGATGTCGATTTAACAAACTTAATATAGCCCTCGATTGAGCATAATCACCCATCTCCACTTTGTTTTAGTACATCTGAGTATAACGGCGCTAGTTGCATACTGTAAGCATTCTCTCTATTTGACCTCACATACTGCTCTACTGCCCATGTGTTTTCACTTTCTATAGATGTAGAATTGTTTACACTATGACTGGTTATTTTGGGATGAATTGCACAGTGTAATCCAGTTATTATCTGAAATAGAAGCCAATTAGTCTCTAGTTGAGCCTTTTATTTATTGTGTATCAATGTGTAAGATATGATCTTGGGTAATTGATTTAGATAACAATACAAAACAATCACTTAATTCTGTTTGGTTTTTAGTTTTGACTCATGTTTCAAAGAATTAAGCCATAATGTGGTGCTATCCTTATCTGTTTTCTTAATTTCTCCATTTTCCTTATAGCTTGTATGCGCAAAGCATTTGGGAGTTTGCTAACAATGCATAGTTCCATCTTTGAATTTCTGATTTAATATTGTGTACCTGCTGTGCAGCTGGACAGGAAAGATTCAGGACCTTGACCAGCTCATACTACAGAGGGGCACAGGGAATCATTATGGGTAATTCTTGTAAACCACTGCTCTGCAGATGCATACTTTTGTTTTTTGAGGGAATCTATACTGTACCTTACCTTTTTCTTTTCTCTCCTTGTCATACAACGGAGGAACTTACTGACACATTAACTGGGGAAGTATTGAGTTTCCTGAAATGAAATTCGAGTCTTGAGCGTCAAATGGGGCTATTTTCGACCAATTTTGCCTTGAATTTTTCTACAAACTGCACTCTAGCTTAAACAGGTTGTATTTTTGAAGTAACTACTGTATCTGCATATAACACATTTTCCTGCTTTGTATAACTTTCAAGTCTACTTTATCTGGCTTTGAGTAGCTTTGGAGCCACTACATGAGTGGAAAAGCCTTCGTTATTCGTTTTTATTCATATATGTTGTTATCTGAGCTGGTGCATCATTAGCTTTTGATTTTTTTTCATTTGCATGCTTCTTGTTGGGTTCTATTGAGATTCTTGCCTAATTTCGAGGGGTGCATCTTGATTAATATCTGGACGAGAAACACTCACCAATCTTACTGATATCTCTGTTTTTCAGTGTATGATGTCACTCGGCGAGAAACATTCACCAATCTTTCTGATATATGGGCGAAGGAAATTGACCTCTATTCAACCAACCAGGATTGTATAAAGATGCTTGTTGGAAACAAAGTAGACAAGGTACTTGATACTCCTATGCTTCATTTTTACATTTTGTCAACTCCCTGTACTTCACACAAGTACTATTTTCTTTCTAGTTGTGCAGGTTTGCTGCATAGATTTCTTCTATGTTTTTCCATCTTTTTAGATTTTACTGCACCATAGCTAAATGCAGATGCTCGGTTTGGCAGGAAAGTGAAAGAGCTGTCACAAAAAAGGAGGGCATTGAATTTGCTAGGGAGTACGGATGTTTATTTCTGGAATGCAGTGCAAAAACCAAAGTTAATGTAGAACAGTGCTTTGAGGAACTCGTCCTGAAGGTATGCAACAACTTTCAGCTTTCGATTTGCTCCGTATCAGATTTTTTTTTCTTCGTAACATGTTGGACTGTGAAAATAGTTAAGAGGAAAAGTTGCTTCTACCTAATTTGATACCACAGTTGTTCCTCAAATGATTGATTGAAGCATCAGTGCTTGTTTGTTCGTACTTGATAGTGCGCTGGTTGCTTGTTTATCATGCCTGTTTATTTTCGACAATAGAACAAGTAGTAGCTCTTAGCCTTTCTTCTTACAAGCTGAACCCTTTTACACATAAAAAAAAATATGCGTTGTAACATGGCAGAGGAATGTGCCCAGTGCAGATTTAACTAAAAGTTCCTTATAGAACTCTCTTGTTATTGATGTGATCTATATATGTGATGAGTTCCTTGTAGAGCTCTGTTTTAGTTATTGAAATGACATTCTGCATGATGCAGATATTGGACACACCAAGCCTCCTGGCCGATGCCTCGTCAGGGGCCAAGAAGAACATCTTCAAGCAAAAGCCACCGGAAGCTGATGCTGCCGCAAGCGGCTGTTGTTAACATGTTCATCACGCTAATCCAGGCTCTCTTGTCGGTGCTGAAATCGTTGTTGCAGGAAGTGATATGCTTGTTTGTGTCGATTTATTTTGCTTTTGTTCCTGTATATCGCCATTTTGGATTTACCCCTTTCAATCACGCATACAAAATAGTCTCTCCGTTACATTGGCAGCAGCTATATAATGTGTTACGCTAAATTTACTGAACAATACAAACGTATGTTTCCTCTTTTGTTGAAAGTATTTCACCCAGATGTTCTCGCACATATCTGAACAGTGCTTTTCGGGAGAGTTTCGACTTTGGAATGTGCCCCTCATTTTTCTTTTGTGGGATGGAATTTCAACTAAAAGGAGCCGAAGGTCATTGTGATCGACTTGTACTGAGCTTCAGATTCGCTGTACGTAGTTGCTGGAGTGGTTAGTATTGGGTAGTGAGGTAGCAGATGATTGGCATCAACGTATTATGAGGTCGGTAACGCTTGTAAAAGATGATTTTTGTGATCATCAAGCTGCATACAATTTTCATTACCAAAGATAATGATGGAAACTGTTGTGGTTATGTGATAAACAGTACATAATAAGAGCTACGGGAGGGTCATTGGGGCTACCTGGAGGCGAAGACTCATGATAGGGAGTAGTATAGAGTCAGTATCTCTTTTACTTAGACCTTTTCTCCTAAAAAAGTATTCTTCTCTCTATGGTGTCCTATAGATTATATTTATAACTATGGAAAAATTGTTTACATAAATACTCTCTTAAAATTAAATTAGTAAGAAAATATCCGGATAATATTTATCAATACTCATAATTATTACACAGGGTTTTATTGCAGTAGGTCGATGGGTGGAGACTGAGAGAACACCCACAACAGGAACATTGCTGTGCGGTGCATTGTGTACACGTAGTATAGCTGGTACTCAGCATTCGGCGGCAGCCGGAGCCCACACCACATGGCCCTGAGTAGCGCCCTGGCCCTGCAGCAGCAGCAGCAGCAGCTGCGTGCGCAGCCCGGCGTTGATGGCGTCCACCCGCACCCTCGCAGACTCGCGGCACGCGACGAGCAGCTACCCGACGGCGTGCTCGCTTCTGCCGCCACCCTGGTCGGAGGGCACCCGGAACACCATCCTCACCAGGACGACCGTCGTGGTGGGGTGGCTGTACATGGCCTGCCTGCCAGAGTCCAGGCTTAGCAGAAGCTCCAGCGTCTCCCGAGCCAGAGCCATGCAGAGTCTCCCGGCTGCAGTCTTTGCAAGTGGTGCGGAGGCGGAGGAGGAGATGTACGAGACGAGGGCGTCCACGGCACCCGCCGCCACTGCGGTTGCCCGGCTCGCCTGGTCCAACGAGCAGAGGCTTGACATGACCCTCAGCGCCGCTTTCCGACGCGGCGACGTTGCCCTTTGTCCCGCACAAGACCGGCCAGCGCTCCCATGACCTGCTCTACCTGACCCAGCTGGAGCATGCACATCTCCTCTGTCTCTTCCGCGCAGTGGCGGAGGACGGGAAAAAAATGAGGTGGGGCGGATCTATACCTGCGCGCCGGTCGCCAGTGGCTGCCGCCCGCCGCCGGCTACGCCCAGGCTGGTGGCTGCCCCTTCCTCTTCCTGCTGGTTCGGCTCCGGTGGGTCGGTCTCCTCGGCGGCGGTTGGGTCGGCGAAGTCGAGGGCGGCGGCGGGTGGAGCGGAGGCGGCGAGAGGGGCGAGGGGGAGGCGGCGGGTGGAGCGAAGCTGCGGAGGTGAAGGAGGCGAGAGGGTATATGGGGGTTGCTGTGAAAAATCAAGCCCTGGCCCAAGCCAGGGCTTGCCCTATCGAGCGCTCCGCCGCTGCTTCCGCGGCTGTTGCGACCATCTCCATGAGGCGACATAAGCATGTCTTGACCTTGGGACTGCCCTGAAAAGAGTTTTAGCAGAAGCGTTGAACCTCTCTCGAGGCCGCATGAGTTTATTTATTCCTGGACCAAATGCCAGATTAGAGTACAATATGTTATGCCATGAGTGGAAAGGAGAGATTAGATTCAATCTTTTGTTTACAAACGGATTCTATCTTTAACAAAGTATTCTATCTCTAATCCTTGGCAAACACGGCATGATAGCGCATACTTTAACATGCCCTGCCTCAGGAGGAGCACAAGGGAGGACATGTTGGAGCTCTGTTGAAAATCTGGCCCTAGTTATACACTCTTTTCGAGAAACACAAACACACACGAGATTGGCGTAGAACTCAGGAACTTAGGAGCATAAGGAACACGCAGAGAAGACTAGCAAGCAGAGAAGATTTGCTCTGCGCAACTTCATAGCTTTTCTAGTTTTTTCTTCTTTCTTTCATTGGCATTAAAAAGGCAACTAAAAATTACAATCGGATTACAATCTGTTAGGCCTACAAATATAGGATACTTATCCTCTTGCCATATTAGCTACATCACTTACCAAAGCTACCAAAAACTACCAAACATCAGTTTTGCTATTGCACAGGCGACTGAAATTTTTTTATGTTTCAGTCACCTGAAATTGCACTCTCAATGAACTAAAATTGCAGCCCCCTCCAAAAAAACAGCTGCAACTTTAGGTGATTCAGAGTGCAACTTCAGGTGACCTGAAATTGCACTCTCAATCAACTAAAATTGCAGCCCCCTCCAAAAAAAACATGTGCAACTTCAGGTGATTCAAAGTGCAACTTTAGGTGACTAAAAGATAAAAAAATTTCAGTCGCCTGTGCAATAGTCTATCCCACCAAACATATTGTCGTATTTGCCGAGCGCTATACAAAGCGAATACAAACTGCACCCGGTATTGCCTAACGTGACACAACCAGCTTAATTCAACATTCACCTCCCTAAGCCGGCTGTGTCTTCTTGACAGCCCGCATCTCAATTCTTTTTTCATCTCCAAGAGGTTTGGTTAGGATGTCTGCAAGCTTATCGTTGGTGCTAACATACTCGACCACAATCTTCTCTTCTTCCATGCATTCCCTAATATAATAAAACCAAGTGTCGATGTGCTTACTTCGGTCATGATCCACTGGGTTCTTACTCAGGGAGAAAGCGCACTTGTTGTCAATGTTGAGCACCAGCTTGCCAGAGTTTTGGTTCATGAGATTGCCAAGAAGGCGCTCTAACCAAACACACCCTGACATGCTGCAGATGCTACTGCTATATACTCCGCTTCACAAGATGACAATGCGATTAACTTTTGCTTTTGCGACAGCCAACTGATCAAGCTAAAGTCGAGGAAGAAATCGACTCCAGTCATGCTCTTGCGATCATCAATGTTATCGGCCATATCACTGTCGCTATAACCTACCAAGTGCAATTCTTCTCCTTTCTTCTTTTCATAACATCAATCCAAATCAAGTGTCCCTTTAAAATACCTCGGTATGTGCTTGACTGTAGCCATATGTTCAATTGTCAGGGACTCCATGTATCGGCTCACAATGTTGATTGAATAGGCCAAGTCTAGCCTTGTGTTTATGAGGTACCTTAGACTTCCTTCAATGCTTCTGTACATGGTTTGATCCACTGGTGATGAGTTTTTCTTGCTTAACATGAGCCTCGCTTCCCTTGGAGCTTAAGTTGGATTGCAATCACTCATACCATAGTTTTCAAGGATCTTCTTTGCGTATGCTTCTTGGCAAAGAGATATCACTTGGCATTCGATGAATTTCTATTTCAACATAGTAACTCAATAAGCCAAGGTCTCTTATCTTCAAGAACTCCTTCATTTGCTGCTTGAACCTCACAATGTCCTCACCACAAGCTCTCGTGATCACCAAATCATCAACATATACACCAACTAGGAGACAACTTTCACCTCTGCCCCTCTTGTACATTGTATGCTCAAGTGGACTTTTCTCAAATCCAAGTGATAATAACGTGTTGTTCAACTTGGAGTTCCAAGCTCTTGAGGCTTATCGTAGGCCATACAAAGCTTTATGCAACTTCAGTACCTTGTACTCACTTCCTTTCTCAACAAAACCAGGAGGTTGACTCATGTACACTTCTTCTTCCAGCTCCCATTTAAAGATGCCAACTTAAAATCCATGTGATGCAGTCATCATCCTTTATTCGTAGCTAGAATAATGAGTAATCTCACTATTTTCATCCTAACAACTGGAGCAAACACTTCTTCAAAGTTGATACTGTTGTGGCTACAGGCCAAACAGTAGAGAAGTGGACTAGTAGAAGGAGAAGATGAGAGCTAGATCTATGGGAGCGTTGGTGAGAATGAGATGATGTCCCTCCTTTGCCCCTCCTGGGGGTTTATATATATGAGTGGGGTAGAATGGGAAATACCCATTCTACCCCTTGGTACTTACAAAGGATGAAGTTACATTGGTATATTTACACTGGTATATTTCTCTACACTATTGGGCCTATTACATGTTGGACTAATTGCACGGCCCAGTCACGGGGGGTTGGGCCACCCCCACAACAGATACCTTATTTCTCCATGCACCCTTTTGCAACTAGGCATGCTTTGTGTTTCACCACCGCACCATCTGAGTCCTTCACTTGTAGACCCATTTGAGCCCTATGACCTGTTGTCCAGTAGAAGGATCAACAATACTCCATGTCTGATTATTTTTGATGGAGTCCATCTCCTCCTTCATCACACACTGCCAGCTCTCCTCCTTCTCGGCTTCTTGAAGGTCACCAGATCCTCTGCACCCAACAAGCATAAGTTAGAGTATTTAGTCTGGATCATCTCATTGGCATCGTATAGATCGTGCAAGGTGCACATTTGCACTGACACCACCCATGGTGTGGCCGGCGTGTCGTCAGCCGTCGGAGCCGCCATGGGTGTAGCCGACGTCGCACCAGACGCCGAGGCCACTATGGTTGGAGCAGAAAATGCTATTGTGCCAGATGTCAAGGCCACTACAGTTGTAGCGGGCAATGCCAGTGTGGCTGCCCCTATGTCGTCTTCCACTCCTGGTATAATCCCATGTACCGAAATGGACGGTGCTTGTTGTTCTCCTAGTACGTTGGTGCTCTCGTCACAACCACCAAGCTTAATGTGTTCATAAAACATATGAAACACCTTACCAGATGGGAGCTGTTACACCTACAGCATGGCACTCCAGTCCTACTTATTTCCTTCCTCAAAGATGACATCGCGCGTTATGCACACCCTCCTGGTAGCAGGTTCATATGTGCGATATGCCTTTGAGCTGCTCTCATACCCCATGAACACCATTGGGGAACTACGGTCCTCAAGCTTTCTGACGTGGCCACCCACCTTCTTCACGTGCACGATGCACCCAAAGGTGCGAAGATGGTGTACCGCCAGCTTCCGTTTGCACCAGGCTTGGCGCATAGTTCAAGATATACACCGCGGTCATCATAGTTTCACCCCAGAATTTACCAGGCATGTCCATGCTCTTCATCATGTTGTGCGCCATGGCAACAACTATCTGGTTTCTTTGCTCGACCACCCTGTTTCGCTGAGGAGAGTACGAGGTAGTCAAGTATCTTCTTATGCCCATCTCCTCACAATAGATGATGAATTATTTTGACTTGAATTCGCCTCCATGATCTGTGCGATGTGCTTTTAATTTTACCTCCGCTTTGCCCTTATCT
Organism: Dendrocalamus latiflorus; assembly: GCA_017311315.1. Classification (NCBI taxonomy): domain Eukaryota; kingdom Viridiplantae; phylum Streptophyta; class Magnoliopsida; order Poales; family Poaceae; genus Dendrocalamus; species Dendrocalamus latiflorus. Next base: position 38,774,896 of record CM029656.1, on the reverse strand, counting down.
ATTGCCTTGATCTTCTTGAAGGCTTGGAAGGCTTCATCCTTGGATTTCAATAACACAATTCACATATATATATACTATAATCATCGACTATCAATAGAAAATACTTGTTACTGGCCGGGGTGGAGGTGAGATAGGCCCGCATAAGTCACCATGCATGAGCTTTAGTACTTTGCTTGCCCTGAACTTTGCCTTCTACAGGAACGATGAGCAGCGCTGCTTACCAATGAGACAACCATCGCATAATTACTCTACATGACTCTCCACCGGTAGCCTTTGGTTAGGCCTTCCTAGCCTAGTTTACGCAACGCCTAGAAGTTTGAATGTTCATAGCATGCATGCCATCTCCATGCATCATCGTCGAGACGTGCCATCAAACACACCAGCTGCACGAGGTCAAGATTGAGGATGTATAACCTGTTCCTCTCTCTCTCTTGATTCGAACTAGTAGTTATCCATGGCGATCAAACATGCATAGGTGACCATCTTCCAACACAACCTTGCAGCCGCGCTCCTTGAGCTGACCCATGCTGATTATGTTGCTAGTCAGCATCGGGATGTAGTACACATCCGTCAACGCCTTGTGCTCATTCATGCATCCTCTGATTAGCACCATGCCTCGGCTGCCTATGGTCACTACCGAACCATCACCAAATTTCACCATGCCTCCAATCGATGTGTCAAGCTCGGTGAACTACTTCCTACAACTAGTCATATGATTGCTAGCTCCCATGTCGAGGTACCAGACATTACTTCCATCCTTCTTGTTCACTCCGAGATGGATTTGAACGTACTTCTCTATGAGTGTCACCACATCGATGGTCTATTCCTTGGTCTCCATCAACTCGCACACCTCGAGTATCAACAAAGCAAGTCCATCGTCATCCTACTCTGCCACACACACTTTCTCCTTCTTAGGCTTGTGCTACTCAGACGCAAGTGCTCGTAGATCCCACAATTGAAGCACTTGATCTTCTTTTTGTCAAATTTGGGCTTGGGATCATTTCCGGATTTTTCTTCTCCTTGGCCAGCTCCTCACCAGCCCTTAATGTTGTGGCCGCATCCATTGCCACGCCCAAAGCTCTTTTTCATGCCATTGCTAGAGCTCACATCACCCTTTTTCCCTCAAGCGGATCGTGCCTCCCATTGCGCACGTGCTAGCATCAATTGTTCACACTCCTTTGGATCACTGAAGCTACTTCAGACCTTTTCATCATAGGCTTTATACTGGCCTATGAGGTCTTTGATCATGAGCGTTTTGAGATCCACACACTGCTCAACCGACATGATGAGTTGTATGTAGCATGGTGAGGCTGCACGAAGAAACCATCAGACAACATCAATCTTTTCCCATTTTTTCTCATCAAGACCATGAATTCCACTCACCAGGGACAACATCGTGGCGACAAACATTTCCACTGCCTCATCATCCTGCATCTTCAGCCCCTCATAGTCCCTTTTCAGGGTTTGTAGGTTCGCCTCCTAGACACGTTCATGCCCCATATGCGTCATCTTAATCTTGTCCCACACCGTCTTTGTTGAGTTCTTTTTGGCAAGGGATGCCATGAGACTCTCCAGGATTGCCTGATAAATTGCGGACAACGCCATGCGATCCTTGTGGAATTCTGCACCACCCTTCTTGTATGCGTCACTAGCTGATTCTACAACCTTCCACACCTCCTGGGCTTGTAACACGATGCACATCTTCATAGCCCAGACGGTGTAGTTATTGCGTATGAGCTGTGGATAGACCATCGATGCTAGGCTTAAAGGCTTAACTGTCCCAAGGGAATGTAATATTAACAAATCAAACAATGGCGTGTAACTAGAATCTTAAACAAACATAGGTTGCATATGAAATAATAGCATGTAATTTGATAATTTAAACAAAACCAAATTGCATAAAATTTAGGTTCAACATAATCAAAGTATTGACTCACCTTGCGTAGTTTACCACGGCCTTGAGCTCACTCAAAGCTTTCTTCTTCAATGGTCTTGTGCTCCTGGTCTTTAGCTTCATGATGAGAACATCTCTATTACATATTCATCTTCTACTTCAAGTGTGCCAAGGACTCGGAGAGAAAGACAACGAGGTTGTCGTTGCCGGCGTGGCCGCTGAGGAGCCAGCGGTCAATGAGGTGCTTGAGCGTGCAGTTGGGCGCGAGCGTGGACGACGTGGCGTGCTGCCGTGCTGCAGCGGCTGAATAGTGACGGGGCATGTACAGTGCCCGGCGGCGAGCCAGCGCTGGATGTTGGGGCGGTCGTACGTGTGGCCAAGGAGGGTGATGGGGTCTGACATGAGTCGAGGCAGATTGGGCACACGAACAGTTTCTCCTCCGGCTCCGGTATCATCTGTCCTAGCTTGCTCATCGTTCACAGTACTAGTAATAATCTGCTGATTAGCTGTTGGATGTAAACAAGGCAAGGCATGCTACAAATAGTACAGTACCACATTGCATTGTGGGGGGTAGGGCCATTGCAAATCTATATATGCATGTTATAGTGCTCTCTATCATGCATCCGCGTTATGAATTCAGTCAGCATTGCTGGTTTTTGTTGGTCTCTCAGTCTGCAGGGTGCAGTGTCTATATATACTTCTTTAATAGTGATATTATATCTCTTTATCTATTTAAGTATACTTTAATAATGATTATAAGATGCTCTAAAATGAGTTCTACAAAAAAAATTTATGAAAGTCCATTTTTATAGCATAATTTGTGTATGTACTCCTTTAATATATGAAAAAGTGTATATAGCAAAATTAAAGGGCTTCGATGAAAATTCTTCAACCAAGTCATATTAAAGTATCTTAGAATTAGTATTAAAATATACCGAAAGTAATAAAAAGGTATAAAATAGTCATTTAAGTGATATATTAAAATTGTGACTATGTACTCCCGGGAATACAAAAAAGCTTCCCCCCTCTCTCTATATATATAGGAAGATGAATTGGGGAACCAAGGTATCCAGGCACCAAATCTTACTGCCTTTAGATTGCTTTAAGATATATGCCATTGTAATAGGTATGTGTATTAACAAGTCAACCCGCTTACACTTATTGATTTGGAAAGAAAATGGATTGTGAAAATCGCTTATTTGGAAATCATTGATTTGAGATAGGTATTGAATGGTACGTTGATTAATCACTGATTTGGTATGTTGATTAATCACCGATATATATACAGACGAAGGTATATACAAATTACAGTTTTGGAAAGAAAATAGAGCGTGGTATTGAGTCAATAATCTAGTTGCAGTCGAAGCGTCGTGGTGGAAGGGCCGTAGTCGAAACGTCGTGGTTGAAGGGTCGTGAGTAAAGCATTGTGGTCGAAGGGCCGTGGTTAATAACAACTGGTGGTTTTTTTAGTTATTTAGTTCAAAGAAAATAAAAAAAATTAAAAACATCATTATATCTTTATGAACAATAAAAAAGAGAAAAATCTAAAATATCAAAAGTAAGAAGGTAACGTAATTTAAGTGACTTTTAGTTTCTGAACACTAAAAGACAGAAATTTAGGAGAAAAAAGATTGCAGGTGGGTGCCGTCTGCCGGGTGTGGTTGGGAGGTCAGGTCACGGCCGCCGGGGAAGCGATGGATTAGGGAGGTCACGGGAGCCAACTCGCCTAGCTCCGTCCATTATCCACATACAGCTCGCTAGCTGCCAACGAAAAGGGCTAGTGAGCTGACCTGGGCTGTACTTGTCTTTTTATTTTAGAGGAGTTTATATTATTTTTTTTGTTGTAGTCATGATTTAGGGTTGAAAATAAACAGTACTGACCACCTAAAAATACCTTTTAGAAGGAAGTCGAGCGATAGAAAAAGTAAGAGAAAAATACGTACGTATGATGACAATGAAAGGAGTGTGGTGTACGATATATTCGTGATTTTCTATTTTATACTCAAAACAAGATGATAACAAGAAGAGTAAAAAACCGTCTTAAAAAACTAGATATTTATATTTTTAGTTTTTATAAATAAAAACCACAAACAGAAATCACAGACGAATTCGACCTCCCGAACCCCAACAATACATTGGGCGGGCCTGTGCTAACTGGTTTTAACTAAAATAAGATTAGAGCATCTCCAACAGTGACTTATGAGCTAGCTCTAAGCATATTATTTCATATTTTAATAGAAGAGAGAGAAAAGCTATCTCTTGATCAAGAGCTAGTCTCATACACACATTCCAAGATTATGTGAGAGTGTCATGTGAGGCTATTTATGTTATGAGCTATATACTAAAGTTAGTACTATTGGAGAAGTTGTCTTAGAGCTAGTAACTAGCTCATACTGTTGGAGATGCCCTAAATAAGATTAGTAGCTTGTTTGTCCCTCGCTTCAATTCTTCCCACCGCTTTTGCTACCTTAATAATACTAGTAGTGGGAGCACAGCACTTGCCTCAGCAGCTCACTCCTTTGCCCCGTTTCCACATCACTGGAGTCTGGAGGGTATTTCATATGCTATGTTTGGCCACGCTCGCTTTTAGCTAAAATGCATTTGATATATATAATCGCGCCCTGCTTATTTAGGTTTTTTATGGTTTATAATTTATTTGTCACTATTTACACTATAGCTGTCTTATTTTACACTGTAGTTACAATGTGACTTTTTAGCGTAATTAAATTTAAAAAATAAAAATAGAAAAAAAAATAAGTTAACCCATCATGGAAAATGTAAAGGAATACGGGAAAAAAGAAAAGCCAAAAGAGCCAAAAAAATCAACTAGAAAAGACGAAAGTAAGAAACTATAAACCAAGAGTCTAACGGAGAAGCCGAAATGTGCGTGCACACACTCCCGGGTGTAGTTATCCTCTATGTCGTATCTCGCAAAGTAGGGACTATCTCATGCAACGGAGAGTATGTATGGGTAGTATATAAGCATATAAGACTATATAGATTGTATGTGTGACTTTTAAGGTGGTATGGTATGTACAGTTTTTTAAACATACTTTTTTATGTACAAAAATGAATGTATTGGCAAAATATACCAAAAACTATGTGTTCGCATTGCAATTTTTCATGTAGTTGGCATTGAAGTATCTTAGAATTAGCATATAATTATACCTAATGTGATAAAAGAGTATAACAAGTTCATTTAAGTGGTATATCATGAGTAGGAGTAACTATACCCAAGAGTAGTATGTGTGTATATATGTACGTACGTATAGACACACACACATACATTATATATGAAGCCTTTTTTATGTGTGTCTGTATGTACATACACAAACACACGAGTATTTGAGATGATCCAGATAGTATTGATTTGGCAGGGGCAAAATGGGGAAGCCATCCTATCGAATCACGGCATCATTTCTGCCGGCGCGCACACAAGCTCACTCGTCGCACTCCCCCGCCCGGTACAATGATATTGCAGCGAAGATGCCCAAGCTCCAAGCCAAGGTTGAGCTGACGGCGCCAACACCACCACCTAGTACAAATCCCATTAGAACTGGAGGAGCTTAGCTTAGCTGCTACAGAAGAAGAATCCGGCCAGCTTCCACGGCCATCGGCTAGCTGCAAGATCGATCGATCAGCAGGAGCAATGGCGATGGACAAAGGACGACGACGAGGAGGTGGAGGAGGAGGGTGCGAGATTGCGGCGACGGGCATCAACTACCACGTCCCCATCTCCAAGCGCGCTCACCCCCTCAAGATATGGAGCAGGCCGGACGACTCGGAGGACCAAGGGCACTTGACCACCCACCACAAGCAGCCGCCGCCGCCGCCGCCCACAGCAAGAGGTCCATGCGTCCGCCAGGTGCTCCGCAACGTCAGCTGCCGCGCGCGCCCCGGCGAGCTCCTCGCCATCGTCGGCCCCAGCGGCGCCGGCAAGTCCACGCTGCTCGAGATCCTCGCCGGCCGCCTCCAGCCCTCCCCGCCGCCGGACCTCCTCCTCAACGGCGCCGCCTCCAACAGCGCCGAGTTCCGCCGCGTCTCCGGCTACGTCACCCAGCGCGACGTCCTCTTCCCGCTGCTCACCGTGCGCGAGACGCTGCACTTCAGCGCGCGCCTCCGCCTCGGCGCGCGCGCCCTGCCCAAGGACATCCACGCCCGGGTGGACGCGCTCATCGACGAGCTCACCCTCTCCCGCGTCGCCGCCACCAGGGTCAAGGACCTCTCCGGCGGCGAGCGCCGCCGCGTGTCCATCGGCGTGGAGGCCGTGCACGACCCCGCGGTGCTCATCCTCGACGAGCCCACCTCCGGGCTCGACAGCGCGTCCGCGCTCCAGATCGTCGGCGCGCTCCGCGCCATGGCCGAGTCGCGCGGCCGCACGGTGGTGCTCAGCATCCACCAGCCGGGCGCGCGCATCGTCAAGATGTTCGACTCTGTTCTCCTGCTCGCCGGCGGCTCCGTCCTCCACCACGGCACCGTCGACGCCCTCCGCTCCCTGCTCGCCGCCGCCGGCCTCGACCTGCCCCCGCACGTCGACACCGTCGAGTTCTCCATCGACTCCGTGGACGCGCTCCGCCTCCACCACCGGCTCCGGAGCGCCGGCGAGCTCCCGCTGCAGCCGACTCCCCAGCTCCCGCCGGCCCGCGACCGGTGCACGCTGCAGCAGCTGTTCCAGCTGCACAAGGTGGCCGACGAGGACATGCTAGTCTGCAGCAGCGTCGCCGTCCCCGCGGCGAACAGCCACTACGCCAACTCGAGGGCGCGCGAGGTGGCTGTGCTGTCGCATCGCTTCTTCAAGAACGTGGCACGGACGCGGCAGCTCTTCGCGTGCCGCACGGTGTGCATGCTGGTGGCGGGGCTGGCGATGGGTTCCATCTTCTACGACCTCGGCGAGGACAAGGTGGCGGAGCGCGTCGGCCTCTTCGCGTTCCTACTCACCTTCCTACTGTCGTCGACGACGGAGGCGCTCCCCATCTTCCTGCAGGAGCGGGAGATCCTGGCCAAGGAGTCGTCGTCGGGGGCGTACCGCGTGTCGTCGTACGCGGTCGCGAACGCCGTGGTGTTCCTGCCGTTCCAGCTGGCGCTGGCCGTGGTGTTCGCGGCGCCAGTGTACTGGCTGACGGGGCTCCGGCGGAAGGCGGCGGCGTTCGGGTACTTTTTGCTGGTGATATGGCTGATCCTGTACACGGCGAACTCGGTGGTGGTGTGCTTCGCGGCGGCGGCGCCGGACTTCGTGGTGGGGAACGCGGCGATCCAGGGGGTGATGGGGTCCTTCTTCCTCTTCTCGGGCTACTTCATCGCGTGGTCGGCGATGCCGGGGTGCTGGGTGTTTATGCACTACCTGTCGCTCTTCAAGTGGCCGTTCGAGGCGCTGCTGGTGAACGAGTTCGGCGGCGCCAGCGGGGGGAGGTACTGCGTGGTGCGTGCGTTGGGCGCGTGCGTGGCGACCGGCGACGAGGTGCTGCGGCGGGAGGGGCTCGGGGAGGAGTGCAGGTGGCGCAACGTGGGCGTGATGGTGGGATTCGTGGCGGCCTACAGGGTGCTCGGCTACGCCGTGCTCAGGGCGAGGTGCAGCCGCCTCGCGCTCAAGGCCCGAGGCCGCCTCATCACCAGCCTGCCCATCATCTCCTCCTCCTCCTCATCGTCTTCTTCGTCTACCATCAAACGCTTGGGAACGGACCTATCATTGCATTATGAGTCCCCATCATGGTCGGGTTGACCCTTGCCGCTTGGGGGGAGATGAGTCCTCCCTTGGGCGTACTACTGTGGGAGACTTTGATCCCTAATTAACCTTTCCGGCGATGTCATCTCCGGGCTCATTGGATGAAGCTCCAAGGAGACATTCACCATCGGAAGTAAGCATGGTTTGCTCATAGTCATAGCAAGCCTCTGTGTCGATACTCGCATAGTCAGCCATGTCGAACCAGTTCTCCTCATTCCATTCATTTGCCATGAGGATAGTAGGAGAAAAAAGAGAAACTTGCCAACGAAGAAATTATCGGAGTCTTGGAAGAAGAATCCCCACTGATGGCACCAACTGTCGATGTTTTAATATCGATCTTACGTATGATTTATTTGGATTCAGGGATTCTCTCAATAGACCTAGAGTATGCACATGCAGAGTAAAGACATGAGAAACTTTATCCAGGTTCAGGCATTCTCCTGAGAAAAAAATAACCCTACGTCCTGTGTAATTGCTAATTACCAGAAAGAGGAATTACAATAGAGAATTATGCGAATCGCTAGTGCTACCTTCCCCTTTGATCAAAATCCCTCCACTTCTCTCTTTGACATTAGCCTTTATATAACCAGTGAAGCGATGGCTATTGTCCCGAGCCAGAAGACGCATCAACGCTTCGGATGATAATTGCCTGACGAAAGTTACTGCCAGAGAGACATATAAGGCAGTTCTCCGTGTAGCGATTGTTGTCAGAGAGAGATCGCGTGTGTGGTTAGTAGATAAACGCATGTTCTAACTGCTTTGTCAGATGAACCGACAATGTAGTTCATTGTCGTAAACAGGTTAGTTGGAGATAGATTGGTCATAAAAAGGTCCACGACCATAAGGTGGTCACAAGACAACTTACGACTACGTGGTCACAAAAAGACTTACGACTAGGTAGTAACCGCAGTAAAATTTACGACTACGTGATCGTAGAAGGACTTACGACTAGGTAGTAGTCATAATAGGACTTATGACTACGTGGTCGTATAAGAATTTACGATCAGGGAGTAGTCATAATAAGACTTATGACTACGTGGTCGTAGAAGGACTTACGACCAGGTAGTAATCGTAATAGGACTTATGACTACGTGGTCGTAGAAGGACTTACGACCAGATAGTAGTCATAGTAAGATTTACGATTATGTAGTCAAAGAAGAACTTACGACTACGTGGTCATAGAAGGACTTGCAACCAAGAGGATGGTTACAGTAAGACTTACGACTATATGATCATGGAAAGATTTACAAACAAGGGATAGTTGCAATAAGCTTTACAACTATGTGGTTGTAGGAGAGCTTACGACTATATGGTTGTAGAAAAGCTTATGACTATCCTGGTATATTTACCTCTTATCGATAAGTGGTATATTCAAGAAATATAATGACATAATAATTTGAGAATGATTCTATCCTCGTCATAGCTCACGTTAGCAAACGGAAATAGGATGGCCTTAAAAGTGCGACGAGTAGGCTCAGGATGTTAGGCTTGTTGTATATGCTGGTATTAGATTAAAAGTGCAGTTTTTGTGAAATGTTATACTGAAGTAAGTGTAGTTATGTGAATATGGTGCTAGAAAATATGATTTTGTAATAGTTTTATCAAAGATAATGTGATTTTGCCAAATTCACGCTTCCAATTAACTTATGGATGGACTTGGTGCCATAGACTGTGAGCACCATCCGCCTAGGAAAAATAGGCCCATGGCATGGAGTCAGAGGAATAGAAGATGAATTTCGAAAAGAAAACCGATCGAAATTACGAAAGAGGAAAAGGAGGAGAAAATTGATCATTTGCCACTTTGAAGAGTGGGCTTTGCAAAATTGACACTTTCAAAATTAGCTTCGCAAAAATGCCATACAATACATTTACCTCTTGATTACCATGCCATTTGAGTCATTTAACTCATTTAATATGTTTTTTTTTCTAATTTCAGGGTCTAGAAAAGACCTTTCTACCCTTGCTAAGTTTTGTACTGCATGGGTTTTGGATTAGAAGGTGAAACGTCATCCGCAGAAGCAACGATCTGCTGGATGCACTTCATCTATTTTGTCTGGATGTAATTCTTAGTTCGTGCTACCATTGCTTGGCATCAAACTGGATTCGAATTCAATGTTCTGTTAGAGTATTTGCGTACTTGATCTCCTTTTGAGAAACCAGAGCTATAAAAACCAGCAAGCAGTAAGACAGTACACATCAATCGGTCCCATCCCCTTTAAGTGAGTGTATATCCGAAAAATTTTTTAGCGCAATTGGGATGGGAAACACCCCTGCTTTCTTTTTTTTTATTTAGTAGCGAAGAAAGGCAGAGGAGGGGTTTACAGGCAAACTGGTGCCAAGAAATGGAAATTACGAAGGGGTGCTGAGTGCTCGCAGGCACCCGGTGCTACATGCAAATTCATGCCAGCTTCTCATAGTATCCGGCTAGAACTAGTGGATGAATAAATATAAAGAGCCTTGGCTTGATTTTTAAATGAATGGCAAACAATGAAATGGCAATTAGATTGTTTTGCAATAATCCAGACGGGGAGTGGACCTAGTCGTTGTATACAGCTACTAATTATGCTTAATCTATTGATTTTGAGAAATCCTTTCTTTTTTCTGTTTGGGGTTACGAGGGGAACGTGCTATTCCACCCAAGTGTTAGATCACAACAGTTGTTGCCAATTCTCAAAACGATCTGCACTGTTGCCGAAGCAACGATCTGCATCCCCAGCGGGCGACATTTCACCTTCCAATCCAAAGCCCATGCAGTGCAAAACTTAGCAAGGGTAGAAAGGTCTTTTTCAGCCCCTGAAATTAGAAAAAAAAATATTAAATGAGTTAAATGGCTCAAATGGCATGATAAGCATTTTTGCAAAGCCAATTTTGAAAGTGGCAATTTTGTGAAGCCCACTCTTCAAAGTGGCAAATCATCAATTTTCTCGAAAAGGAGAGCCGCGAAAGAAAAGAAAAGAAAAGCTCGGGTCGGCTCTCCTCCATCTCGCCTCGCCGCGCGCCTCCCACCGCCATCACCTCCTCCTCCTTGGCTAGTTGGCCGGCGCCGCTCGCCCCCGGAGAAGAGGGAGGCCGACGCGAGTACCCGTACGCCTCGGCGGGCGAAGGCGCCCAGGAGGTAGGGAGAGATCTCGCTCAGGCAACGAATGACGCGACCTAGGGCACGGCGAACTCGCTCCGCCCCCTCCTCTCGGTGATAGGATGGATGAAGCTTCGACCACCGCCGCCGCCGCCGCCGCCTCCTCATCGGGAGGGGGGAGGTGGTACACGGGCATGTCCGCGGACAACATCAAGGGTCTGGTTCTCGCGCTCTCCTCCAGCCTCTTCATCGGCGCCAGCTTCATCATCAAGAAGAAGGGCCTCAAGAAGGCCGCCTCCTCCGGTGTCAGGGCCGGTAACTCTCCCTTCCCATTCCCGCCCCGTGTCGATTTCTAGGGTGTTAGGGCTGTTCCGGATCATCACCCTGAAACGGAATTCTATTTCTATGCTGTCTGTCCAACATGCGCAGTTGGGACTTCCTGACTGAATTCGAAGCGAATGAGTGCCTTGAAATTGAAATCTTCGGTTCACCATTCGCACTCTAGTTAGAATGCTAACTATTTTCTATGTACTACTACTTGGATTACCACCGTGTCCTGGACTATGCACATAAGTGCCATTTCAATGTTAGCATAAGCAGATGTCACTTTTCCTGTGCTTGTTGTTTATGTCACAAGTTGGAGTTTAACTGTGGTGGTGACTAAGGCTCAAATTTGGGATGGTTTACTGCTTGCCTGCACTGAATGTGACACAGGCATCTATCCCCAGCGTAGATAATTATGTCACACAGGCATATAGCCCCAGCGTAGATAACTATGTCATATTGTATCCTTTCACTGTTAACCATATTAGGTATCACCCTTCCTTTTTAATCGTAGGCCATATCTGAAATGTTCGGAAAAAAAAGGTTTGTAATCTTCCTGTTGCACTATATCTGTCTTTTATTGTCAACATGGTGATGCTCTTTGAACAAACTAGGTGACGCCTCAAACTTTTAAATGATGCCACAATCTTCAGCCTTCTGTTATACTGTTATCCTAAACAACTGTTGTGTTTATTTGTATGACCTTCTGTGAACTACTGTACCAGTGTGTGGTGGTAATGCTATGTGTGAATTAATGTTCCATGTTATGACAGGGTTTGGTGGTTATTCTTATTTATACGAGCCTCTTTGGTGGGTTGGCATGATAACAAGTAAGCCCTGTTCTACCAGTTTTACTCTTTTTTATTCTGTTTATTTCTATGGATAGCTTGTAATCATACTGTCTATTTGTTAAATTCTTTTGCAGTGATTGTTGGGGAGGTTGCAAATTTTGCAGCTTATGCATTTGCTCCAGCTATTTTGGTCACTCCTCTTGGTGCTCTTAGCATTATTATCAGGCATGACTTTTGATTTACAATATTATGGTTTTGGTCTTATGAAACTTTTACTGATTTCATCATTAATATGGACCGATCTTTTGTTCTGCAGTGCTGTACTTGCACATGTGATGCTGCGAGAGAAGCTGCACATATTTGGTGTTCTTGGATGTGTCTTGTGTGTTGTGGGATCCACCACAATTGTCCTCCATGCCCCCGCAGAACGTGAGATTGAGTCAGTGACAGAAGTATGGGATCTTGCTACCGAACCAGGTATTTGCTATTACATTGTTTTGTCTCTGGCCAATTTCATAATATTGCTTGAAGTGGCACTTATTCTGCTTTATCAACTTCAATGTGGCTTTAGTCCTAACTAATTGATGATGTTTTTTTCAGCCTTCACATGTTATGCAGCAGTAGTACTTGCTATAGTTGCCATACTTGTTTACCGGTTTGTCCCACTTTACGGACAGACACATGTCATGGTGTATATTGGTGTTTGCTCTCTTGTAGGTTCCATCTCGGTACGTTCTCTCTAGTTTTATCTTCCCGTATTTATCGTTCTCTAGCCATGTACTTTTTTACGAAGGTGTTGGTTGAACTGTGCAGGTCATGAGTGTGAAAGCTCTTGGTATAGCTTTGAAGCTGACATTTTCAGGAACGAATCAACTCATATATCCACAGACATGGGCATTTACTCTGGTTGTCATCACATGCATCATTACCCAAATGAATTACTTGAACAAGGTACTCCGATTTCCTCACAGTGAACCAAAGTGGTATTTTTGCCCTTTCCATGATCTAGCATACCAGCATACTATTGAGGGTGATTGGAATTCCGAAACTCTACCAGACCTAAACCAAGGAAATTGGGAAAATGACATAGAATCCCCCCCCCCCCCCAAAACAACTTTAGGCTGTATATTCGTACGCATTTCTAACTATTTAGTTTTCCAACCAAGCTTATTATCTGGAAGCATGCATGAATTGAGCTAAGCTAAAAAGAATACTATTTCAAAAACTAGTCAATTCAATTATGGCCCTCCATGGATTCACCTACATAGGCTGCGGCTAACGTTGCAAACATAAGAGCTTGAAATATCATCTGCTAATACATGACCAATTAGTGTTTGGACAAAAAGTTTTTCCGTCATCCCATTTTGAGCACTCACAAAAATACCTCAGATAGTACCACAATCTCTTCTACGCACAATAATATGTTGGAACTACTTAAACAAGCTTACGTGTAAGATATCTAGCATCTGTTGTTCATACAGCAGTATCTACAACCCCTTTGCGGGCTCCGTAGCAGGAAATCATATATTCTGTCAAAGAAAGTCCCTCGCGTAAATTGTGCTTGTGGAAATTCTCGAGCAAGCGTAGCTGAAAATGAAGAGGAAAGATTTTGCCAAAAATGTGGGGTATAATTTGTTGATCTTCGTAGCCATATGTACTAATCCTCTACAGGCCCACCCTGTCTTCTCTCTCCCCCCCTCTCCCTCCCTCCCCCCTTTCCCCCATATCTAAAATTCAATTCATTTACGATGAAGCTGTAGCATTGTGTCATGTGCAGTGGTGCTGTTCACGTGAACAGTATGTAGTTATTGTTTATGTGAATAGTGCACAGCTCCTGTTCACATGAATAGTGTGCAGCTCCTGTTCACGCGCAGCACCGATTTGGTTCGATTCGTTTCCTAACTTGATTGGATTAGTTTCCTTACAGATAAGATTAGATTTGTTAGGATAATCTATTTCCATAATATTAGAGATAAATTTCTTAGGGGTCAAGCCATCCAATCTATATAAGGACGGGAGTATCTTTTTTTATTAAGCAATAAGAAGAAAGTTATTCTTGTCTCTCCCTCAAGTTCTTCTCCCTAGTCTGTGATCCCTCCTTTCTCATAAAACCTCTCTCCTTTAGCTATGCTGTCCCGATTATCTTCTATACGGTATTTACCCCGCTAATCATAACAATTTTAAGTTGTTATGATCCTTGTGTGTAATAATCCTTATATCACTACAAGGGTAAATCCTATACAGAGGAGGGCCGACACGGCTCAGCTGAAGGAAAGGTCTTAGGAGAGACCATAAACCGGGGAGACTAAATTATTTCTTCTTGCTTAATGAGAATAGATGACAATGTCGTCTTTATATAGAGCCGACCCTGACAAGCACAATCTAAACCTTCCAACTAATAGAGATACTATTATATGGTTTAAAGATATCAATTTGCTAATCAAGTTGATACTATTCCTAATATAATCAGCCAGCCTTAGGAAGATGTAGCTATTGTTTCCATGTGTAAACATTAACCACTCACTGTTCACGTGAACAGTGACCATGCACTGTTCACATAAACAGTGCCTCTGCGCATAACACATTGTAAAAGTAACTTCCTGAATACTGCTTTATTCTTGTCTCAACTGGGCAAATCATACCATCATAATAACATTGAATTTACTTGCCTGACCAAGAAAGCATTTTCTAAATAAACAATGACAATGATTTTCCCCCTTGAATGCAGGCCCTTGACACATTTAATACAGCAGTTGTATCCCCCATTTACTATACCATGTTCACGTCTTTAACCATCTTGGCTAGTGTCATCATGTTCAAGGTATGATGTTTCAATTGTTGTAGCTGATATTTTGTGTCTTTCCTGCTTTTGTTCTAAAATTTGTGCTGCAAATAGTCCGTAAGAATGATTCAGCTAGGTTTCCTGTCCTTTTTGAAATGGAAATCCATGAGATTATGTTTCGGTAGTATGAAGCAAGCAGTTGATAAAATAAATTTGAAATAGCATGCGCTTCAGGCATACTCTGCAAATGCTTAAGTCAGAACTTGATAGTTGCTTTGCAAGTTATTCTGTTTTTTTTAATATCTAAGTGCAGGACTGGGACAGACAAAATCCGACACAAATTGTGACAGAGATGTCTGGCTTTGTCACAATCCTTTCTGGAACTTTTCTACTCCATAAAACAAAGGACATGGCCGACGGTGCCGAATTTCTGACCGAACTGTCATTTTCTTCTTCCTTTTGTCGGTTGCATGTTCTAAAATCACATTGTTTTTATGTGTCATTTCAGGGCTTTCAACTTCATTCCGCCTTCCAACGTCTTCATCATTTCGGTCCTCCAAACAAACAGACGAAGATGGTGAAGGAATTTCTCTTAGATCGTCATCATTTCGGTTCTCCAAGCAAACAGACGAAGATGGTCAAGGAATTCCTCTTAGATCGTCAGAATCATTTCGATCACCACATTGATGTCCGTTTGCGGATCATTAATTTACACGAGTGGGTGTATATGTACAGGAGCTTGTACTCATAAATGCTCTCTTTTACTTTTTTCGTTTGAGGGAAATGCTTTCTTTTATTGGGCATAATGTAATGTAGAGTCGAGCCTCTCATCTGTTGTTTAGCTGACTCATGTGTCTGTTTTTACAGCATAGTGCTATTTAAGCCCAAGGTATATCTTGTCAGTGGTTAGCACTGGAGTGAAAATGTTGTCTATTGCTGTTGCACTATGCTGTGCATTGGCCGATATTCTGGATGGTCAGGCAGGTCACTAAAAGGTGTTATGTTACTACTACAGCCTTGTTCTTGAAATGGGCGAATGAATAGTCAGTCTCCTCTAATGTGATAATGCTGATTGTCAGGGTGTCATGGCTCTGTGAGAAGAAAACACGATACATTGCCAAGCCCATAATATTTATTTATATCACTCATTCCACTCGTAATACACCACACACACTGGGTAGTTGGACTCCACTCCCTTGCCTACTAATTTCATTGTGCCAACAAAATTTCAATGCACGTGCGGACCAATTGCACCGTCCGTCTTTCGCAGCATGAATCACTCAAAAGTCAAAACAAATGTATGATACTAGTAATGGAAAAGGGGAAATGATACCAAAGTGTATGTAGAGATAGCTCTATGCCAACAGCCGGTGCAAGTGCAACACTGATTTACTTATGAAATGATTTGCAAAGTTCTGACAGATATAGCATTTTTTTTTCTCGAAAACGCAGGAGAGCTGCGCCTCATTATATTAAGAAGAGAATAAAGGGCAAGAGCTCAAACAAAACCACAAACACCACACAAACACGCAAAAGATTCGAGGGTTACAAACGCATCCAAGACAAAAACCCACAAGGCGACCACTACTGAGCTAGACACTAACTACTGGGGAGGAGGGCAGTCAAGAATGATAGCCCTTTAGCCCCTGCCAAAGACCACAAGCGGCGCTCCTCGCCGGCTAAGACCAAAGCACCAGCTAAGTTTGGAGCTGCTCCATCAAAAACACACCCATTGCGATGCTTCCAAATAGTCCAAACTCCGAGAATAATGAGCGAATTAATTCCTTGCCTCATCAACCCATCAACGGTGCTGCTGCTAGCTTTCTCCCACCAAGCATGGAAGGATATCTCTGTAGGCTGAGGGGACAAGAGCTGAAGACCGACCTGTCTGAACAAAAAGAACCAAAATTCTCTTGCGAACACACACTGGACAAGGAGATGGTCAATAGTCTCCTCTTCTTGGTCACAAAGAGGACAGAACTCCCGATGAGGCAGCCCACGACGAGCTAGGCGACCAGCCGTCCAGCACTTATTGTGCGCGACCAATCACAGAAAGAAGCGACATTTGGGTAGAGCCCAAGATTTCCAGATCCTTTCCCACGGTCCAAAGAGAATAGAACCTAAAAAGAATCCTTCATAAGCCGACTTCGCCGAGTATAACCCATTGGAGGAGAGCCTCCATAAGTGTGTATCTTCAACCTCCGGCTGCAGCTGAAGATTCAACAGTAGATCCCATAAATGAAGGTAGTCAACAATCACACCAACAGTAAGAGCTCCCTGAATGTCCGTAATCCAACCCCGGTTAGAGAGGGCGTCCCGGACAGTGCGCCGTTTTACCCTCCTTTTGGGGAGAACCGCGAAAAGGCGAGGGGCAAGGTCTGCAATGCATTGCCCATGGAGCCACCGATCTGTCCAGAAAAGAGTATTTGCACCATCTCCAATCATAGAATGCACTGCTACTGAGAAGAAGGCTCTCACTTGCTCAGGCACATGGAAAGGGAGAGCAGCCCAAGGACGATGAGGCTCTGTTTTCTGCAGCCAAACCCATCTCATGCGCAGTGACCAGCCAAGAGACTTGAGATCAGAAATTCCAAGACCTCCAAGCTCCAATGGTCGACAAACTTTGACCCAGGCCACAAGACAATGACCACCTTTTGCATCTTTACAGCCTCTCCAAAGAAAACCGCGCCGAATTTTATCCACCGCTTTGATAGCCCAAGGAGGAAAATCAAAGGCCATAACCAAGTAAATGAGCATCCCAGTGAGGACAGATTGAACAAGAACCCTTCTTCCAGCCCTTGACAAAAGATCTGCCTTCTAGCCAGGTAGATGATCTGCAATGCGGTCAATAATGGGTTGCACTTGATCTTTAGAAAGTTTTCTTAGGGAGAGGGGCACACCCAAGTATTTGCAAGGGAAATCTGAGAGCGGGCAGGGCAGCAGGTTTTGTATGGTAGCAAACTCCAAATTACCACACCTGATCGGGAGCACAATACTTTTTTGCAGATTTGCCTTGAGCCCAGAAGCCTCACCGAAAAGATTAAGAATATCCATGGATGTAGAGATATCCCCAGCCTCCGGCCGGAGAAAGAGAGCCACATCGTCAGCATAAATAGAAATGCGGTGCTGAATGCCACGAGCTGACAGAGGTTGTAGCAGACCTTCACCGGTGGCTTTAGTAATCATATGCCCCAACACATCCATTACCAAGATAAAGAGCATGGGGGAGAGTGGGTCACCTTGCCGTAAACCTCGCCGATGAAGAATATGATCCCCCGGCACCCCATTCAAAAGAACTTGGGTTGAAGATGAGGAGAGTAGCCCACTGATGATATCTCTCCAAACATGCCCGAAACCAAGCTGCTGCAAAACTTCCAGGAGGAAAGGCCACGACACAGAATCAAAGGCTTTTGAAATATCTAACTTGAGAAGAATCCGAGGCTGCTTTTGCTGATGAAGGAGCCTTGACGTTTGCTGAACCATCATGAAGTTATCCTGTATGAATCGCCCTTTTATAAAGGCGCTTTGAATCGGAGAGACCATTTGATGTAGACGACCAGCAAGGCGATTAGCCATCAACTTTGTGATTAACTTGGCGAAGCTATGAACCAGACTTATGGGTCGAAAATCTTTAGGCTGATCAGCACCATCCTTTTTAGGAAGGAGAAGGATATAGGCTGAGTTGAGGCTGCCAAAGTTCACAAACTTCCTGTTCCAAACTGCTGAAACAGCCGCCATAATATCGACCTTTATGATGGGCCAGCAAGCTTTATAAAAACGCCCCGTGAAGCCGTCTGGCCCGGGAGCTTTGTCTGAAGGCAATAATTTAATTGTATTCCACACTTCTTCCTCACTAAAAGGGAGCTCGAGATCAGCCAGGTCAAGAGCATTGACTTCTAACTCAGAAAGGTTGATAGAGTACTCCCTGTCAGCACAGCTACCCAGCATTCAAGCATTGGATAAACATTACTGGTCGCAAAGTTTCCCCTAACTTTCAAAAAAAAAATTTTTGCAGGTTCTACTAATAAGTAAGCTCAACAACATCTGACAACAGCTACAGAGATAATCATTTAGCTTCCCCAGGCCCCAGGAGTAAGGCAATACACATACAACGCTAACAGTGCGCTGAAAAGCAAGGTCTTACACAAGTCCACAACATATTAAGGACTTGAGGCTCAACACAGCCCGGTATCATCACATCACACGGCATTACCCATCAAGGAGTGTGGGCAATATTGGATGGAGGTCATCAAACCTCTTCACCTTGGTTATTGGAAAGAGGATCTTGTAAAGGGCATCATATATCTTCCAACGATGTTGTCGACAGGAAGAGGATCCCTGTTAGCCACCACAAAAGATTAGTAGTAGCTCCCAAACAATGGTTGCAAAAACTGACTGCAAGTCAGCCATACAGGCACAATAAGCCAACCGTAAATGAGTAAATTCTTAGGCGCATATTCTGGCAATCGCACATGTATGATCATCCTACTCGAAGCCTCAACATTTGGAAAATTATTCTCATATAGCATCAATGTTTATCATGGCATTCAATCTATAAACAAATTGGATCTGGTCCGAAGGACAGGTAAGAGCAAGAGCACACAGCTAACATGACTAGCAAGAGAATTCCTCAACAATCGAAGTATTCTAGGACAGGTTAATCTTCAGTTGAACAACCAGTTATTGAGTTTTCCCACGAGGCACAAGAATCACAGCTGTTATTACGTACGGTTATCACCCTTGACGAATACATGGCCCTCAGGAAGGCGCTGCAGGATCATGCATAGTTTTAGTAGAGGACGCTGGTAGGCAGCAAATATCAAAAATGGTAGGAAGAGATCTGAGGCCTGTTCATTATAACGAGGCACTCAAGAAGTCAACAACATGGAGCAGCCAGGCCATTTTTTATCATCTCCTCCTAGTGAGTGAAAACGCTCAGAGTAATCCAGCAGCCAGTCGCCTCCTTTGACAATCCTGACTCAGCACCCGCGAGGCCATACTCACACTTTGGGCATAATTGATTCTTGTTGTTATCACCTGTGAAGGATAGGGGAAAAGATACCACTGAACGTACTTATCACCAAGTGCACGATTTCTAAAGAAAATTAATAATTTTTTCAATTGTAACAGCACACGACACATCTACCAATGTATCGAAAAAGTTGAATAGTCGAAGGTTACTACCCATGCCAGCCGCTAGTTCGAGGTAGTCATCACTCGTGCTCGAGGAAGATGTTCACCTCCTCCTTCTCCTTCTCTGACAAGCTAGAGCTTCCGCGAGCTAGCGATTGGTAGCGATCATCGTGTGAGATGAAGTTTTTATGATTTTATTTGTTTGCGCAAAACCGAAATTCATGCAAATCATCAGCTATTACGCCCCGGGGGTTCCCCGCGCGAGGAGGGCCTCCACATCGCCCCGCCCGCGCGCTCCGGCCGGCGCGTGGCGGGGGGTTTTCGGTACGGCCGAGGGAGGCATTTTCCCTCTACTTTTCGAAAATTACGTAAAGATCCTTTTTCCTCGCGAAAAGGTCCCTGGATTTTCCAAAAAAGACCCTGGGCATATTTATTTTTCGTTGATAACGATCCGCAGTTTCCGAAATTACGTACAGGCCCTCGGTTCTTTCAAAACAGCCCCTGATTTTTACGAAAAAGCCCCTCTGATCTCCTTTTATTGCGAAAAGCCCCTCGCTTTTTTTTAAAAAAACCCCTACGCTTTCCTTTAGCTACGAATTTTCGCTTCTTTTACTTCGGTACACACGGTGGCTGGCGCGGCGTGCCGCCGCGCCTATGAGGCTAGTAAGAATTGAAGGGCTGGGGAGAGCGTAGGATATGAACGCCTGATGTACGTCTAGGTGCTAGCAGCTTCCTTTTCTGTTACGGATATCATCAGCCATGCCATGCTACCGGTGGCCCAGAGGTTCCGTTCCGTCAGCAGGCAGGCAACTCGAGAGGTTCCGTTGCGTCCGTCCCGTTGTAGAGCGAGCGAGCGAGCGAATTCGAAATTTGCAGGCTGCAACAATTCCCTACCCTACCCTACCCTGGGCTAGACCTAGACGGGGCTGGGCGCCTTCTTCTTCTTCTTCTTCCTCCTCCGAACGAACCCTGCAAGCAGATACCATTCCCCACTCCTCCTCCTCCTCCATTCCCAGCGTACCCGCGTTCCAAAGGCAAGGGCTCGAATCGATGGCGTCTCCCCCACCCTTCGACATCTGCCGCGACTTGGACCTGGAGGACGACGACCCCGCCACCGCCCATCGCCGCAACATTCCCCATCCTCCGCTCGCCGCCCCGACGCCCAACGGCCTCAACGACCGTCTCCTCCGCCTCACCCGCTGCCGCCCTCGCCCCCAAATCCCTAACCCCGACCCCAATCCTCCGCCTCCAGGTATCCTATCCTATCCTATCCTATCCATCTAGATTGATTGGTTCGTCTTCGTCGCCGTCCAATCAATTGGACTACTTCCTAACTCTTCTTCTTGCCCCGCGAAAGCCCAAACCACGAAGGTCAAGCTCTCCGCCGACGACAGCATCCGCGACATACTAGACGATCTCACCGCCCGCCTCGACTCTCTCTCGGTCGACAGGCCCAAGGCAAGGGCCAAACCCCAAGTGGCCCCGCTGCCGTGCGTCATCACAGACCCAGATGCGGGGTACTACGAGAGTGCCGCGTCTTCACTGGGCTCCACCCCTGACAAGGCAGCCAAAGGGGCAGATGCGGATGGAAACCCCTTGCCCCTTGAGGTTTCCAGCTCGGATGAAGCTGCGGTGATCGCGAGATGTGCTACTAATGCGAAGAGACCACAACCTTCAATTGCCCCAGCCTATAGGGATCCTGCTGAGGAGGTCAACGACAAGGGGAAGAAAGACGTAGTAGGAGCATATGGCGTTAAGGATAGCCAAAGTAGGGTATCAAAGCCCACATCCTTTGTGGACTGTGATGATGATGGGGATGAGGAGGAGGAGGAGAAAGCAACAGGAGCTTATGCCGTTAAAGAGGTAAGCAGGAGGGTGTTGAAGGCCTCGTCTTTTGGGGATCATGGCAATGATGATAAGATGAAAGGAAAAGGAGCTTATGTCCTTGACAAGGTGACAAGGAGGGCTCCCAAGGCCTCAACGTTCGGGGATTATGATGCTGGTGACGACGACGACAATGCGGGGAAGGAGAAGGAAAACCGTGGGGTTGTTGAGGACGACAATGAGCATGTTGACTGGGAGAAGAGAGAGGACTTCAAGATGGAGCCCACTGGAAGTGGCGTAATGTTGAAGACGTACAAGCTCCCAGGAAGGATATTTAAGATGCTTTACCCCCATCAGCGTGAGGGGCTCAGGTGGCTTTGGGTTCTGCATTGCAGGGGAACTGGAGGGATCCTAGGGGATGACATGGGCCTCGGCAAGACCATGCAGGTGCAACCCTTCATTCTGCTTCTAATTTCGTTTATTTTTAAGTTTTTTATTCATTGTTGTTTGGTTACAGCAAGGCTTAAGAGAATATCTCGTGGTACCATTGATGCTAGTTGGTTATGCCCCTTGTATATCAGTGCTATAACTATTGATTGGGGCTTTTTTTCCAATTAACGGCAGGATCAGGGGAGGCTTTTGTTTACTTTGTGTGGATACCTTCATGTTTTGGTAGTATACTACAGAAAATGTGAATACCTGCATCTTTTGCGCTATTTAGTTTCTGCATTTATGAAACTGAAAGCAACTTTCATCCGACAGAATAATCGACCTCTTTTCTTGCTATGACAAGTGTAATTACAGTTGTTTCCTAATTAGCTTCATGGTGCGAACTACATTGACACTTTTTTCCCTTTAGCCACTGTCTAGTGTCTACTATGAATATGAAGTGGTGCAATGTGAGTGCAATCCACTAATGAGTGCTTGCATCCTTATTTTTTCTCATGCAGGTTTCTGCTTTCCTGACCGGATTGTTTCATTCCCGTTTAATCAAGAGAGTGTTAATTGTTGCCCCAAAGACACTTCTGACTCATTGGATTAAGGAACTTTCAGTTGTGGGCCTCAAAGAGAAGATCAGAGAGTAGGATCTTCTATATGCATACAGATATTTTCTCCAATTGATAGCGGTCAAGTCCTGTTATTCGGTGTTAATTGTCTATTCATTTTCTTTTGGCAGCTACTCTGGTCCCAGTGCAAATGTTCGCAACTATGAGCTTCAGTATGCCTTCAAGGTTGGGTCTCCTAACATACATTTGTTTTCCATTAGGATCATTCATAACCTGGCTTGTTCCAAGTTTGGATTTTGTAATACTTGGGAATCCTAACAGTTTAAAGTTCGAGCAGAGATTCATTCGTACACAGTATCGTTTAAAAGAATGCCTTGTTTTTCCAAGATATTTTATTGAAACTTAGCAGGTATTCTAACTTCTTATCATTTTTCTACAGGAGGGCGGTATCCTTCTAACAACGTATGACATTGTCCGTAACAATTACAAGCTGATTAAAGGTAACTTCTACGATGGTGCCGAGGGCGATGAGGAAGAAGTATTATGGAACTATGTTATTCTTGATGAGGGGCATATTATCAAGAACCCAAAGACACAAAGGGCACAAAGTTTATTTGAAATACCTTGTGTCCATCGCATTGTCATTAGTGGAACACCTATACAAAATAACTTGAAGGTACCACCCCCTCCGAAATTCCTGAAACCTTGTACTTAACATGTTATATGCTTTGTCTTCTTATTACCAATGCAATTAAACCTGATTATTCTTGCAGGAAATGTGGGCTCTATTCTATTTCTGTTGCCCAAAAGTCTTGGGTGATAAGGAAGAGTAATTCACTTACTCCCATTATTTTTCTGCATTTCCGATGTTGCTTGATTTTACAAATTCTAGTGTCATGTATTTCTCAAGATTATGACAGGTTCAAAATGAGGTATGAGATGGCTATCCTTCGAGGAAATGACAAGAATGCTACCAATCGAGAGAAGCACATAGGCTCAAATGTGGCAAAGGTACTTATTTTTCTCTGGGTTTGTGTTCAAAACTTCAAATAAGAGATGGATGGTATGTGAGTCCTGTTTCCTGTTGTTATTGTGGTCGGACAACTTTAGTGTTTCCTCATTGATTTGGGTATTTATTAATTTGGAGATCCAGATGCTCATCTATGTTGGTATTTTGTATTGTAAAAGGTTATAGTGTTTGATATATTCCAACCTGTGTAATGGCATTATTTTTTGTTACTATTATTTCATTGAGAAAATCACAAATTAAACATCAGCAGAGTTCTTATTACATAGACTGCATTCATACATGAGCAAAGTAGTACATTCATTTCTGATTTGACTTGTGAAACACTGCATATAGGCTGCATTCAGACTCCAGACTAACTCAATTCCACTTTTAGTTAAAGTTGTGAGATGGCAAGCCAGTTAGATTAAGCCATTTCAGTTCGCTATAGATTGTTGTTGAAATGTCACCCGTGCTCCCAGATTATTACTTCAAGTCTGTTGTACTAAACATGTTATAATATGTGGTTTTTGGTTTGGTACTTGACTATTCTTCACAGGAATTAAGAGAACGGATAAAGCCATACTTTTTGAGACGCATGAAAAGTGAAGTGTTCCTTGATAGTGGCACCACAGAAGATAAAAAGCTTGCTAAGAAGAATGAGCTAATTATCTGGCTGAAATTAACAGCTTGCCAGGTACAATTTTCGGTATCATTGATGCAAAACTGGTTGAGTTATTGGTTAATGGTGATTTTTCTATTTTTCTTTCTTTTGGGTGCAGAGGCAATTATATGAAGCTTTTCTGAACAGCGAACTAGTTCATTCATCAATGCAGGGATCACCCTTGGCTGCAATCACGGTAAGCATCACGTTCAAAGCTATTTCTTTGTACTGATCCTGTCTACCTTTATTTGTCCTCATGTTGCCTGCATCCTTTGGCATTTACTCATCAATTTATTTTCACATATGCTCATCATATAATTTTTTTATGGGAGGAGGCATTTACTCATCATATTGTGTTGTGGATAGTGTTGGGTGGATTCTTTTGGGCTGTGGTTATGGCTTAAATTTTTGAACTCTGGCTGTTCGCGAGAGGTAGTACGCAGAGGAAAATAGTCGCATGCGATTTTAGCCGGTACAGCTGAACTCAGTTCATTTTTTGCTACAATCTTCCTGTTGACCCCGTCTTAAAAAACACACCATTTGAAAGCTAATTACTGTAGCATAAGCTATAAGCCACAAGTCATAAGTGGAAAGGAACTCAACTGTTGTTTCTGTGCTGCACATTCTCTTGTTGCTTAATGGCCTAAATTTATTAAAAAAAACATTTGTAATGTGCATGTTCCTTGGTGCAATTATTTTTTTGTTTCATTTTTTCTTATAAACAGATTTTGAAGAAAATATGTGATCACCCACTGCTATTGACTAAGAGAGCCGCTGAGGGTGTTTTGGAAGGCATGGATGCAATGTTAAATAATCAGGAAACGGGAATAGTCGAGAAAATGGCCATGAACCTTGCAGATATGGCTCATGATGATGACGCACTGCAAGTTGGTCAGGATGTCTCGTGCAAGTTATCTTTTATCATGTCCTTGTTGGTAAGCATTATTTGATGCGTGCCCATATTAGTTGGTAGCAATGTATTTGTTTATCTAAATTCAAATGGTTAATGTCTAATGTTGCAGCGGAATCTTGTTGAAGAGGGGCACCATGTTTTAATCTTTTCGCAGACTCGTAAAATGCTAAATCTTATTCAGGTCTGTTCTTGTTATGTTAATCCTTGTTTGCTCTACAGTGCATGACATTTTCTTGTGATTTAATATATTACTATTCAGAGCAAAGTATTTGCTTTGGACTCTTTGTCACTCTTGTGTCTTGGCATACATGATAAACTATGTAACTGAGGAATCACATATATGGCCAATTTCTTCCAGCGGATGTATGCTGAAATTAAAATATGTGTACACATTACTGTCACTTGGACATTTGTGTACACCAGAAGAGCCACATCACATTCAAATCCTGTTTGATAGTGAAGTAGAACAACTTGGTTAGACATTATCTATTTATTTTCATTATCAAATAAAAATAAAATTTTGCTGCTGTCTAATATTTAGAATCATCTATGCATGCTCAATTCGTTTTTTTAATTCTTGGAATACTGCTACTGTCAATTCCCTCAGCACCTTGGTAGGAACAGCTTTCTTGGCTTCTCCTCTTGCCAATATTTGTTATGTGGCCATTGTAATTTAATAATGATAGTTTCATTTGCAATTGTGTTACATTTAGTTCCATGAAATGGAGCTTTTTTCCTGGAGCTGCTTATTTTTGTCAGCTGCTGTTCATATTTTTCACTTTCAAATTCCGATTGTATTTCATATTTCCAAAATGTGTGGCCATCTACTTTTCATATTTAAAAAATGTAGGGCTTTCCGCTAGTTCTGCTCAAGATATTCAGGAAGCGTTACTTCCCATGACAAATTGCTACATCAATCTGGAGTTTTTTTCCCTGTAATGGTTGAGGTACACTGATCTGTGAGAACTTGAAAGAAAATGTTCTGATAACTTGAGTTCTTAGCTTGAGCAGTAGCTTTTTGGCATCCATGATCTACTGCTGGCATCAAAGTGCATATAACAGCAATGATGCTTTGGCTATTTGCACCATAGTGTTGTTGTACTCTTCATTTACAGTTCCATTTTTGTTGAGTTATACTGCCATCATTTTTGAAACGTGAATGCTTACCAACATTCTTTGCTATAACTTTGGCCTATTAGCTTAATGCATTTGATTATTGCAACAGGAAGCTATATTATTAGAGGGCTACAGGTTTTTGCGCATTGATGGTACCACCAAGGTTTCTGAGAGGGAAAGGATTGTGAAGGTTCCTCTCCATGTTTCCCTTTTTAATGTTATGTCATGGACTCAATTACATCTGCTCTGTTGCTTACGTATTATGTACTTGCATCCTCCAGGACTTCCAAGAGGGTCCTGGAGCTCCAATATTTTTGCTGACCACACAAGTTGGTGGGCTTGGACTTACTCTCACCAAGGCTGCTCGTGTCATAGTAGTTGATCCTGCTTGGAATCCAAGGTACCCGGACAATGACACCTTCCCGATCAACTGTATTGCTTTTGTTTTTTGTAGAATGCTTGTCACTGCAAGTTTTTATTCCTTAACACATTCTTATTTTTCTTTTTACAGTACGGACAATCAAAGTGTTGATCGTGCTTATCGAATTGGACAGACCAAAGATGTGATTGTATACCGCTTGATGACGTCAGGAACCATTGAAGAAAAGATATACAAATTGCAGGTTCAAATATGATTTGAGAATTTTTACTTGCTGGGTGTGTGTCATTCATATCTAATTCTTTGAAGCAATGATTAGAAACCTCGTTAAAAGGACGAGCTGCTTTTACCTGATTTAAATGGTGATATTTAGTGTGTTTTTCTTTGTAGCTTGACACTACTATGTTTGCTTTCTAGGAGTGACATCTCTCGCTCGTTTTATACTTCCACTTACTCAATTGCATTGGCAAGTTTTTTTTTTAGTAAAATGAAAGCTAGACAAGTGAGATATAATGTTTTTTTTGTCCAGGTCTTCAAGGGGGCTCTGTTTAGGACAGCCACAGAGCACAAAGAACAAACACGTTACTTCAGCAAGAGGGTACTTATCCTGATACCGCTTCTTGTCATTGTTTGGTCCATGTCCTACTGGATACTATGGTTAGTTCTTGTGTGTACCTTCAGGACATTCAAGAGCTTTTTAGTCTGCCAGAACAAGGTTTTGATGTTTCCCTTACGCAAAAACAATTGCAAGAAGAGCATGGACAGCAACTTGTCATGTAAGATGTCTATTTTCATTCTATTAATTCTAGCAGTTACTTTGACCTTGATGAGTTCACTGTGTGGTACTTTGAAAAGTTTGTTATCGATATTGCCTTTAATGCTTGATGTCGATAATTGGTGTCATCAATCTGAGGTTCGATTACATTTTCACATAAATTTGAAATGAAAATCGTTGTGATAAATGATAATTACCATGGTATTAATCAGGCAGAAAGTGTACACACAAATGCGGAGGTTCCTCCAGGATTCAGTAGGTGTTTTGATATACAGATGGCTTTAGTTCTTTAGCACATGATAATGGTGTAGGTCAGAAAAATGTAGCTGCTAGTTTTGAAATGAATTTACTGGTCAGGGAGTTGCTCGATCTTCCCTCAAAAAAAAAAAAAAAGAAAAGAAAAGAAGGGAGCTGCCCAATCCCTGAGCAATGTTTGCTGGTAATTGTATGTTGAGCGCTGAGAAGTTTGTTCCCTGTGTAATGTATCCTGCAGGGATGAGTCCTTGAGGAAGCACATAGTGTTTTTGGAGCAACAAGGAATAGCGGGCGTGAGCCATCACAGCCTCCTATTTTCTAAAACAGCACTCTTGCCTAGGTTGAATGAGAATGATGCACTGGACAGGTTGGCGTTTGCTGCCTTCAACACATACTAGCATACGTTTCTTGTGCTTGCAGAATTTCTTTTGCTAGGCAGGCATGTTCCAAGCTGTATCTAATAATAATAATGCTGTTTCTGTGTGTGCAGCAATCCTCGAGCCATGCCCATGATGACCAAGCAGTACTACAAGGGATCCTCATCTGACTATGTTGCCAATGGGTAAGCAGCATCAATCAATCATTGTGTGCAGCGAGTGCGAGTGGGTTGCACTGAGTACGTACGTGCGACCGGTAAACTTGACTGTCTACTTCATTTTCATGAAGGGCTGCCCATGCTTTGAAGCCAAAAGACGAACGATTCACTGCTCGAACATACTCACCAAGCAACACAAATTCAGAGAGCCCTGAAGAGATCAAGGCTAAAATCAACCGGCTGTCACAAACCCTTGCTAACACGGTAACTCAGTCTCTTGAATGGATGCTTGCAATCTTTAGAATATGAGAGCGATAAATAAATTGGTGTAGGCGCTGGTGTCGAGGCTGCCCGATGGCGGAGACAAGATAAGGAGGCAGATAAATGAACTGGATGAAAAGCTGACGGTGATCGAGTCCTCTCCCTCTTCGCACAAGGAAGTGATCAGCTTGGATGACCTCAGTGCAGATATGCAAAACATACTGTCCGTTTAACCTTTTCTTTTGTTGATCCTGGCTCGGGCTCGGGTATGTTTGGTTTGGAAGCAAGTCTTTTGCTAAGGTCCGTGTGACACGACAGACTTGCTAGGAATGTAGGCCGCGTCATTTCATCTCTCCTTGCTGCTTGTCCTCCTATTCTTTTGGCTGGCTGGCGTTTTTGTGTGTGTATATATATATATATACTATATAAACTGTTATTACTGACTGGCTGGTTACGAGGGGAGCGATGGTATCATCAGTTGGAAAAAGGCGGCCGTCGCCGAGTGACACACTTGTAGTATTACTATTACTCCTTTGGTAACGCAGTGGAAATCCAGACGGGCTATAGCTCGCTTGGTGAAAGATTTGATTGCCATTAACAAGTCGTCGTTTCTGCAGCAACAATGGAGTGAAAGCGTTTCCATTGCTGCTACGTACATACCAGTAACATCTATCTAAACTAATAAAGCACCAGTTCAAATTATTTTACATCCACCCAACAATTACCTGCTCCACAGTCATGACCTTAACTACGTCCACACCACAATATGCACCCAGAAATACACTATCATAAAAACGTGCGCACCAGATTAACTCTCCTCCATTCTCTCTCCTTACCCAACCATATCTGATGGTCATCCTTTAATGGATCTGCAGTACCCTACCGCATTCCTCACGCTCGTAAAAAAAATCCACCGCCTCCGCCGTCTCCCCCAACCCCCCGCGCCGCGTCCCTCCTCCCGCTCCGCCCTCGCTCCTCCAACCGCCGCCTCCCCCGCTCCTCCTCCTCCGCGTCCTCCCCCGCTCCGCCGCCGCCTCCTCCTCCCCCCACCCCGCGCCGCCGCCTCCTCTTCCTCCTCCCCACCCCGCGCCGCCGCCGCCTCTTCCTCCTCCCCACCCCACGCCGCCGCCTCCTCCCCTCCCTCCCCCCCCCCCCCCCCGCGCTCCCGTCGCCTCCTCCTCCCCCCACTCCGCCGCTCCGCCTCCTCCTTCCCCCACTCCTCTGCTCCGCCGCCTTCTCCCGCTCCTCCGCTCCGCTGACGCCTCCTCCTCCACACCCCGCGCTGCCGCCGCCGCCTCCCGCTCCGCCGACGCCTCCCCCTCCCCACCCCGAGATCAGCGATTGCTTGGAGACGGTGGCAAACCCTAAATCCCCAAATCGGCGGGAGGAGACGGTGGCACCCTTGGAGCTCGGTGGCGCGTGGCCAACCCCATGGGCAGCGACCACGACGAGGGAGGCAGCAGACCAGCGAAGCTCCACGGTGCGCACATGAGCCGGCGCCCAGCATGGAGACGAGGGAGCCGGCTGCCCGGCGAAGCTCCACGACGCGCTTGAGCCGATGTCCAGCGACGACGATGAGCTCTTTTCCTTCCGCCCTTTCCTAATCTCCGGCGCTTCAAACACAAAGCCCTCCTCCTCCATGTCCTCCCCTTCCCGCTCCCCGTCGAGGCCGCCTCCGCCTCCTCCTCCTTCTGGCGCGGGCGAGTGCGGGATCGTCTTCGTCTCCTGGGTAGGCCGCCGCCTCCCCCGAAGGCCGCCGCCTCCCCCGAATCGACTCCCGGCCGCCGCCTCCCTCTCGCGAGCCCTACTGTGACGGCCCCAGCGCCTCGCGCGGATCCTCCATCCACGGCGCCGTTTGTTCGAGGTGTTTGTACCAAAAAAAAAGGCGCTGCTTTTGGAGCTTCCCCGACGAGGCACTGCCCAATGCGGCTCGATCTGGATTGGCCTGCGTGGCGATTTGGCTCGGATTGGGCGCTGGTTGGGTGAATCCCGCAGCCATGTCGTCGTTCTGGGGTACACAATCAATTCGATTGCCATGGACGCCGCCGTTGGTTTCTCTTCTGTGCTTTTCGTTACCATGGCCGGTCTAATTGTTTTGTCTCGCGTGCTTCGCTCGCAGGTGCGGAGGTGAAGCCCGGGAAGCCCTACACCCACACCCACAGCGCGCGCCGCGGCCGCCTCCGCCTGACACAGGTGCGCTCCGCCTCGATCTCTCGCCCCTTCCATTTCGATGCTCTCTGTGTTAATGGCAAGATATGGAATCGTTGGGGTTTCTTGTTGTGGTGGGAGTCTGCAATGTTGTGTGACGATGTACGATTTTGTTGGATGGGCAACGCAGGCGACGCTGGGGAGCGAGGTTGGTAAGGTGGAGAAGGGCGGCGGCGGTGGGAAGAAGGGCGTGGTACAGGTGCAGTGCAGCGTTAAGAACAAGGATCCCATGTTCCTTTGCGCCCTGGTCCCGGGGCAGTCGGAGACATGCCACTTGGAGTTCGAGTTCGAGGAGAAGTTTGTCACGTTCTCGGTGCTCGGGCCGAGGAGCGTCCACCTCGCTGGATACTATGTTGGGTATCCTTTGCTGCATTAGTGTTACTTGCTTTTCTTTGATTGTAGTTGATGGCTGTGGGATGCCTTTTTTTGTTGAGAATTGTTGTTCTGGGATTTCGTTTTTTCCTTAAGTATTTTGTCAGTGATGTGTATGAGGAGGACATCGGTGACAGTGATACCGGTAGTGATTCTCTGCGAGGTTCGGATGATGATGGTTTCTTGGAGATGAATACGGGTAATGCTTATGAATTTTATCCCCTTGTGCAAGCCATGTTAGTATATTACTGACTCTGAGGCTATGGGATGTTTAGACAGCGAAGATGGTGATTCAGACTATGATTCAGATACTGATGATGCAGAGATGATGTACAATCAGCGTAGAGGCAAAAGTTCAGGTAATGCTTGCTTTCACGTGTTGCTGTTCCATTGCCCTGAGATGTGATCCATGGGAGCGTGTCCCCTGGAAATATGGTTGAATGTTATCTATGTTTTTCCTGTCTTCCCGATCACTGTTTCCAACCATAAGATATGTGTCTCTCCAGATATAATTTTTTGTTTTATTTCACAGTTTAACTGGTTCCTGACTTACAATTATACAATTATGTTGCATTTTATTTTGGAAATGGGCAAAGGGGGAACTATTGTACAGAGGCTATTAGTATGAACTGGTAGTGATAGGCATCTTCAGTGCATATAACCAGTGGATAACTGATGATGATACAATGTAATATCAGGTTGAAGTTAGCACAGAGGTTCATTCATTAGTGATGTGAAAATCCCTGCTTGTATCACGAGCTATGTCAATTGGTGACATTCCTAGGAATAGTATTATAAGCTGGTGCTTGTCAGAAGTATTGATTTCTACTTCTGTGGGCATTTGCATTACTTCGAGAACTGTGATGCCTGCTGTGCATAAGAGGATAACAGCTATTTGCATATTCTGTTACTGATGTGCAGAAATAGATGATGTGCCAATTGTATATGCATAGAATCTACATGCTGCACTGTGAAGTAATGTTCATGCTTACGTAGAATTAGCATTGCAAACTATGGCCTTATTTTCCCCATGAAATTGTTTCACTTAGTTCTATAAAATTGGTTTTCATTGGCATTGAGATTACATGATATGGTAAGTTTTGTGGTATATGATAATAAAGTGAACACTAAGTCGCAGAGTTATGACGCTACTACGCACTTTGAGACAACTGTGACAGATGTTCTTAATATGTACACAATGATTACTGGGAAGGTAAGCTTCAGCTTCACTTCTGTTACTTTTGAAATGCCTTTTGTGGTTCTTGAAATAGTACAGCTGTAGCAGATATTAATTTCTGTTAATATGGAGCCAATACTTTTTATACTGCGTGTTGATGCTTTTAAGATGCTTACATGTTAAGGTGCTGTCTTATGGTTCAGGCTTTTGCACGTCTAAGTGTTGTTTATGGTGGTACTTATCTAAACTAATAATCCACCAGTTCAAATTATTTTACATCCACCCAACAATTACCTGCTCCACAGTCATGACCTTAACTACGTCCACACCACAATATGCACCCATAATTACACCATCATAAAAACATCCGCACCAGATTAACTCTCCTTTATTCTCGCTCCTTACCCAACCATATCCGACGGTCATCCTTCAATGGATCTGCAGTACCCCTCCCGCGTCCCGCTCTCCTCTGCAGTCCGCGTGGGCCTCCTCACGAAACCGCGCTGCCTCCTCCCCCGTCTCCCCACGTTCTCCTCCCCTCCTCCCGTTCTCCGCGCCGCCTCCTCCCCTCCCTCATCCGCCGCGCCGCCACCGCCTCCTCCTCCTCACCCCGCGCCGCCGCCGCCTCCTCCTCCGCCCACTTCTCCGCTCCACCGCCTCCTCCCCCGCTCCTCCGCTCCGCCAACGCCTCCTCCCCCGTCACCCCTCCGCTCCGCCGGTGCCTCCTCCCCACCCAGCGCCGCCGGATCCTCCTCCCCCCACTCCTCCTCCTCTTCCCCCGCTCCTCCACTCCGCCGCCGCCTCCTCCTCCCCTACTCCTCTGCTCCGCCCAATCCCAGATCCACCCGGCCATCGTCGTCGTCGTCTTCCTCCTCCGCTCCGCTCCCTTCACACGCCCCGCGACGACGAGATCCCCCGCCGCCTCGCCCTGGATTCTGTCGAGAAGATCGTCGAGGACTTCGCCATGGACCTCGCCATCAACCCCTTCTCCTCCGGCACCCGCCTCCGGTCAGCCTCGGATCGCACCCCCTCCCCCGCCCCCCCTCAGATCTGTGCGTGGTGTAACTGAGACGTGTGTGACGCTGCCGCAGGGACATGATACGGGCGATACGCGCGTGCAAGACGGCGGCGGAGGATGCTCGTGCGCATCCTACTCGCCGCGGCCGTGGTGTCGTTCGTGCTCGCGCTCTACGACGGCGCCGAGGGCGGCGAGGTTGGGGCCACCGCCTTCGTCGAGCCGCTCGTCATCTTCCTCATCCTGATTATCAACGCCGTGGTCGGGGTCTGGCAGGAGAGCAACGCCGAGAAGGCGCTCGAAGCGCTGAAGGAGATCCAGTCCGAGCACGCGACCGTCAAGCGTGACGACCGGTGGTCGCATGGGCTCCCGGCGCGCGACCTTGTTCCCGGAGACATCGTCGAGCTCCGCATGGGCGACAAGGTCCCCGCAGACATGCTCTTGGAAGTACTTACCTGTCCGTCCATTTCTCTGATTACAAGGAAAGTTTAACAAGAAATATACTCTGCTTATCCCACATCTATGTTAAATGAAAAGCTTAACTTTGTTTGGGGTGGTAAACATTTTGAAATGGTAGCAGCACATGAGATGAATATTCAGGCCATTAACTGTTATTTGTTAGATTGGATTTGTGAGATATGCACATGCTTGCTTGTCTATATGTAGATTCTTAGAACTAAGAACTTACTGGTTTCTTTAAAAAGAAGTGTTTTTTTCAACATTTTTGTAATTATAGAATAGATGTCAAGTTTCCAAGGATCTTCATCACCTCAATCCAGTTATGTTCAGTTTTTTTAACATTAGAAAGGTACTGTTTTCATTTGACTGATTCTTGTTGTAATATTGTTATGCAGCATGATATACCGTTTCTTACGAGAAATGTTTCTTGTATCGTTCTATTTGTGATAGTCACACTGATACGAAGTTTCTTAACATTGCAATTTGATATTGCAGATTGCCATTACAGGGAAAGGATTCTGCAAAGCTTCTGTGCTCGCAACTGGCTTAATAATGAACAATATATTGCGCATTGGAAAAGTGTTAGCCTGTTCTGTGCACTCTTTGCTTTCCTTATGCTGGACACACACAAGTACAAATCTGCTCACAACAAGATATCATCTCCACTGGTCCCTGTATTGGTAAGTAAGCGAGCCTATCAAATATGTGTAACTCTGATCCAGGTTGACAAATTGGAATTCCTTGATACCTGAAGCTAACTAACGGGATTTGGATGACAACGTTGCAGTTATCCTGGGCGCTGGGTTACATAGTTGCAAAGCTTTTCTCCAGATGAAAATCTCCAGATGATTGCAAAGATAGCTTCAGTTTGCAATGATGCAAGTATTGCACACTCTGAGCATCAGTATGTTGCTACTGGGATGCCCACAGAGGCTGCTTTGAAGGTATGATTTGTTAATGCAATGAGATTTATGTTGCATGTTGCTTCTACTAGCGGATTCTAGACTATAATTGGAAAGCTCTTAAGATGACATTGTTTCTGTTAACTTATAATTGTTTGATCATTTTACACTGTTGAGTGGTTGTGTTATACATGTGTCAGGTTTTGGTTGAGAAAATGGGGCTTCCTGGTGGATATACTCCATCTCTGGATTCATCTGATTTGCTAAGTATGTTGATTTCTTCTGTGCAGTCTAAAATATAATCCGAGGGGATTATTAGCTTCCTTTTGCATAGAATCAGGAATAATTAGCTTTCTTTGTTTGTTCAAGGGTGCTGTCAATGGTGGAACAATGCTGCTAAGAGAGTAGCAACTCTGGAATTTGATCGTACCAGAAAATCAATGGGAGTTATTGTGAAAAAAGCAGACTCAGGAAAGCATTTGCTGCTTGTCAAGGTATTCTGAATTCATATCATTTAGTTCTGCTGCAAATATCAGTTTAGTTTGCGTTGCACAATGAATGATTGTTGATTTGAAGTGAAAATATCTTGCTGTCATACAATAAACCTCATTGCCTTATCCATTCTAATACTGGTTTTCTTTTCGTATGTAGGGTTATGGTTCATTTTTACTTCGAGATCTGCCATTTGATGCCATCCAATTCTGCATATACGAGCAACTTCGAATTGGTTACAAATTTATGGTACTTAATTACCTACCATTGCTAACTATTTATTCTTGATTCAACTGAGCTACTCACATAAACAGTCCTTTCTAGGCCTCAAACCACTTTCAGTCTTGATATGGGATTGAGTATTCACACCGTCATACATGTTATCCCTGTATGACTGATGTTCAGTTAAATAGTATGTGTCAGATATGGGGCCATCATAATTTGGTCAGAACATTGCATTGCCGATACATCCTGACGCCACTCACTTATGTAAACCTGATTTTGCATGCTGTTTTCATCAGATCCTGTTCGTGTGTATTATGATTTGAGTGACTTGATTAGCTGCTCAGAGTGGTTATTGTTGTTAACCATTGTCCAACATGAACTGAACTATGATTTTAAAGAAATTTATGATTTACTTGCCACTTTTTCACTTGTCTTTCCAGGCAAAGAGGGAGCTGAATGATCCAGAGAATGCACTTATTGGTGCTTTTGCTGGTACAACTAAATTCTCAATTTAATATTCTGAATTTCTGATTGTGCTTGCACAGTATTTGGTTGTCCATTTTTTTTGTTCATACGCTGCCATTTTTTTAAAAAAAACTAAAAACTTCCTTGTATACCTCTTTTGGGTTAGGTGCCATTACTGGGGCTATAACAACACCACTTGATGTCCTGAAGACAAGATTGATGGTTCAGGTGGATCCTTGTACTTCTAATAAACCTTCCCACACAGGAAACCCTATTTGTACCACTGACCATTTTTTGTGTTGGTTCCGATTGCAGGGACAAACAAATCAATACTCTGGAATTGTAAGCTGCGCTCAGACAATTATGAGAGAGGAAGGTCCCGGGGCATTCTTGAAGGTAAAAAAAAGTTCACTACCACAGATAAAAACAGTTTGAGCATTCACATTAGTACATATAACAAAATATTGGATGACTTGATGTTAACTAGAAGCTTTTGGATTGGTCATCCTATTAGTTGCACCGTAGAAATATGCTAGGGTGATGGTGAATGACACACAAGACCACAGTCCTTGGTGCATAACTACATATATTCTTTCACTCTGGTCCTCTCTTGTGTATATCTGTCTTGAGCCATTGGCATAAAGTTAGCTTCTTATTTTGAGTTGCCTCTCATGTCTGCTGGTGCATTGGGCTGATTTGATGGTGTTGGCCTTGGCAGGGCATTGAGCTGCGAGTGCTGTGGATTGGCATCGGCGGGTCCATCTTCTTCGGTGTGCTGGAGAAGACCAAGTCCATGCTGGCCGAGAGGAGGAACCTCCGCAACACACCTACACAGAAGGATGAATGAATGAGTCGATGATGCTCCCTATCACCTGCACTTGGATGGATGATTGGTCCCGATCAACTTGACGTGGACTTTCTCCGCACCATTACACATCAGTTCGTCTCAAGTTTTGTTTGTTTCCAATTTGATACGAAATGTAGTGATCACATACTCTGCCCGATGCTTTCATTCGTTTCGTTTCGATAATGCCACTTTTCTGTCTGGTCTCTCTGCATCAACCAAAACTAACTGGGATAGTACTACTACCGACGTCTACAACCAGTCAAACACAGTCAATCTTAATGAATGATACAAAAATATTTGGTTATACAATATATGAGACGTGAATCTTAATGAATCTGATTGTTCATTTTATTTTTTACAAATTTTATCTTGTTTTGTATTTTACCGTAGCGTTAGCACGGGCTCACTACTAGTTTAGTTAGATTTTGGCACACTTGCAAACATAAGAATACGACGGACCAGGATCGGATGGATCTCGCTGAGCACAGCGTGAAGTCTATTAATAGAGTAGCCATAGTCACTCCACAAGAGTAAAGTAGAGGCATTGATTTAGGATGTGTTTGGTTAGAGGGATGGGGTGAGATGGTTCTTTTGACCAAGCTTATCTGTGTGTTTGGTTGGAGGGATAGGGTGGGATGGAATGATCCAAAGTGGAATAAGCCTGTGCAAATTTAGAGAATATTCTTCTTAGATGCTGGACCATGTGGTTCCACTTTTTTTGTGGAACTATCTTATCCCATCTTCATCCCACCTCATCCCTTCAACCAAACACATCCTTAAGTCGCAAACATAATAACATACGATCGACGTCCCAGCATAATGGACTTTCTACACACAAGGCATGGTACGAGTAAAGATGAGAGATCGAGATTGGGAGAGCCAACCAGCGCGCGCAAAAGGTTTTAAAATTTTGCAACGGCAGGCAGTCTCAGGCATGCTGTCTTTGGATGGATTCGATCGGTCCAGGGAACAAACAAAGTTCATCGTTCAAACTAATCCTAACTCATTGAGCTATCTCCCAAAAGTAGAGCTTAATTTGTTGCGCGCAGCTTGAAATAACCGAGCGATCCTGCAAATTAAGTGCAGCTTTATAGCAGCAGCGTAAGTCATCAGTTCTAAAAAAAGTCCTAAAAAGGCCAGCTTATGGCTCTGCTCCAATAAACTCTAGCTTCTTAATTTCTTTTCTTTTTTTAACTTTCTTGTCTTTTCTTTTCTTCCTCTTATTCCTTTGCATTGTCCATAATAATGTAACTTTTTTATTTAATTACATAGAAAAAAACTAACAGCAGCAATAATGTATTTTCATCTACTACAACATTAAAAAAAGTTAGAACCCTAGACTTATAAGCCCTTTGAAGCCCTACCTTAATTCGAGATAATCATCAAAAGTCGTAAAACATCTTAGCATTGCAAGCCATTCATCGCACATGGTTTTAGACTTGAGGAGCCCTTTGGAGAAGCAGTTTTGAGAAGTTATTTGGAGAAATCGCCCCGTTTATTTTGGCTTTTAGAAAAGCCAAAGCCAAGAGAAACCAAAAAAAAAAAAAGCTAATCAGCCCCACTAACTAGTACATAGTGAACTAGCTTGGAGTTTGTTGCAGTCTGAATTAAAATAGTAATCAGTAATCGCAGAGCAGAGCAGGCAGTTTTCTGAAACATGTTAAGCACTGCAATTCCAACCCCACTATATAGGAAAAATTGCTCCCATGCCACACAGTTTAATGGCGTTTGTTAAAATGCCCCATCATGTCTCACTGACATGCGGGTCCAGGGCCCACATGTCAGTGAGACATCATGGGGCATTTTAACAAACGCCATTAAACTGTGTGGCATGGGAGCAAATTCCCCCACTATATACCGTATGTTGAGAAATGCGCACCAAGTAGTAGTAGCTAGTAAGCTGTCTGTCTGTTGCAGTGCAGGGATCAGATCAAATAAAATCAGATCAAAGCAATTCAAAGGAGAAGGGCGAGCAGTGCGTTGAATACGGTCTCCGGGCCAGGCCACTTGCTTGGTCGTCTGGTGATTGCGCTTCGCAGTTGGTCGAGCCGACGACCATCCAGCAGTAGATTCCTCTGCGATCGTCTCAGGCAAGCAAGTGAATGCGATGCGATGCACAAGAATATTATGCACCTAGGAGGAGGAATGATGGATGGATGGACAGACTGACAGGAGTGAGAGACGTATGAGGAGGACCTTGGAAGCGTCCCTGATAGGTCCCCAGCACTCGATCCGGTTGTACTTGTTGGAGCTGGAGTGGAAGTGCACCCACACCTTCGCCTCCATCAGCTCCGGCTGCTCCGCAAACAGCGCCGCGTCGCCGTACACCACCGCCTTGAGAACCTTGGATTTGGCTCAGCTCGTTAGTCCTCCTCCTCCTCCTACTCGTCTAAGGAGGCAAGAGCTCCTCATTATTAATTAAATTACCAGCCGCAGCTCCTTGGAGAAGACGTAGTATCTGAAGCCGGCGGCGAGCTCCTGCAGGAGGCTGGCTCCGCTGACGTAGCAATGCACGTGCAGGGTCATCTCACCAGCGGGAAAAAAACCGAAAAATGAGAGCCAGAGGAGGGCCCCTAGGAATGAGGGCTGAAGAGGGGATTTGAGGGGCTCCTCAAATTTGAGGGCTCTAGTAGGGGCCCTGCTGGACCTCTATTTTTGCCTCAAACCCTTAAATATGAAATTTGAGGGCTCAAGTAGGGGCCCTGCTGGAGTTGCTCTTACAGCAAAATTCTCATGGGCAACATCCCATGGTTGCTCACTACTAACAACCATGTGCTATTTCACACATACTGGTTAGCTCAACTGATCCCTGAATCTCAAGAGCAGGAACATACCACCACGTTTCCTTCTTCGCCAGCGAGCGGTGGCAGGGCCTCCCGCAGTCGCTCGAGCTGGCGGTGATAAAAGATTTTGGTTACTACGAGTAAAACCTTAACCACCAGAGGTAAAGTGTGAACAATATCACGCTGACTGAGTGCTGATCATACATATTACCACATAGGTTTATATGATGGTAAGATTATTTGAACGATGGAGTATTGTTTTGTTGAATGCCTTTCTTTGACAGAATTTACTCTTAAGTAGTAAATGTGCATTGTCATTGCTCCTTTTGATATTCTTGTTGACTGCTATTACTGGATTTTTGTCATCACAAAGGCATGTTTTGTTTACGTCCTTGAGGTTGAAATTGCTGCGTAAGTGAGGTATGGTACTTGTATCATGCACACAGGCAGGCAGTGTTTCATTGCATACCTCAAATTAAGCTCCTACTATATTGTTGAGTAGCCATCCTGTTGCAGGATATATATATATATATATATATATATATATATATATATATATATATATATATATATATATATATATATATATATATATATATATATATATATATATATATATATATATATATATATATATATATAAAAGAGAGGTTGTAAATCCAACCAACCAACATGGGTATAAGAGAGGTTGGGCAATTGACACAGGGAAAACGCACGAGGTTGGCGAGATCCATGGCATGGCTGTGACTTGACCTCTCTCTCTGTCTCTCTCTCTCTCTCAGCCTCAGGCACACCCTGCAGCTACAGGTTGTGTCGCTCTAGCTGCAAACCTATGGTATGGGTGGTGCCAGACATGGAGAGGCGGCAGAAGAGGAGTCATCCATAGCGGAGGCGGAGAAGAGATCGAAATCGGAAGGGGACCACGGGGCACCGCCTCTCCTCTCCTCTGTCCCGTCGTCTTCTTGGGGAAATTTTTCTTCACAACACAACAATATATAGAATTCCAGTGCCTTCAGCCTCCTGACACTAACACAGCACCACCTAAGCCTACTTACTCCCCCACATAACATAATACTCCTCCGGTGAAGAATAATAATGAATTGAATCATCATGCCAATTGGAGTAATACACAGACTCTTCCGCTATGCTACACTCCTACACAACGGATTTAGTTTCTCACAATGGATGGATGGATGGATTGGATGGAGCAACAGCAACAACATGAACAGCTCCATTATGTTCGACACCAATACAATCAGAGCATCCCTCCCAATATAATTCATTTCCTCCCTTTACAGACAAAACCCCTCCATTATGTTCGACATTCCTTTAATTTCCACTAGTTTCTTCCTTCCTTCCTTTCTTTTCTCCCAAGGTTTTCCATTAATTCCCTCCCTTTACAAACAAAAACCAATGCTGTCTTGTGCTACTGGCTGGTACTACATCTGATCATAGCAGCTTAGATTCTTCAACTTCATGTGGTCGCCACAGTGTCTTTTGGACAAAAAGCAAACCTTCTTTGTCCTGGGAGTAGGACATCCGGACCTCCCAGTGCAGTGACTTCACAATAGACACCACCTCACTTATCGTTTCCATATTATCCCTAACAATCAGCCTGCCTTCTGGCCTCACTATCCGATCCACCTCCACAATCACTGCCAATAGTTTACACCTGTCACCGGACAACAACAACAATAGTGTTACTCCATGTCAAGGCAGTGCTAAAGGGTACTATATATTGTTCTCTACCCACAACATATAAGTCACATGAGCAGAACGTGTGCAATAGCCGAAGCATTTATTCACAACAATTGATGACTCCAAGGAGGGTGGAAAACACGAACATGCTCTTCATATAGTACTGAACTATTCAGCAGGGAACACGTGCTAAGGCTTTCGCATATACCAGGTTTTCTGCTGTCAGATTCTTTGGAAAGACCCTCACCTCTTTTTAATCTTGGAGAAAAGATGGTTCGCGTGCAGAAGATCATAAGTTCTTGGGTACGTGCTAAATGATTCACACCAGTCATGGTAGACTCCAAACAACCCACGCTCATATATAATTGGAAGTGTGTCAGGTGAATCAATTGGAATTACATTCATGACCCACACCTTCACATCTCGCAAAGCTGCTGCAAACCTACAAGATAAAATAGATGCGAGAATTTAATGTGATGTAGTGCAATACGATGTATTTCTTGCTTCAGGGCTGCCAAAAACTAATGATTAAAAAACTGCCAATATAGATTGCAATGAGGAAACTACAAATTGGATGGCAGGAAAACAAAAAATTTGATATGTTAAAATGCACAGATAGGTTCATATGAAAACAGGTGCTATGTTCTTACCCTCCGTATACAGCTTTCATGTCCATAACATTTCTAACAGCAGACCAATCAATACCCAAGCCACTCATATACGAATTGCTTATGACCCGTTTCCAGTGCTCATAGTCTGCTTGAAAATCCTCAGGAGCAGGCTTCCCATAGACTCCAGCCTCTGAGCTTTTCAACCAATAAGGTGGCCTCTCCAGCCTCAATGGCCATTCCTCTGGCCACTGTGAACCACGGGCGGTGCGATCAACAGGCAACTTATGCATACACGACTGTAAAGATACGTTCCTGAATGGCAACAAGACAATAGATGAGCCTGAAATTAGGTACAAGATTTGGTGATTAGCATCAAACATATAACCTGTTGAGAAAACTTACCAGGAAGCATCAGGATCATCATATTCTCCACAGAGTGGAGGGTTCGCTGCGGATCTTCCCTCGTAGCATCTATTGTCCGTTGGCTTCCTGAAAATTGCTATACCCACTCTATTTACCCTATCCTTTACTTTATTGACCATTTCCCAGCACATTGACCTTGTTAGAGCAGACATTGCTGGAACAATGCAGAATAAAAATAAATATTATGTAGGGAAATCGTTATTTCATTACAACAATTCAGTTGACATGGAGTTGGGAGCTGTCCAGACCCAAGATACCAACAATATAGTACAGCCAAAATGCAAAAAAATTTGAATGCCAAAATCGTCAATGAATTTACCTTCCCATATCTCAACATCTTCTGGAATTTTCTGGTACACAGGAGTAGCAGACCACACAAAGTAACCGCCAGGCCGCAACAGTCTGTCCAATTCTAGCAAGAGCTTACCACCTGACACACAACACACATAACGTCACAAAACAGCAACACAAAGGTATGGTACTGTACCAGAAGAGGCTTCTTGTAACATAAAGCACCTTCAATATGCCATGGTACTCTACAACGTGCACAATGAACAACATCAAAGACCCTGCCAGGAAATGGGAGCCTTTTTGTACCCATTACAGATGATATAGCAGGGATTCCTCTCTCAAGAGCAAACTGCACCTGAGCTTCATGCTCATCTTTAGGTGCAAACGACATAGTAAGCACATCTCTGTCAAACAGATATCCTCCAAAGCTAGCAACTCCACAGCCAACATCTAATACTACACGAGTTCGTTTTCCCCATGCTATATCTTTCTTTGCCTGCGTAGTAGCATCAAACATGTCAGTCAAACAACCTCAGTTTTACTTATGGATGGTATAACTACCTTTAATTATTAAATCTAGTGTATCATCCTTTTTTTACAAGGAAAAAAGAACCATATTCTGCTTAATTACGTTTGCTCTGAAACCTCAGACAGCTTATAAGCAAGCATAGCTACTGCATAATTAGATTCCAAAGAAATTTGTGCACGGCACCTACTCAACAATTCACTAGCATTATATGTGCCATAACATGCCTATAGTCACTTATCATGAACAAATTATTGCGATAAATGATTTTTTAACAATGCAAATGCTTTGCGCTTATCATTCACCAACTTGAGATAAATGTTGTAATGAATGGTTATAGTGCACAATAGCAATGACAGTTGATACACATGGAAATCATACGAATGTTACCTCCTGAATGAAATCAATGTAGTGCAATGCACCATGTTTGAACTGAGTTCCGCCTCCTGGGAAGGTTAGGTACTCCCCAGAGACCTTAACCCAGTTTTGATGTCCCTTGTATTGTACGAGTTTAGTATGAGGAACATTGTTGTACCATATCTGTGTCAAGAAAACCTCAAGTAAATAAACCATCTTAGAAGATAACTTTGTACAAGTATTATGACACATAAATGGCCAACTTAAACCTGTTCTCTGCTCTTAGGCCACCTTATCGGATTTCTATACCCCACCAGTAGAGGGACAAGGCAGGTAGGAGGCTCTTCAGGGCAATGCCTTTCTCGGTGTTCATAGTGTTTGGTAGTCCGGAGCTTCTTGATAGCTTCCACATTGTCAAGGCACGGAATATAATCAGATCCAGCCTCAACATTGCAGAGCTTCCAACTATAACTCACTGGGATACTCGACACAACAGTTTGCTCCTTAGCCTCCTTCCTGGACTGTGCAGCTTGAGTGGGCCATGGCCCCCGCTCCGTTGTTGTCTCATTCAGAAGCTCTGCTCGACTCCCATCAGGAAACACCTCCGCCGGCTTCTCCTTCTTTTGTGACTGCTCCTCCTCATCCAGCTTCTCCTTCAGCTCTGGGCCATTCTGTTCATCGGCTTGCTTCCCTTGTTCCCTGAAATCCTGTTGCTGATTTGCACCATCCACACTGGAGTCTGTCACAGTGTCTTGTTTTACAGGAGGCTCCTCAGCGTTTTCTTCTCTTACGGGTGGCACATCGGTACTTTCCTCCACCGGCGTTGGATCAACAGGTACATCTCGCTCCATTTCGGCAGTGGCATCACCGCCATTGGTTGGTAAGTCTTGGGCGATAGGAGGAGGGTCATGACGCACCAAAGGCCGGACTTTGGGCTGAAATGGAGAGAACTCGGCCGGGGTGACGAGCATGGATGAGGCCATCCACACTCCCACCAAGCAAAGCGCGACAGAGGCGACGACGGTGGTGGTGGAGCAGGAGGAGGAGGACTGCGGGCGCCTGACATCCAGGCGCGTGTGGCCGAACGCCATTTCTTCACATCCAACAACAACAGCTGAATAAACAGACACACAAAACAAACAAGTCAATTGCATACCGGGGATTCGACTGATTCTAGCTGCTGGCTAGCTTGGTAATACGAGTGTCTACAAGTAGCTTGCTTATTCGACTACTGTACTGGATAGGCAGGCAGGCATTCCTCTCACAAGATCAATAAGCAAGATCTGCCTGCTTATAGAGCTCACTAACAAATACGCAATAGTAT
This sequence comes from Dendrocalamus latiflorus, assembly GCA_017311315.1. Taxonomy (NCBI): domain Eukaryota; kingdom Viridiplantae; phylum Streptophyta; class Magnoliopsida; order Poales; family Poaceae; genus Dendrocalamus; species Dendrocalamus latiflorus. Next base: position 38,730,264 of record CM029656.1, on the reverse strand, counting down.
CTATCACTAGATTCACGCACGCAAGCAATTTCGCTAGGAAAAAATGTTGAAGAACAAGAGCAGCAGATTAGAGCTTCCTAGGACAAACCGATTGATTCATACAGGGAAATAAAGGAGGGGGGCTAGTAAAAATTACCGAGAAGAAAAGAAAGAAAGAAATCGACAGCCAAGTGCAGCAACAGTAGCAGGGCAAAGAATCCACTCACAGTACCTTTCTTGGTGGGATGGAGATGGAATTGCGAGGGGATTGGATCCAAGCAAAATCCGTGTGTCGGCAGGCAGCCGCAGCCAAGAACAGAGAGAGAGAGAGAGAGACGACGTCCCTAGCTATTTAAATCCAGGATTAAAATTCCGATCGAAATTAATTGGCAAGTCGGCGGGGCGGTATACGTCAATTATACGGACGAAGAGATTTGCATTGCAGTAGAATTGTTGTTTTCAAAGTCGTAGTCTTTGGAGTCTTTGGCGCAGCGCACAGGGAGGAGGAGGAGGAGGAATGAGCGGTGGAGTCTGAAATCTGGATGAGAAGAACCCGGCCGACAGCCGGAGAGCGTCAGGGCCCTGACTCCCCCTCCATGTCTTTCTTTCCTGCTTCCTTTCTTAAATGGATTTTAGTTAGGTTAGGGGTTGCTTCGACTTTTGACTGCTTGTTAGAGCTTCTACTTCTAGCTTCTAGTTTTTTTATTTCTATCTTTTAATTTTGTTTTTGGCTTTTTAACTTTTTTAGTTATTTTTATTTTTTCTCTTATTCCTTTACATTGTCTATGATTTTTTTGTTTTTTCCTTATTCCTTTGTATTGTCCTTGATGATATAATTTTTTTTCATATTTTACTTTTTTAATTTAATTACACCAAAAATTTACTAGCAGATACAATGCATTTTCAGCGAACGACATACAATACAAAATAAGTCATAAGCCAGGGCTTATAAGCCCAAATGAGCACTAAAAATCGATCCTTACCCTATTATTATTAGCTTTTGGCTTCGGCTTTTCTAATGGGACAACTTCTATAAGCTGCTTTTCCAAACGATTTTCTGAGTCCAAAATCATGTATGTCGTTTGCGTTAGCGTCTCCATCGATCGTCACTGTCTCGAAAAGTTGTAATACCATTGAGGAAGAGGGAGTTAGGCCAACTTCGACCCAGCCTAACCCATGCCACCCTTCCCCTCGTAAGGGCAAGCTAGGAGGAAGAGGCAAACTCAAGCCACACCTCTTCCCCAATGCCGAACGTCGCCGCTGCTCTCATCCATCGTGCGCGTGTCCCTTGCTACTGCTACCGATGTTGCCCCAACCACCAGCGTCATCGCCTTCCCCGTGTCACATGTAATTGTTGTTCACTGTTTGCTATATACCTGCTAAGTCTTAGACGCACGATTATTTTGTTGTGGTTTTTAGGTAATCCTTGGAGTTGTTATGCATCGGGAAGGGGAAAATAACATCCACGTCTCATGCAAACACTAATGTAATCCATACTTTCTAGATAATCATTTTTTGAATGTAGTACATCTAATTTGATAGATTAGCTCTTTGTGGTTGATCCTCAGAATGTTTTATGTTATGATGGACTTATTACTATTTAATTATGAGTGTTTCTCAGGCGTGGGTGTCCTAAGCGTTTTGGGGCGCAGAGTCCCAAGTTTAAGTTATGTTTATCATCGATATGAAATTAGTTGTCTTTAATGCATTTTATTCAATATTTATTGATTGCCCCTGTTTGTAGCATTTTATTCAATATTTATTGATTGCCTCTGCTACTTTTTAAAGGCAGTCTACCGGGTCTTTTCAAAATAGCTTATTATTATTCGATTCATTTGTATAAATACTCGTATCGAAGCCAAAAGATTTCAGTCATAGCAAAAACATGAGAAATTAGACTAAACGGGCAGGTGGGCAGGATTGCATAGCGTCCCCGTGGGTTACATGACAAGGTAGCATGCCTGCTCTGCTCCTGCTGGAAGAAAAAGAGACAAAGACGAAGAGAAGACTTGGAAACCCCACCAAACAGCGAGCGATCAGCTGCTATCTGTCTATCACACACACTAGTACTCTCTTTCTTCTTCTTCTTCTTCTTCTTCTTCTTCTACCTCCCTCCCGTCCGCAATTGACCAGCTCTTAAAACCAGTCACTACTACTTTCCCCGAGTCCTGATTCGATTCCTTTCGATTCGAGGTGCTTCGCTTTGCTTTGGTTGGATCGATCGATTTCTTTCCTTGCTTGCTCCGATCCTCCTCTCCCCCGCATCCCGTCCATATCCCGCCGCAAGCTAGGTAAGGATCGATCCTTCCTTCCATTTCCTGCTGTGCTACCACCTACTCATCACCTCACCGGATCTCTCTCCTCTCCTCCTCTCCTCTCCCATGCTACTAGCTGCAGCCTGCACGCAGTTTCCCTCAATCGCTACATCGATCTTCGGCTTCGCTACATCATCGATTTCCTTTCCTTTCTTTCACAGATAGTGGAGGAATCACTCCATCAGGTACCACCTCCCCTCCCCCTCGGATTCCTTTGTTGTTATATTTACTAGTATTTCCTTATTGCTTCTTTAAGCATTGGATTGGATCTCAGTACCAACTTAATAATTTTGCAACATTTTTACTTCCAACGTAATGTGCATGGATGAATCAGTATTATCTATATAAATAAAAACAACTGGTGAGATTCAAGTCATCTCTTTCATTTTGAGGGCAAGAAAATCCCACGATAATCCTAAAAAGAAAAATCCTAGAAATTCTCACATTAAATGAGGAAAAAGAGAAGCATCTCCACCACTTATTTTAGTGGGCCTAGATTATAATCGGTGCAGATTAATCAATCACACACACACAAACACACACACACAAATATATTAGAGTTGTATATCAAATGCAATTGTGTTTTAATTCTATATAAATAAAAACAATTGGTGAGATTCAAGACACCTCCTTCGTTTTGAGGGCAAGAAAATCCCACAATAATCCTAAAAAGAAAAATCCTAGAAATTCTCACATTAAACGAGAAAAAAGAGAAGCATCTCCACCACTTTATTTTGGTGGGTCTAGATTATAACGGTGCAAATTAATCATATATGTATATTAGAGTTATATACCAAATGCAATTATTTTTTAATTCTATATAAATAAAAAAAACTGGTGAGATTCATGACACCTCCTTCGTTTTGAGGACAAGGAAATCCTATAATAATCCTAAAAAATTCTAGAAATTCTCATATTAGTCAAGAAAAAAGATAAGCATCTCCACCACTTATTTTGGTGGAGCCAGATTATAACGTGCAGATTAATATTGTATAATAAAGACAATTATATCATCATATCTAGCCGCGCAATTACGCGGGTAAATCCGCTAGTTACTTATAACAAGTCAAACTAATTTAGCTTTCATCTCATCTGCGTTTCGCTTATCATGGTTTTGGTTGGGCAATTGATTGATTTATTTGCCTAATGTTTACCTTGTCCATCATGTTCCTGCAAGGATCACATGCCTTTTATACCGTCTCTTTATGGCTTCAAGCTTCGACCATCACTGTCACTTCCATCAGACATCACAATATTTGTACAGCACACAATAAATACTAACCCCATTTTTTTGTTTTTTGTTCAATGCTACATAAGGTACACCGTTGTATGTCGAGAGATGATCATTTGACCCAAAATGGGCCTTAAGGAACAGAATGTGCAACCAGATCACGGCAGTGGTAAACCTGATGCCATAGAATCTCCTACTTCGGATAATGATCAGAAACTGAGTGTTCCCCGTGTATCAAACAGCAGCACCGATAAGGATTCCGGCCTCTCACTTTGCCGAGTGTGTCATTGTGCGGAAGCTGATTTGAGAGGCGACTCTGCCCTGGGTTTCTTAGGCATTGTACCACCTTCTCGAGATCCTTCACGTGGAAGCACAACTGACAAGGACTCGAGTAATGGTGCCTCAAAAACTTCCACCAGCAAGGATGGCACCGCTTCAAAAGATGGCTGCAATTCTCGTAGATTTGTCGAGTTTATAAGCCCCGAGGGGGAGATATTTGTATGCGCTACTGACGTGGAATCCGGCCCTTTGCATCAACAAGATGATCTTATGGATCTAGGATGCTCTTGCAAGAACGATCTTGCTCTTGTGCATTATGCCTGTGCACTGAAGTGGTTCATCAGCCATGGATCCACTGTATGCGAGATATGTGGAAATGTTGCTTCAAATGTAAAGCCTGTGGATTTCAATAAGGTCCTCGCGTCCTTAAAGGATTATGAAGCTCTGAGGGAAAGGACATCTACAGGGGAGCTTTCTTACTTGCATTACGGAGCAGATACAGGTGTTGATCCAGACGCTGTTGCAGCAATACGAAGACAGCGGCTTAGTGAGATATCGTCATGGTTCAATCCTCATAATTCACACGTAGCTGTTCCTCAGGGCCACATTGAACAACCACCGGTTAGTCCAACCAATAATTCTGTAGAGCATAGTGTTGTGGCAGATAGGGCAGTACATACAAGATGGAGTTTCAAGGGTACCGGAGTTTTTGTTGCGATTGGCCTAGGTGTTGTTGTTCTTGCATGGTTAGTTGCTCCACATGTTGGCAAGGTATGTTGTATCTATCGAGAGCTTTGTTCTTATTTCTGTGTTTGTTGTTACTGCACTTTTTTATAGGACCATCCAAATTTCTTCTAATTTTATTTTACCAGAACAGACAGACAAACCTTATATTTTTTAAATAAAATTACATGAAATAATTTGGAACAAACATCCAGTTGCACAACCATTCTAAGATGCACTGATGAAAAGAAATTGTGTAGAGGCATAAAGCAGGTGTTTCCATCTTCTAATTCCTATCCATTTATCTTCTGAAGGTGGTGTGCGTCTTAAATATCAGTGCTTGTTATTGTTGTGCACCAACACGTACTTGTGTATGTGATGATATGTCTCACGTGTTTTTCTCATGAAAGTGCATTTAGATGCAGCTGTGCCTATATATCCTTAGGTTGTACTCTCATCTTGTTCACTTAATCACTTGTTCAGGGTATATGATGTGTCACATGCAAATTTCTTTCATTTCTCTCTCTGTCTACGGTGCTTTCTGCATGTATAGTTGTCAGCCAATTAGCAAAAACAGTAACTCTATGGATCAAACATTGATGAGAAGTATGTTTTTTTTTTACATTTCTGTGCAGAAAGCTGCCGTAATTTGTCTTCATATGCTTCTTGGAGGTTTATGCGCATTGACTATAATAATCTCCCTGAGATTTGTAAGTAAGCGATGATTTCTCATAATATATGCCATTTCCTTGCCACGTTTTGAACTTTTACTGCAATCACATATTCAGAAGGTGATGGTTTTTCCTGCTAGTGGCACCGTTTCTGTGAATGCCCATGGTGTAATTTTCATCGTCATTTATGTTTGCAGGTTTTCCCAAGAATCCAGTGTGGGTCTATGCGATGTTGGGCAATCTTGTTCGTGTTATGGTTCCTCGTCTTTGGAGTTTGGGCTTCACGAACTCACAGCATACGCTCCTCACGAGCATAGAGTATATATATCCTCAGTCAGTGTGTGAAACTAGTATATACTCAGTCATTGTGAGAAACTAGGATTGCTTCGTAATGCCATCATCCACGGCAGTGTTAAGTATTGCATCCTTGTGTATATTCGCCTTATATCATGTTTGTCTTTTTTGAATGAAATATTTCATATGTATGTGCTCGACCCAAGAAAAGGAGAAAAAATTATGTTGGTGGGTGTTACGGTAAATTGCTACTCATTTGAGTTACAGCTAGGCTACTGTTCAGCCTTGAGACAAGCAAAATGGAAAACAACAGCCTAAAACTGTTTTTCATTTTTTTTTTGAGATGCCATAGGCTTGGATCTTCACAAAAGAACCGAACTTCAGCAACCTTAAGTGACAAGGTTGTTCCCAGTCCTTCCTAGCATCTCCAATAGTAAGTAGTCTTCAATGTCGCGTGCGTGTCTCTGTTTCTGTCTTGCGCACTTCACATTCCTCATTTTGTTACAGACAAGCATAGCATGCAACCATTCTCGCAGGCTGAAAAAGAAGAGGCCACGCAAGGCCAAACCATTCTGCACATCCCCTGGTAGACACAACTGCATATGCCCACTTTGTAAATAAGGTACAAGAACACTTGGACTGCATATATATTGAGGAAAAAGGTCATGGGTTTAACCAGCAGTAGGTAATTCCAAAGAATATGGAGATTTTCGAGGTAATGAAGCTATACCTAGATAAAGGAGAAACAGTATGTGAAATGCCCCAAGAATTTCAAAAATTTTGAATTTTGTTTGAATTCCCAAACCTTCCCAATTTGGCAGCTTTTCTTGAGAATGCGCTTTCCTTTTTGGGTCTTTCCGCTGGCGCCTCCCCATGGCCTCCCCCATCGATGTTAGGACAGAAGCTAAAAAGATGGAAAGATTTAGTGAAGGAATGCAGAAGTCCTTAAAAATACCATTTTCAGTTATGGATTTTAAAGATTTATCTGCTATGATAAATAAGTTGATCACATATGAGGAGGCGATGAGCGAATTGGAAGAATCACGTAAGAGAAAGGCAATGCAAAGACCAATATCTTCCTCCAGTGCACAAAGGGGACGAACACTGGTGTCGCCACAAAATCGATACCAGTCAAATCGACAAGTGATACTTATACCACGACCACAATATAATGCCCCTCAACAGAATGTTGTTTCTTAGCCGCTGATGATACGATGCCACACGTGTGGAGGAAATCATTATCAACGTAATTGTCCTGAAAAGATGAATACATGTTTTCACAGTGGTCAATTTGGACACTACAGAGATCAATGCCCCAAGAAGAGACTACCTTCTAAAATGGCAAAACTCCAGACAAGAGCCCAACAACCAGATATCAAGCCAATAATAATCACACCTGCCCCACGTGGAGGATTCTTACATACAAAACCCCCTGCACCAAAACCGTCGGCACTAGCTGGAATAACTGTGGGAATACCCACAGAATTGTCTACAAGCATGTCAGCAGGAAGAGGCAAAGGCACAACGGGTCCAACGCTCCAAGCAAGGGTGAACCATGTATCAGCTGAAGACACGGTCGAGGCAAAATGACGTCATTATGGGTATGTTTCCGATCAACTCAAAACCTGCATTGATTTTATTTGACTCTCGGGCAACACATTCATTTTTATCCATGGATTTTGTGACAAGAAATCAAATAACAGTTGTTTCATTACAAAAGCATTATGCTATTCAAACACCTGGGATTAGGATGGAATCCCATGTCGGGTGTAGTGATATGAGTATAGAAATCCATGGGGTAAAGTTTAAAGCCAATTTGTTGTTAATAAATATGAAAGGAATAGATGTCATTTTGGGAATGAATTGGCTGACTAAGAATAAAGCCATAGTAGATTGTGAGACCAAAATAGTAACCCTGACTAGCTCAGAGGGTCAAGAAGTAGTGGTGAAGACCGATCATGAATTGATAGAAAATGTGAAAAAGTGTGTACACAATGTGTTAACAAATGAAAAGATACAAGTGTCATTAGTGCAAGAATACCCTAATGTATTTCTAGAAGAACTACCAGAAAAACCACTTGATCGACAGATAGAATTTGCCATAGAGCTAATTCCAGGCACCAAACCAATCACAAAGCATTAGTACAGGATGTCAGCTAATGAACTAAAAGAACTTAAGAGGTAGTTGGACGAGTTGAAAGAGAAAGAATTTATACGTCCATGTGTATCACCTTGGTCAGCTCCAATTTTGTTTGCTAAAAAGAAAGATGGGAGCCTAAGAATGTGTGTTGATTATCAAGGGTTAAATGCAGTAACAATCAAGAATAAATACCCATTGCCAAGAATTGATGATCTGTTTGACCAGCTCAAGGGAGCAAGGATATTCTCAAAAATTGATCTGCAATCGGGTTATCATTAACTCGAAATCTGAGAGCAAGATCGAGAAAAGACTGCATTCACAATAAAATATGAATTATATGAATTTATAGTGGTGCCTTTTGGTTTAACCAATGCACCGACATACTTCATGAATCTCATAAACCTGGTATACATGGATCAGTTGGATCATTTTATAGTGGTTTTCGTGGATGATTATTGATTTATTCTAAGAACAAAGAGGAACATAAAGAACATTTGCACATCCTTGACAAAGCTCAGAGATCACCAGTTATATGCTAAATCCAGTAAATGTGACTTTGGATGAAAGAAGTTGTATTTTTGGGTCATATTATTACCGAAGGAGTCAAAGTTGATCCAGCGAAGATTAAATCTATCATGGAATAGAAGCAACCAACGACCATAATTGAAGGAGCCCCAAAAATTTCAAAAGTTTTGAAATTTTCTTGAATTTTGCTTGAATTCCCAAACCTTTCCAATTTGGCAGCTTTCCTTTGAGAATGCGCTTTCCTTTTTGGGTCTTCCCACCTTCTCTTTCTGCTGTTGCCTCCTCCACCACCTCACTACGCCGGCCGTCCGCGTGCCGCTCCGACGCCGCCCGAGATTGCAGCCATGTCGCTCTCCTCCGTTCACACTAGTTCAACGCCACGGTCCCACCAATCAGTCACTTATCTCCTGCCCTTCCCTCATGTCGCTCGCTCTCTCTGCCACAGCTCGCTGCAGCTCCCGGCCGATATGTGCCTCGCCCCGTACCCACAGCGTCAACTCTCACTAGCTCCCGCAGAATTTGCAGAGCCACCTCACCCGTGCTATCACTTCCATCGCAAAGCCTTGCCCCTATCTCCTCGCCCGTGCGCGTGAGAGCGCCCGAAATCGACCTACTGCTCCCACCGCCTCATGATGTCTTTAAAGTCTGATTGCTTCTCCAAAAAGCTCCATGCCACTCTCAATTATCCAGCAAAATCGCCAAATCGAGTTCTCTTTCACCATAGCCTCCCTGCCATCTTCCCATGAGCCCGGTAAGCCCTAACGGCAAACTCATTCCTCTATCAATTATATTTCGATTGCATTCGCTGACATGGCTTCCTTTGCTCCCTGAACACGCTGACATGCTTGCCTGGACGCGAGCATTCGCCAGAAGCTCTGGCGGCTGAAGCCACCGTTGTCCAAAAGGCCACTCACATGGATAGACTAGCTGAGCCTTCCTCGACCCAAACCACCACCATGAAGCTTGTACCTCATAGATGGTCAAACCACATCCCATTTCACTTGAAACCCACCGGTGTAGCCCTGAACCACCGTGGAGGCCGCCGCCTTCTCTCCTGCCACTAGCCACCACCATCCATCTCTACGCTTCCCAAACCCAACTCCCCATGCTTCCAGGAACCCAACCATGTCCTTCTTTTCCGTCGGTGAGCACTGCTAAAGCAGAATCGCGAGGCATCGCTGTGCTCTGTTTTCCACTAGGGGAATGAAGTCAGAGGTTGAAGATGACCCGAATGCACATGCACAATGTGGCTCCATCACAGCCGTTTGTGCCCATCGTTGCCACCTCATCCAGAGCGCTCGTACTCGCTGCATCAGGGTCGTCCGCGCGTTGCCCATCGGGTGCATGTGCGCGCGTGCGCTGGGCCTCGTGGCCACGCGTGGCACAGGTCGAGGCCGGTTGGCCAATCGGCAGCATGATTTTTCTCCCGCGCGGCTGAGTCGCCTGTGCTGGTGGGCCGGCCCAGTACTGTTCACCCGAGAAAATCCAGAAAATCAGGGGAAAATCCAAGAAAATCTAGAAAATTCCAAAAAATCCAAAATACACTATCTCGATCGTTTCGACGCCACAAACGCATTTTTGACCTCCATTTCACCAAATTGATCTCTAAATAAATCCAAACCCCTCCATTTAAATTTTATTGCATTTTACTTCTTTTTAAGTAGATTATTTTTCCTAGATCTAAGTATGGACTTGCATTATTTTTATTTGTTTGTGCTAGCTTCTGACCTTTTCAAAGCAACGTTACAAGTACCAGAACCAGGCAGTGAAGTTTATGAGCTAGTGGAAGTTTTAGAGCAGCAAGGTAAGTTATAAGTTTTTGATCATTTTGAATCCCGTGAAATTTAAATTACTTAATTACCGTATTTGCATTATTCCTAATTGTGAAATATTAATTGATTAAAAATCAATGTTTAGAATGACATGCTAATTAGTTATGTCCTACCACTGAAAAATACCATGTTTAATTTGAGGCCGTATTCACCTTGACAACCTTAGTAATAATTAAATTATTGTGTAAATAATTATAGATCAGCTTACTCAAAATCTTGTACTACTAAGTGACTAGGGTTTTAGCTAGTAGAATTTGTAAAACTGGTACTAGGGTAAGGGTGTGCAGTGGAAAGCCACATGGTGACATTCGTCCACGACCTTACCCAAGGGTGGGGGCTTGAATGGAAGGGTGGTAGTGTCGTCGAGCACAGTTGTTGGGAATGTGGCAAATGGTTTTAGTTCGCGCAATAGATTAGGCCATTTCATAGTAGCCCTCCATCCTACCCTCATGTTTTCTTTTTTCCTAAAGCATGTATTCTTACGTGGACCAGATGCTTCTGTCGCTGTATACCGTAGTACTAGCGAGGTTAACAAAAGCAATTAGTCGAACCACCATGCTATGCAACCATGTGTAATATGTGTCTGTTTTGCGACTCTAATATATCTTAGGTATGTGCCTTCCAACTTTGCTACGGTCGAAAGATTTCATCACTTTGCTACCTTCGAGTGCATTTGCAATCTTTAAGCTTTGTAGAAAAATTGGAGTTTGTAGTTGCTACACCAAGATTATAACCAACAAAATCTCTGGAGGCGCGGTAGGGACCACGCGTCGCACGTCGGTTCTTCCGCGCTTCGAGATGGGGCCACATCTGCCCTTCTATTTTACTTGACCTCTATGTCAAGTAGGTCCATGTGGTACGCCCTCCTCTCTCCTGTTCTATTTCACTTGCAAGCAGGGTTCGTTTGTCAGCACACACTAAACTTAATTACAAGGCAAATATGTCATTCTGAAAGTTTTCTCTCTCCCAGCTAGATGTTAACGGCACAAACTAATAGAAAACGTTCGCAATCATGGGAGCCAGAATTGCAAAAACGATACTGATAGAGGCAAAAAAAACTTAGAAACCCTAACTAGGTTCACGCGCCCTCCCCATGGTCGGGTGGTGCAGGAGCTTGCTGCCCCTTCTAACGCTTGGGTGGCACAGAAGGTCGGTGGGTCCCACCTTCGGTCGCGCTCGGCCTGTGCCTGCCGCACTCGGGGTCGGGGGCATGGCACGCATAAGGGCATCTGTAGTGTATATAACCCAAGGGGTCTTAAGGTGGGTCCCATCTAAACCTTAAGGCTGACTCCATAGTGTATATAACCCAATGGGCCTTAAGACGGTCCCACTTGGCAGATAAAGAAAAATTGTATTTTAATGCTTGTGGCCAGGTCTTTAGCTTGAGGACCAGCCTTAAGACTTTTTTGCTTATAGCCTGCTTAAGGTCATCCCTGTAATGTATAAGGTTGACCTTAAGGTGGCTTAAGACCCTCTATTTTCATACACTACAGATGACCTAAGGTGTCTACTGTCCGTTCATTCGTGTTTAGGAGAAAAAAAAAAGGCCACGGGCCTGATTTGCGAGAGGGAAAAAAAGGCAAAAGGGGGCCAAAACATGAAAAAAAACTCCGATCTACCTCCGGCCCACCACTGCTCGGCGGCCTCACTCAACAACCAGCACCAGCACCACCTGTCCCAGAGCACAGCAGCAGGCATCTCTTGGATCGGAGTCACCACCAATGTCGTCGTCGAAGCTGCAGCTGCCGGCGGACGACAGCGTCCTCTTGCTCGTCACGCACTCCAACCTCACCACCTTCTCCTCCGACATCCGCGTCTCGCAGCAGGTGCACCCTTGATTTGATTTTATTCCGTTCGCTTCGCTTCGCTTGGATCTCCATTCTCTTGAGTTCTAAGGGATGGGATGGCTTGGCATGGCTGTGAATTGTGCCTAGACCACCGTTGAGGCCCTCAAGGAGAAGCTCTGGAGGAAGACCGGCACCGCCGTCGCCTCCATGCGCCTCGAGCTCCGCGACGATACCGGCGCCAAGATGGCCGACCTCGACCACGACGCCGCGCCCCTCGCCTCTTACTCCCCCTACAACGGGTCCGTCGCTCCCTTGCCTTGTCATCTCTTCTTTTATTACTAGTAGTATCTACTCCTACCCCCATCGATCATCCTGCTTCACTGCTTTTCTTTCCCAGGCTAGGTTAGTTACCACTATGAGATCAATCCCTGGATCTCTTTTTCTTTGTGGAGTATCCTTCATCTCATGTCCTTACTAGTTGGACCAACCATTATGGATCATGCTTATCATTTGACTACCTCTTAAGTAAATAACAAGATTGAGATTGCACGAAATCCTTCGTGATTTCGCTTCACATTTTCCTTTTTGTTTACTATATCTGATTGGATGTCATGGTGTGCTCCCAAGGTACCGGCTGCATATTATTGATCTTGATCCTTCGTCCGTGACCTCTGGTGGTTGGTTGGAAGATACTTCACTTGTCGAGAAGTACACAATATCAGATGAAGCGTATAATAAGCTTGACAGTAAGTTCAGGATACATTTTATTTTATTTTTCAATCTATAAATGTTCTAGGTAAAGTTGGACTTCCCATATAACTCTCTTAATTCTGAAATATAGTTCAGCCTATTCCTTGCAAATGCTTTCTAAGGTACACTGCAAACGAGTCCTATACTGCTAGCAAGAGATGTCAAGTTGTATCAAGAATCCTGTGCTGATGCTATCACACTGCTTTATAGAAACTTCTGTGATTATAGTATGAGAAGCAATATAAACAGCTAATAAAATGTTTGCAGATTTGTGTATGATCAACTGGCAGTATAGTCCTAAGTCCAGTTATTGGTTTCCTATACTATGAAATGCATGAATATGGTGACATAGTTTAAGAAATTTTGTTTAGCAGTTGCAATAGGCCCAATACTGACATCTAACTTTTGTGCCAGCTAACTTTCGAAAATTCAAAGAAAAGATGGTGTCAAGAAACACTACATCAGATGATAAAGAAGTAAGTTTCTCAAGTTTTGGACTACTTTGGTGCCATTTTCAACTTGCTTACTCTATTTATTCTGTTTTTTAGCAATCAGACAAGCATATGGAGGAATTGTGTGCCAACATCAAGGTCGGTTAATTTGCTTTTCCCATGGACATTAGATTAAGTATACAACTTAATCGAATGCACTAGATACTTTCAGAGGCATATGTGGATGTATCAGATAGCACTGTAAAATTGTTCCTTGTTGTTTTTTTTTAAAAAAAGTGTCAATTCTTTGCTATTGAAGGGAGCTAGTTGCAGATTGGGTGTTAATCTTTCTTTTCTCTACTATGAAATGAAAATTGTACCTGTTTTTCTTTGTGTAATCTCTTACGATTTTAACAATTATGTCACAGGTGGGAGATAGATGTGAAGTTGAGCCAGGTGCCAAGAGGGGCACTGTAAAATTTGTTGGCAGAGCTGAAGCTCTTGGACGTGGATTTTGGGTTGGAGTGCAATATGATGAGCCACTTGGAAAGCACAATGGCATGTATGTTCATTCTCAAATTATCACAGTGGCAAATAGTAGGCCTTGTGTTAAATCTGCTATTTCTCCATACATAGTTTTTAGATGAACAGGAAATCATCATAGATGCCCCAGCTCCATTTTTATTTGAAACTGAATTTGTCTGTTTTAGTTCAGTACAACCAGCAGTTTACAGTGCTTTTCAGTCACATAACATTCTGAAAATGATTACATAACATTTCAATTGACATGTTTTCCTTCGTCACAACTATTGAAAGCTTCAGGTCATGGTTATCTTGTTTAGCAAGTTCTCTGCTTCTATTCCTCCATCGTTTCTTTTCTCTGTTTCCTCATTGCTTCTGCTCCCAGCTTCCTCTTCATATGGTACTGGTCTTCCTCCCAGATTCAAATCTTTCATTTGCAGTCCAACCTCAATGGTCTTGTTAACAAATTTTTCACCTGTGTACAATACAGATCCATCTTTTGTAATGCGATGCTCTGGAATAACGGTCTCCATCTCCACATCATTGTCAAAATTTCTTGCCAGATTTTCTTCACACTGCGACTGCACCATTCTTTGTGCTGAAAAATAATGTCATTGCGACAATTCCATAAGCACTATAATGTTACAGCAGTCAGTGAATTGAGAACAACATGCTTTTTTTTTGTTGCTAACCCAGAACTTGGCTACGGATTCATAATAAGTATCAATCTTAAGAATATTTGACATATTAGTACAAATAACTTTTTGCTACCACACAATCAAAGAATAAATGGTTTATATTTTCATTCTCATCACAGAAAGCACAGTTTAGATGTTTGACAGTGTTTCTCTTATTGTGATTGTCATTTTTCATCAACTTATTATGAGAAAGTAACCAAATGAAAAATATGAACCCTTGAAGGAACATTTAAAGACCAAATTGCAGGGATATAAATAGGCATTACTCCTCTGAAGTTAATAATAGCATACAGAGGGTTAGAAGAATACAACCCCTTACATTCATATTGCCAAACTAAGGCATCATTCTCATCAGACAAACAATAACAATATGCTGAACAATATCTTCTAACTCATACCACCTCAACATGAGACCTTACATTTTTATAGTGAGTTTCTAAGATGCTGTGGCTGGTGACTAATAACATATCTTTGGAGGCATAGCTCTTTGTAACATTTTTTTTTACTTCTTGGATCCTGTAGGGTGAAAGGCATTCGCTTCTTTGAGTGCCCTCAAGGGCATGGAGCAATTGTTAGGCCAGAGAAAGTAAAGGTACTTTTCCTTGCTAGATGCCTAACTGGTTTTCCCTTTGGTGTACACATGGCGAGGACCTGGCAACTGGTCCTATAATTTCGGTTGGGTGTTATTGCTGCAGTTGAACTTTAATTCTGCTTGCTGAAATGATGGAATTTGATCTAAAGGCCATGTATCCTTTAGTCATAGTGTGCCTTCAAATGACCTTTTGTAGTTCGCTTGCAATGTCAAGAGCATGTAAATATGGAATAGTGGATATGAGGATGGGTTGCTGCATTATATGGTCATAGGATTGCAATGGCAGACTTGTTCGGTTGTGGCATTTGAATTGACCTACTGGATGTTAGAGAGCACCAATGCAAGTCTGCAAATAGCTACTATGTATATTTTTTTTCCATCGTTTCGTATGTATTTAGCTTTCACCGATCCAATTAAACTTCGGGAATGTTACTCAGCAAGCAGTTTTTTTTGTAGGTTGGTGACTACCCAGAGAGAGACCCATTTGAAGAAGAGGAGATATAGGCAACGCAGGTGTGTGTTTGTTGCATTTGCAAATGTTCCTTACACCTACTTTGGGAAGTGTTTCCATCTTTCTTTACGTGTAACATTAGGTAGTAGCAGTATCGCAAACACGGTCAAATTCAGTATCAGGATTCTGTAGATTTCAGTATGTATTTTTCTTGGTGTGAGATCATTGAAGATCAAGCATTTGTTCTGAGCCACTAATCCCATGCTGGGATGGAGATGCCGGTCAATCAAGTAAGACCTAACTTGGGCATAGTCCTGTAGTAGTGTTGTGATCCCCTGTCTGCATTACATATTTACATTCGTGCGTTTGGGGGGTGTGGTTTAGTCGTCAGTTAACAGCTGAGCAGAGTGTGTGCGATTGGGTTTGCTCCGTGGCAAGGCACGTGCCACATAGTAGATTGGTGGCATCAGACTGAACTAGATAGATTCAAAAGCAGAGGCTACTCAGAGCCAGGTAACTGCATGCTGCCGACAACTTTCTTTCTTTTTCTTTCTCCTTTTTTTCTCCCCTGAATGAAGTGCATGGTGGCGACATTGTCACACACACACACACACACCCCGACTGATGCTAATAAGCAACTGGGATGGGCAGGCAGCTACATGTCGATTGACTTCTTTCTTGTTGGAGTCGGCATCCTCCATCTATTCCTTGTCTGCTAGCTTAAGCTTGGCTGGCCCTACCATACAATGAAAAGCGCATGTGGTTGCGGAAATAAGTATAAAACCTTAGCAAAATTTCATGAGACTATTAATTCGATCATCACGGTATCGCCTGATAAATAGAAGATATCCCAGTGCCCTACCATACAACTGAGAGAATATTTAGTCGTATCGATGATCACCGACAGCATTGCGCAAGGATGCACAATAATGCCTAGTTAAACAACAACACACACAGTGGTACTATTGTAGGGGTGGTTCAATTCCCATGGCGGGATCTTACAACTGGTTCAATACGTAATAGGTCCAATAATATTAGGACATGTATAAAAAAAATGTACCATGTATACCTTTTGTAATTATTAAAGGGTATGATAAGAATTTTCTATCCAATCCCACTCATGTATATAAACCTCCAAGAGGGGTATGAGGGGCCGGATCAATTCATTTCATACATGAGCACTCTCGCTTGTCGTTGGCTTTCTCTAGCTAGTCCCATTTTTTATTGTTTGGTCCGTAGCCACAACAGTTGGTGCCGTCCGTGGGGACTCGCGTAAGAAGCTGGGCAAGGGAATGCGCTAGAGAGGGCTACCATCGGAGCGCTCGTGTCGCGAGCACCCTGGATCACCTAGCTTTTGCTGGTTTTCAAAAGTGATGCTGTCGGCGGCGGCGGTCTACCGTGCTGGATGTTATTGGCGGTTGCCCCATCGCACCAGCACAGGTGGGGCAGCACCTCTCGTCGTCGCCATCATGGCACCAGAGAGTCGGCCTTCGTGCACGATGTACACCAGTTTCGACTGTTGGATGACCATTTCGTGATCAGACTTCGCACGACACGTCCAACACCCCTTCGTAGACATTCGTCCGACCATTCCGTGGTCGTAGGCACTTAAGGTTTCATCTACGATCGCGTCATGGCCAGCTCTTTGCTGATAGCTACGACCTCCTTGTGATTGAGATTTCATTGACGCCAGTTCAAAGCATTGGAACAGAGCGCACGCGCTCCGAAGCCTTTGCCTCACTGCCGACTTCGCCAACACCTATCGCACCTTTAGCGATGTCGTCCGACCCCTCGGGGTCAAACCTTCACCAATGCTCGTCCGATCACCTTCACCGATGCAACTAAAAATAAAAAAAGGAACATAAATACGTTTGTGTAGTTCAATGAATGATTAATGAAAATTCTTAAGAATATCAGTGAGTGCCAATAGCTGCGGCCATACGGTGGATTAGAGACCCCGTTAGTTCGGGCTTGGGCCTTGGTAGGGAAGGGGGACTCGAGGCCCAAAGGAATGAGAGGAGAGAGAGATAATACAATAGGAAGAGCAGAGGAGAGGAGAGGAGGCTCCCAGCCAAGGACCTTATCCCCGAAAGCGCCAAGATGCTGCTCGCCTCTCCCTTCGTCTCCCCTCTCCTGCTGCACCCCAGCGCCGGCGGCTCCGGCACCACCACGACGAGGCCGGCGCTGACGATCCAGGCGGCCAAGCAGTTGACGGGGCGGGTGGTGACGACCAAGGCGGACAAGACGGTGGGGGTGGAGGTGGTGAGGCTGGCGCCGCACCCAAAGTACAAGCGCCGGGAGCGCATCAAGAAGAAGTACCAAGCGCACGACCCGGACAACCAGTTCAAGGTCGGCGACGTCGTCGAGCTCCTCCGCTCGCGCCCCATCTCCAAGACCAAACACTTCCTCGCCGTCCCCCTTCCACCGCGCGACACTCGCCGCAAGTCGCAGCTCCTCCCGCCCCTGCAGTCAGAGGCCACCACTTCCCAGGAGCAGGCGCCGCCGCCGCCTTCCGAGTGATGATGTGCTGCAGTGCCTGCTTTCCAATCTCTTGTTCCATTTCGATGAGTGCATAGGCTCTTCCTACCTTTGCTTTTGCTTCTATTATGTATGTACGTATGTATGTTCCCTTGCAGAATGAACTGCAATTAGTTTCTTTTGGGTTCGGGATTTGCCATGCACTGTATGCTCCCATTTCTTTCTGGAGAAAGAATTGTCTACTACATTTCATTTTCTCGAGTTCCTAATGTTATGTCGTTTCTAAGGCATGGATCAAGGTAAACGGCAAAGATGCATGTTCTGCTCTGCTCAGGACTTGATTGCATACTCCACAGTGTTTGTTTTGCAGTATCAAAGTAGAAATAGAAATGAACATTTTTTTAAAAAAAAAATGCACGTCAACAATTCCACCAAAAGGACTGCAAATTAAAATGGACAAAAGTGCTTGCCTTACAACAATACTTCCAAATATGCAAATATTTAACAAAAATAGCGAATTTTTCCAATTCAAACTTGTTAGACCATATAATAGTCGTGGATTTATTGATGATTAATAATTGACTTTTGGGTTACATTGAAATTTCCGTTTAGAAAAATTTTGGCTGCTGCTCTTTTGCAGAATTGGAATTGGCGGACTACGACCACGGACGGTGATACATGATAAAGATATAGGAGGTACGGTTCTGGAGACTTCGTCATGTAATGAGATTGGTTAAAACTTGTATTTGGAAGGGTTTCGGATCCATTAATTTTTTGAAAGAGATAGTATTGCGTGTCCAGGTTGTTAAGGACATTCTGAGGGGGACCTGGTTGAGTCAGATTTTCAGTTTGCTCATTATTTTCTCAAAGCCATTTGATTCTTCTCATTTTGTTCTTTTGCGAAGTAATTTGGATGTGTTGCATCTTTTGGAATTATTCTTAGAAAGAGCTTGTTGTTTAAAAGATTCAAAAGCTTTGTATATTATACTTGTCAAATAATACATCAGTCCAAGTCATTAAAACTAAATAAGTAGTAGAGTTGTCTTGATCATATTTACTTAATTACTTTGTAGCCTTGATCATAACAGGTTATAATCAATGTGCTACATTTGAATTAAAACATGACATGGCTAAAAGACTTTAACTAGATTGATTGTATATAGCACCTTGTGATATTTATCGAAAAGGATTAGCTTTATTGTGAGTCTTATTTTAAATCTTGGCTATAAGGTTAGTATGTTTCTTATTGCAATCTTTTTATATACACTCAATTTGCATGTTATTAAAAAGAAAAATTTTTAAAAAAACAAGTGCATAAATTAAAAGATGTATGCTTCAAACATGCTATGATTAAACAAAAAGAAAAGGCACAAAATGTGCATAAATGAAAAGAAGTTTGCTACAAAATGGGATCATAAAAAGAAGTATACTACAAGTATGTCACGTGCTTAAAAAGTGAGTGTAGAGCAATAGGTTGCTATATGAGACTACTAGTTCCTCTAGATTTAAAGTTTGCTTCAATTTTAGATTTTTCACTTTTCGGTGTGATATCTCATTGTGCTTTTCATAATTGGTTTGGACATTGTTAAGAGGCCTAACATCAATATATATTGCTTAATCATGTTGAAAAACTTGTTTGGACATTACTATATGATATATAACTTTATATGATAAGTAGTTCTGCTCAAAAAATATGGCTTGATCAAATTATTGAATCAATACAAAGTAACTTGTATAATATACAAAGCTTTCTGATGATTATATTGCCGAAGGAAGAGACATTGGAGTGTTTGGAGAAAAATGGGAGAAATAATTTTTCTCTCTTGTTGAGGGGGAGTTTGTCTAAGCCGTCGAATGTTTTTGAGTGCTTTCGGCTGAATTTTCGAGTTTTTGGCTTTCTGTTGTGGTCTGCAGCTTTTTTGACTGTGGTATGCAGCTTTGAAATTTTTCTTTTCATAAATTTCTCATTCAAGAGTTTTTGAGGTGTTGTCAATGTATTCATCAAAGGGGAGATTGTTATACCATGTGATGGCCGTGAATTTATTGATGATGAATAATTGACTTTTAGGTTGTATTGAAATTTACATCTGAGAAAGTTTCAATCGATGCTTTTTGCAAAACTGGAATCGATAGACTACGACCATGGACAACAGTTCGATCGGCCTTGTAATGGCTGGTCCAATCAACTGGTCCGAATGGCAGACTTCGACCACAGCGTTTCAATCATGGTAGATTTCAGCCATGTCTGGTTTTGACCACGTTCGACTTCGACCTCATCCGGCTTCAACCACGGTAAGGTCATCGGCTACAGTAACCGGTCGATGGTCGTAGCTACAGTACCTAATCGATACTCGATAGTAGTGGACTTTACTGATTGATATTTGATAGCCATAGATTTTACTGGTCAATACTCGATACGCGTAGACTTTGCAGTCTGCTGTCATTGTCTTAGGCTTTTCGATCGGTTGTCGTAGACCTCACGATTTGTAGTCGAAGGCTTTGTGATCGGTTGCACGATCGGTACTCGTAGACTTCATGGTCGGTTCGAGTGCTTCAATTCTTGCTATCTTCAAGTACTAGTGTTCGGCCATCGGTATGACTGGCTGGTGTACGGTGGTCGGCGATCAATGAACTATACTCAGAGGATTCGGTACTCGGAAGATGGAAGTACTCGGTGGTCAGATGGTCGTGGTACTCGGTAGTCAAAGGAACTCAATACTCGGTAGTCGGAAGGATTCAGTACTCGATAGTCATGGTTTTCGCGATCGTAGTCAGCGTTAGGTTGTCGGAGACTTGTGGTATGTGATCGGTTCTCGTGGATGGTAGTCTATGCAATACTCAGTGATCAATGATGCAGCGAATGATTGGAGATCGATAGTCGTAACTTAGCGATCTGGTGTTTTAGTCGTAACAATCGATACTTGGTAGTTGATACTCGATAGTTCTGTGGTCGGTAGTGATGCTTGTTATTTACGAGTATTCTGAGCGATGGTATTTTCTGAGTACTTGTGTCCGAGTACTTGATGAGTTAGCGACCGGTCTTACATAACGGTTGTAACCAGTCATAATGAGTGATATAAAGTTGGTGATTTCTGGAGAGCGTGAAAATTGTGGTCATGGATGACCTGATTGGTGTTCGTAGTTTATTTGGTTCTTGTCTACAGATAGATGAGGGTGAGTTATATGTGTGTGTGCTGATGTCGGTCAAGTTGTAAAGAACTTGTACTGGAAAAATATTTCTTTGGTCTTTGCATGTGCAAGTGGGCGTGGAGACGATCATAGTCGGTAACGAGGAGAACCGGGACTAGGATGTGTAAGTCTGAGGTTCAGACGGTCGAGGATGTCATGCAAGGTGGTCAGGCTCACGCTGGAGCACGTGGAGATTAAAGGTGATGATTCGTGGAAAAGCTACAGGCGATGCAGTCCTAGAGGCTTCAACACGTGAGAATGATGCGTGGAGAAGATACATGAGGTGCGTTCCCGGAGGCTTCAACATGTTAGATGAGTGATGCGTGATTAAAATACAGGAGGTTTGGTCCTGTGGGCTTCGTTATGTGATGAGATTGGTTAAAATCCGTGTTTAGAAGGGTTTCGGTCCCTTAATTTTTAGAAGAGATAGGATTATGTGCCTAAGTTGTTAAGGACACGGTTTGAGATGTCCATGTTTGAGGTGAACACGGTTTAGTGTTCTAGCATATAAAAGCAGAGGAGAGTTTAAGGGTTTAACCATGGCTTTTGCGATGCTTTTTAAGATAGAGTTTTTAGGGGTACCGTGAGGACACTTTATAGCCACAAAATATGATTCAGAAGTAATAGATCAGATAGATTCCAAGAAAAGTTACGCGGTGTCGGTGGCATATTTTCTGAACATCATTTTCTTGTGTCTTCGGCAACGTTCTAACACATCACGATCTTGCGTGCCATGAGCTCGATGTCTACGGTCATCGGTTCAATCCTACCGAGTAGAGTGCAGTGTTGTCTTTGGCGTATTTTCATTCGAGCGATCGAAGCGTTTGAATGGTTGAAGCTTTCGAGTAGAATAAGATTTCTACCACGTGTAAAGACGGTCATAGCGAGAGGTCGAAAGATCGTAGCATTCATCGAGCGTGTGCAAAGGAGGTCAAATGAGCAGACAAACGACTTTCGGTCGAAATCTACATTTGGTAATTTAGATTGTTTTTCTTATTGTTTGAGATTTGTTTTTAGATATTAAAAAGCGGAGGCAATCATTCACCTCATCTGATTGCGCTATACGATTCTACAAAACTTGAAATCTTGATATCTTGGTACTGGATCGGATCTGGGAGTAACTGGCTCAAGAGCCTTGGGACCTACCACTGGTGCGATCAAACCTGCCTACATAGCACCAGGAGCTGCTGCTGCTGCTGCTGCGAGGTTCGTATAATCTTATCAGACCAAAAATGCTGGACCCCGGAGGGGACTCGAATGAACCATATTGAAGACATTACGGCTATTTGCAGGGCAGGGTTGCTCGTATCTGATGAATGGGCTGTTAGTTCACCAGCATCGCCACACACAGCGCCATGAGTCCTGATACAGATCACGACGAAATTCGAAGGTCAATCATCTGGCACAGCAAACAAATACCAGAACAAGGTAAATTTTGAAGCAAGACAGGTAAAGACTAGAGCCCTATTTGTTAAGGGCGCATAGTAAAAGACAGAGGTGACTTAGTGAGTAATTAGCACAGAGATTAGATTGTGAAGTGCAAGTGCCTGAGTATAATTGTTAAATCTGGACGATGTTTCCGTGACAGGTATGTTTAGCCCAACGAAAACACGGAAGCTGTAACAGTGAAGTATGTTGACAAAGGCTACAAGTTTATGCCACCTTAACCTAGGTCTGAAACAACATCATTCAGGAGAGCAAAATGCGGCTTTGCATGTTGCAGGGACAGATCAGGCCATGCGGTGGTTACTGCCTTCTCTGTTCTCTTCTGATCTCCAGTGCAATCAAATCAAAATTCCTTGCGCGGAGACCGTAGTAGGAAGTCGGTTAGCGCGTCGACGTCATGGCTCGCTCGAAACGGCCACAGCCACACCACCGACTGCTGGTGCATGCTAGCTAGCTAGCTAGCTTATCCGATGAACAGAGAAAGGAATCAATCATCCGGCCGGACTCCAGAGAACAGAGAAAGGAAGAGAAAAGCAAAGCAAATGCCGCCTCGCCCGCCTCCACTAGCAGTCTCAGCAACCACTCCTGTACTGTACTGTACTCAAGTGGATTCCAGAGAAGCTACTCCAAACTGAACATGCATGCATTCGGCAGCCAGCTACTGCACAAAGCCAAATCCCGGGGGGCACTGCACTGCATTGCGATTGCTGAAGTTGCATGTCCATTCCATTTTTCAAGTCAAATGTCGCTATCTTATTAGCCTCGATCCTCAATGCATCTCATCATTCATTCATTCATTCATTCATTCATTCATTCATTCATTCATATGTATGTATGTATGTATGTGCGCGCGCGCGCGCGCATGCGTGCTAAACACTCATGCAACAACCGACACGGTTTAAGAATTAAGACAGAAATGACGGATTGGCTTCAGATTCAGAATCGGCAGTGGCTGGTCTCAGCTTCAGGTAGCCCGGCCCCAAGTAGTATTAGTTACTAATTGTGGTCACCAGAAATTAGACTCTGCCTATGTTGTTACTGTGCATGGAATTGTCTGCCTATGTTGTTACTGTGTGGCCAGTCGGCTTGCTGGCTCATCACACGGGAGATTTCTCTTCCTCTTCTGAATAATCATCATCCATGCTGCCGGCCTCGGGCATCGCCTTCATTCGTTGTTAATTTTTCTGCCGCATGGCTGGCTGGTCTGTTGGTTAGCATGTCATTCTCCCCCTTTGATATAAAGACGGACGGACGGACCCATGCAATTGCATCGCTTAATCAAGGGCTATCTAGCCTCCTGTGTCCTCTTGTGAATGATTGCTGGCATGGATGGTGAGATGGAATTGAATTATTGGATCATCAAAATAAAATCAAGGGCCACCTGCTGCAAGGAAATTGCTGCTGGCTGACTGCACCGCACCGCACCATGGCTCATGCTCCGACATTAGGTCATGCATGCACCGCCCAGATTTCAGGCTAACATGACTGCGTGTACATGTTCACGCAATGCTGTCGACGGAGGGTAACTGCGCGCGGTTTCTATGCACCGATGACGGCAGTGCCAGTAAAAAGACCCGGCATTGCAGGCTAGTCCAATCCAAACGATTCTACCTAAATAAGAGAGATAGATCGATCACAGAATAATATAAAAATTACATGTCCATGCTTTATCAAAACTCCATAAAAATCCAGTGGAAAAAATTTAAAGAAAGAGAATATGATACATTTGATGCTATGTGCATGAATTGACTCATTAAAAACCTTGGTCGAGAAACTTTTGAAAGACTCATCAAAGGAAAAAGAGTACAATCCATCCAATTTTATTTAATCTACAAGATTTATCATTTGGATACTCGATCTTTGTGATCAAGCTTTAATAGTGAGCTTGAGAAGAATCTCCTTATGAGTTATGCACTTCTCTAAATTTCATCACTCCAATTCCATGTACACACCTTTCAAAATTAGATACTGGAAGTGACTTAGTGAATAAGTTTACTGCAGGTAAATATACATGAAATAAATTGGATAATATACATGATATAAGTTTACTGCAGGTAAATATATATGAAATAAATTAGATAATGGTACAAAATGTTCTCTTAATGTTCCATAATTTTCTATGCATTTTCTAAAATTTTACTGTTGATGTTAGTAATTAAAGGCAATTTAAATAATTATGATTAATGAAAATAGTAAATAAATACATAAAACATAGAAAGTAATAATAACAGTATTAAACATGCTTCAGATGTTAGGCGATTCCTCCTAGGCAAGAGAGATAGATCAATCACAGAATAATGCAAGAAAATACAAGGATTGAACACAGAGAGATGGGGGCTCTTTATTTATTGCCTTTTCTTTGCAAAAGGTACAAGTGATGACAATTAGAACCCTTTATTTTATAAACTATATGGTGAGATTTCCACTGTAGACCAGGATCTTTGGTGTAAATCCGGGTTTTCCAACAGGATACAGTAGAGCACAACATTAATCTCTTCAGTTGCTTAACAATCTAACGGGACTTATTGTCAAACCGTCCACACCGGCGCCATCCCTCACCTCCTGCATAGTGCTACTCCCGTAATCAGAGAAGGTTACCTTGTGCTTACAATCAGCAGTCCCCAGTGCTAGCTAGTGCTCCTACAACAGCTAAGCTAGTGTCAACGAATGGCTAGCTACGTGCACGACTAACCAGGAAAAACTGATTGCTTTACTGGTGGAGTACAAATTCTACAAGTTTGGACTGGACAGCCAAGCCAAATCAGGAACCGAGCTGGGAAAATGTGAAGAAACCCTACGACTAGACTAGCTACCAAGCAAGGCCTTTTGCCTCTTCAATAGGAGGAGCTTGGAGCCTGCTTCCAGAAGCATGTAAATGACACGAAACAAACTAAAAAATTACCCGGAGCAATTGCAAGTGCAGAGATAAGAGCAATGCTGCTTTATTTGTGACGGATGAGTAGGAAAGGGCAAGGTAGAAGAGGCAGAGCCGGCGGCAAAGGCTTTATATTCTTAGCTTAGCTTGAGGCTGCTATAAAAAAAAAAGTAGTGGAGATCTTTATTATTCCGCTCTGCATGCTGCCTACACGTATCGGAAAAAGAAGGAAAGGCAGGGCTTTACACGACGATTCGATTTCTTCACACGATTGATACACAGCACAGGCGACAGAATAGATAGAATATACACCACCCACAAACAATCACATTCGTACGTACAAAACGAAGAATAAAAAATGCGATGGATTCAGAAAAGAATGCATCACCTACTAGGAGTAGGAGCACTTTTGTTTGTTCTCCTTCCTCAAATTCCATTGCATTCCCCCGCCCCGCGTGATCGCTGCTGCTGCTGCTGCGAAGCTTCTGCTGAATGTTGCCAGCGTCCCATCTTTTTTCTTGTGACTAGACAGAGGAGGAGAAACGAAGAAAAGCCTCTACCCACTGAGCAGCAGTGGTGGTAAAAAATGGATGATCCAGGCAGAAGCAGCAGCAGCAGCAGCAGGCCCTTCCCTTGGCTCCATGTGTTTTCGACCTTGCTGCTTTGTTGTACACTTGTACTGGACTCGCAGCAGCAGCAGCAGCAGCTAGCCGCGATGGAATGGAATGGCAATATGGCAGTATGGCACAGATTCATAGCAGCATGTCGGACTTGGCGGGCAGGCGCTTGTAGAAGTTGAATGGCACGGACGGCTGCTTGCTCCGGAACCGCGGGTGCCGGAGGAGGTAGAGCCCCACCACGACGGCCACCACCTGGAACGGCGTGACGTAGAGCACCACGGCCACGATGAGCGCCAGCATGATGAAGATGGCCGACGCCCTGGGGTCGCGCCAGCTCAGCAGCGACTGCGCGCGCTCCCCCTGCGTCGCCAGGTCGCCCACCACCGTCTGCACCCGCCCGGCCACGCTCCGCAGCCGGTCGTACCTCATCCGCACGACCTCCCCCGGCTTGGAGGTCGGGAACGTGTCGAACTCCTCGTCCAGCTCGTCCGGGTGCGCCAGCTCGGCGTGCGACAGCACCGTGTCCATGTGCGTGGGCTTGCGCGGCCGCCGGCGGTAGTTCCACAGCCCGATCATGAAGAGGTAGAGGAAGACGGTGGGCAGGATCAGCTCCGGGTAGCACACCAGGATCAGGAACAGCACGTGCACCAGGATCGTCGTCAGCGGGTTCTTCCACTTGCAGATGCCGTCGAACCACCTGCCCACCGCCACCACGCCCGAGAAGAGCGACGTGATCCGGTAGAAGTTGGCCTTGCTCCGCCGCAGGCTGAACATGTGCGAGTCCACGTCCAGCATGTACTCCACCACCTCCCTCCGCAGCGGCGGCTCCGCGCGGCCCAGCCGCGTCGCCACCATCTGCATGGCCTGGAACCGGAGGTAGTCCATCTGCAGCACGGAGATGGGGTTGGTGTAGTGCATCTTGGGGAGCAGCGGCTTGCCGTACATGGTGAGCATGTTGGCCCAGGCGGTGCAGGTGAAGCGGACGGCCAGGTGGAGCTCCCCCGTCTTCTTCAGGCCCGACGGGCTGAGCGCCATCAGCGGGTAGTAGTGCGTGTACACGCGGTCGGTCTCCAGCGTCGAGAGGCGGATGCGCACCTTGCCGATCCTCTGGTCCTTGTCGTCGCCGCCGCCGCCGCCGGCGACGTGGCAGTTGTCGAAGACGGCCACGGTGAGGACGGTGCAGAGGTCGAACACGTCCCAGGTGTACTGCTCGTTCCACTGCGGCGCGAGCGTGTTGAGCAGCGTGCGCGTGCGCACCCACTTGGCGCCGTACTTGGCCACGCAGTAGGGGTCCGTCAGGCCCCCCTGCTTGGCCTTCATGGGCACCAGGCCGCGCGCGCTCAGGATGCCCAGGTCCAGGATCCCGATGGCGCCCTTGCGCAGCTTCTTCGCAAACGGCTGCAGGTCGCTGCTGTAGTGCGTCGACTCGTCCAGCACGTGGTACGCCGTCTCCAGGCTCAGCCGCAGGTGGATCTTGCTCGCGAACGTCTTGTGCTCCTTCTTCTTGTCCATGGCGTCCGCCGCCGCCTCGTCCACCGACAGCGCGCGCGACAGGCTGAACCACTTGGACTCCACCCACTTGCCCAGGTCGTTGCGGGGCACGTACGGCGCCGCCACCGGGATGATCACGCGGCCCAGCGGCTCGTCCCGCCCGGGGCCCACGCGCTCCTCGACCGTCACCACCAGCGGCTCGTCGAACGGCTCCGCGGCGACGAACATGAACTCCTCGTTCCACGCCGGGTTGGCCGACCCCTGCGGCTGCCCCGGGCGCGTCCGCCGGATCTGGGCGCCGAGCTGTATCTTGGCGATGGTGGGCGCCAGCGGGCGGCCCTTCTCGGCGGGGACGAGGTCCTGCGCGGAGATGGCGACGACCTTGAGGTAGGCGAGCTTGGGGGAGTAGTACACCTTGGAGCGCGTGTTGGTGAGGCCCTCGAGGGAGACGGAGTGCGCGTCCGAGTGCCAGGCCTCAGGGAAGGCCTCGTCGGCCTGGGTGCCGATCCAGACGGCGAGCATGATCTCGCCGTGGCGCAGCTTCTCGCCGTGGCGGTCGGCGAGGCGGTACCACTGCGGCGCGAGCGGGCTGTCGGGGGGGACGCGGTGGGGGATGTCGATCATGTCGAAGAGGACGCGGCCGACGAAGTCGTCCTTGAGGACGTCCTTGTCCTTGACGACGACCTCGAGCTGGTTGGCCTGGAGGTGCTCGCGGGAGAAGGCGAACACCTGCCGCCACACCGGGTTGGGGTTCTTCTCCAGGTGCTTGGTGACGCCCTTGAAGTTGCCCAGCCTCACCTCCACGTACGGGTCCAGCGCCCCCGTGATGTCCATCGTCGGCAGGTCCCGCGCCTTCACCACGCTCACGTACAGGTACGACATCTGCTCCACCATGTCGTACGTCGACGCCATCTTCGCCGTCGCGGCCGCGCGCGGCCCGAGCTTCGCGGGCAGGGGAGGCTTCGTCTCCACCAGCCCGAACATCGCGCCCGGCGGCGGCGGCCCCGGGGCGGGGACGGCGGGTCGCGGCATGACCACCGTCTGGCCTGGCGGCGGAGGCGGCGCGGCCACGGCGTGAAGCGTGGCCCGCCTCGGCTCGCCTCCGCCAGAGGCGGGCACGGAGCGGAACACGCGAGGCTCGTGGTTGCTCTTCCCCTTGGATTCGGCCGCCGGCGCCGGCGCGGAAGCGGCGGCAGCGGCAGCATAGCCTTCCGTCTGTGCAGCGGCAGCGGCAGCGGCAGCGGCAAAGGCGGACCTGACGATCCTGTCCGGGTCGGCGCTGGCGGCGACGGGCTCGGGAGGCTGCTGCTGGCTGACAGTATCGGCGGCGGCGGCGGCAGACGGCTCGCGATGATGGGCGATGAGATAGACGCGCAGGGCGATGTCCCCGGAGACGCGGGAGAAGAGGCCGCGCTTCTCGAGGGGGTAGCGCTGGAGGACGGCCTCGGCGGGGGAGGGGGCGACGGAGGCGCCGGAGATGCGGACGCGGCCGAGGAAGGTGTGGGGGCGGACGGCGTGGTGGTCCTGGAGGCGTCGGTCGTGGTGGACGGTGACGTCGATGGGGAGGGAGGGGAGGCGGGCGGGGTCGCGGAGGTCGAAGAGGAGGGTGTGGTTCCAGTAGGGGGAGCGGTCGGCGGGCTTGGTGGCGGTGCGCTGCTTCTGGTCGTCGAATTCGACCTCGACGAAGGGGTTGCAGGAGCCGGCGGCGTCCTTGGGCGCGAGGTCGGCGGCGTCGGAGATCTCGACGGCGAGCTTCATCTGGATGTCGGCGTTGCGTGCGGTTAGGGCGAGGAGGAGGGGTGGAGGGGGTTATTGAAGAGCATCATCACTGGCTCTGCTCTTGGGATTGGGTTGGGTTTGATTGGATTGGGTTTGGAGAGGAAGAGGAGGAGGAGAAGCCTGCTCCGCTCCGCTCCGCTCCGCTGCTAATAGACTGCCTACCTACCTACCTGCCGACGGAGCACGTAGGAAGGGGAAGAGGCGGGGGTTGGTTGGCCGGTCTGGTTTGGCGGTGGAAATAAACAAGGCGCTGCGGGCCTACCTGTCAGAGAAATAGTTAGGCGAGGCTTCCCTCTTCGGCTTCGTATCACATGGATGAATATTGACGTATCTCTGATGGCGATACAGACGGGAGGCTTCTTTTAATGTTCCAGCGGTATTTAATGGATAATTCTTACAGACTTCCAACTTTGCACAAACGCAATCTTTCTATATAATATAATATAATATAATATATCCTGTGTGGATCGATGTGATGGGTTGGAGCCACGCACCGCAACCAAATATGCTCTTCAGTCGAGCAAGCCTAAAATTTCTTTTCTTTTAAAAACATTTTGTAAAATAAAATAAAATAAATACTTCGGCTGGTCAGTGGAGCCACCTTTCAATTCGAAGGAACCAACCACCAACCAGTCATCGATGGTGTTAGTTAACTCCTTTAATTTGCTGTCTGATTGAACTAAACTGTACACTAGTTAGCACAATCATCATCAATCACTTATTGTGTGGAGACTCAAATCACTGGATATCCTCCTATGTATATACTATACTAGGATTAATATATAATCACCGGCCCTCTTGCTCCTGCTGCTGAATTACAGGATTCATTATCTCACCCTGCCTTCACATCAAGTATTTCAGATGCTCTAATTTTAAACAACTACCACACGCATAGGTAGGTATAGCTAGCTTAAGTTATATATCTTCGTTCTTTTGAGCATGCTTTGATGATAATTATAAGGTATTTTAAAATGAGTTTCATAAAAAATTCATCAAAGTTCACATTTTATAGTGCAATTTTTATATATACACTCCTTTTACATATAGAAAATAGTACATAGAGTAAATAATGAGTCTCAATAAAATGCTTCCAACCATATTTAAGTATATTAAAATTAGCATTTAAGTACGATGAAAAATGTACCATGATATGCTATATTTATATGCGCATGACGTCGGTGTAGTGCGTACTCCGATCCCACGCGTCGCGTCGTGTCAACAACTACCTCAAAAGAACAAATAGGTATGAATCATGTATGCAAGTGCCTCTCAGCTGAATCGTCGAGTTGGCTGGTAGTGGTCATGTCGATTACCATTCCATCGGTAATCTAGCAGCTGGACCTGCGGTGCATGCTGATCCGTTTATTGGACTAGAACTAGGACAGAAGTAATAAGTTGGTTTCGAGCTAGCAGAGAAAAATCAGGGCCGAAAGTGGCAGCAGGAAATCTCAATTCACAAGTACAGACAGCACTGCTCAGAGTTTCGGTGAGTCAGAAGCTTCCGTTCGAAATGTACCACTAGCAGTAGCAGTAGCAGTAGCAGTAGCAGTAGCAGGACTACCAACCAAGCTGGAATCACCGACACGCGCGTACCTGTCACCCCATTCATGATCCAACGAACGCTCCTCTCCTCCTCTAAAAAAAAAAAAGAATCCTCCTAGGCCTCTGGCGTCTCCGGTTACAGGTGTGTTTTCCTGTGACTTATAGCTAGATCCACGACTTCTAGTTTTAATGTGAGTATTTATATAAACCAATAGAATACTAATAAATCACTTAAAAAAATTGTCTTGATAAACCACTTCAAAAAACAACGAAGAAGTTATTTTATTTATTTATTTAAGAAAAATCATAAGGTATAAACAATAAACTCAAGGGAACGCATGTGTTGGAGTCTGCTGGTGCGTGCATGATGGATCATTCCAACTTGCGCTCCAATTGAACAAACGCAATGTAGCACCTCATTTTTCTTCTTTCGAATAAATACAGTTTCATTTTACAAAATAAAGATAACGGTAGTAGGAGTAAAAATAAAAAGGGGATGGATGGCTATGGACATATCATACAAGTGTAAATTATATATAATAAAAAAGAATGCAACACAATATAACTCATCAAATATTCCAGGCACGGCATAGTAAAGTACAATTAACTTACTATTGAATCAACAAACAATAACAAAAAATTTGAAATAAGGCAACACTATTAGTCTATTACCTCTTCTGCAACTCTTTGAAGATTCTTCAAAGTTTTTTCAAATTTTTGAATTTTGCACGAATTTCTCACTAATTTTGCCAAATTCACACAAACACAACTGAATTTTTCACAGATAAATAGAGAGATGAGAGTGAGGTTAGAGGTGTGGAGAATGAAAGTCGGATGGCCCCTATTTATAGGGGGAAAACTTTTTTATTTTTTGCTTTTTTTGGATATTTTACCCCCAATTGGCAAAAAAAGGATAAAAATGGCTATTTTCATAGGCCGTGTCATGCTGGCACAACCCATTTATGCCCATTGGAGCCCGACCGGGTTGTGCGGGCTTGGCCCACGGTTGCTACTGGGCCATGTCACCCCCATGGCCCAGGCATGGCACGGTCCACCAGGCCGTGCTGGTACGGCCCACGAGCTAGACAGGCTGTGCCATGCCTGGGCCAGGCCAATAGTGATGGCCACGGGCCGGCATGCCAAGGCCCAGCCCATTGAACAGCTCTAGCCATCTCCACTCCACGTGTACAAATGAATTAAACTAGTACTTGACATTCTAGAATTTGTGCCATCAAATGTTTTGAAGTTTGACCGTTAATAGATTTAAAACTACCTAGATTAGGTATATGAAAATTATGTCATTAGATTTATCGTTAAAAAACTTTCATAGTATTAGAATTTCATTAGTACATCTTAATGTAAAGTTATATAAAGTAACGGTGAAAGTCGCATCTCGGAGACTATAAAAAGATCAAGTAAAAAAGAGAAATTTCAATGTATGTCACTGATGCTTTGTGTCTTTTAGGTTTTGTCATTGTTTTTTGACCTTTTGATTTTATGCCATCAAAATTGCAAACTTCTTTAGAAAATGCCACTCTGGCAAAACCAAAGGCCTTTTACTAAGCTGAAATGACCCTTGTGCCCTTTCCTATTCATAAAATTTATGGGTGTGTTCTTTTTGTCTGTGGCTGATGGCTTGTGGCTGATAGCTATTGGCCGTAGAGCGAGCACTTGTACGAACGAACCAAATGCCAATAAGTCATTTCAAAAATGATGTTTTGATAAGCCGCTTCGAAAAGATGGCATAAAAGTCATCCTGTTTGTTTATTCAGGAGAAGATATAAGTCATAAGCTAAAAAGAACGAGGCCTATATCTTATTGCCCATTTTGCTTGTTTCATGTACCAACATTTCAACAAACACATGGAAAAGAGAGAGAGAATAGATGAACCATGTGGAGAACCCGATAGGAAGGGGGAGAATAAAATGGTTAGGTGGTTTTGGTATTTTTTAGGAAAGTTAGGTAGTAGGGGCATTTTTAAAAGAAGTTTGTAATGACATAAACCCAGTAAAGAAAAAAAGTTAGAGGTGGTCAAATGGGTTGTGCTGGCCTAAAGCATAACACTGTTGGTCTGGCATAAGCACAGCCTATCACAGGCACGACACGCCCCACGACATAGATGGGGCCGATCGGCATAATGCACTGGGCCGTGCTTAGGTCACCACCTCAGCCCAGCGTGTCAGTTCGGCATGGCATGAATAGTATTGAGACAAGCATGGTTCAACACAACACGAAC
This sequence comes from Dendrocalamus latiflorus, assembly GCA_017311315.1. Taxonomy (NCBI): domain Eukaryota; kingdom Viridiplantae; phylum Streptophyta; class Magnoliopsida; order Poales; family Poaceae; genus Dendrocalamus; species Dendrocalamus latiflorus. The sequence continues at coordinate 38,697,388 of CM029656.1, read as the reverse complement.
ATGCACAATATTTAGCCCGTTAGGCATGGTCTGGCATGAACACGACCTATTAGGCATGTCACAAATAGGCACGTTCAGCCCATTAGGCATGATATCGGCCCGGTAGACACGTTTGGCCCGTTTAGCACTGTTTCAATCTATTATTTATCATATTTTTTTTGGAATTATTGCAATTTTTTTAATTTTTAGATCAAAATTGACTACTCGGGCCTCCTTGGCCATCGGGCACGCACAGACATTTAGTCATGAGTCACTTACCACGTCAGTCTAGATAACCATATTGTGTCGAACCACGTGTCAGGGTCCATGACTAAATATCTCCTGAGTCATGACTAAATCGGAGTGACTCATGAGTAAGTGTCGAATCACGTGTCAGTCTAGCACACTCATGAGTCATTTAGTCAGGGTCAGAGTGACTCATGACTAAGGGCCTGTTTGGTTCATGACCAGAAGTTGCCTAGCCACAAGTTAGGCGTGCCACAGTTTTTAGGTAGCTGTTTGGTTCACTGACATAACTGTGGCATGCCACACTTTCTTAGCACCCGGCCCCACACGTCATAGACTCAGTTTCTTGCCAAACTTTGCCACAAGTGTGGCTTCGATTTTGTTAGCCACACTTTCTGTGGCAGCCACATATTGCCTAAGCTTAGGCATGGCAAGATTAGACACCAACCAAACAGGCCCTAAGTCGGAAATTTCCTTTGGCCACGAGTCAGGGTCAAACCCAGAAATCAATCATCAATTAGCTCTCCTCTCTCTTTTTTTCTTGGGGAGCGAGCACACGTCCAAACTAAGCGCAAACGCGAAATTCAAATTTTAACCGCACCACAGATGCAGACTGCTACTTACTGCATTCGAATTTTAGATCTCTAAAATAAATAAATAATATTGTTACCATGGTTATTGGTTTTTAATTTTTGCGAGAAAAAAAGAGGCTACTTGGAAATGACGGCGGAGCGCTGAGCCGAAAGGGACGGGACCTCTTGGAGTGTGTCGCTGCCTGGTAGCCACAGGCGAGGCGAGGCGAGACTGCCCCCCTCTTCTTCCTTGCTCGCTTCCTCTTCTTCTTCTTCAGCCGAGGCCGAGGCCGAGGCCGAGCCAAGGCAAGGGAGACGGCGGCGCACAGCAGCAAGCCAGCAACCCAAGCGAGCCGCCGCCTCTCCCTCTCTCGTCCGCCACCCCTCTCTTCTCCCCGCCGTCCCAAACCCTAGGTAGGTACAACACGGACGGGCTGGCCTCGGATCTCCTCGACCTCGATTCGCTGCTAATTGGGCCGCTTCTTCCTGGAATTCGGTCCCTCTGAATTCCGGTGCCCGCCGCCCTGAGTGAGGTACTAGTACCACCACCCCTTACTTGTTGGATCTGATCTCATCTGCTGCATTTTTCTCTTCCCAGTCACCGTGGCGGTGCTTCCCTTCCTCAGATTCCCCTATCACTCCCTCACTCTGCAGGCAGGCAGGCTGCCCACTTCGAGATGGCCGCGGAGGAGACGCTAGGCTTCAGGGAGGACGACGCCATCAGGTTCCTCTTCGGCGAGGACATCGTTGGCATGGGCCATGACGCCGCCTTCGACAGATCGCTCTTGGAGCTTCAGGTTTTCAAGGACGTCTTCTCCACCCATCCGCCTGCTCAAATGGACCTTGGATTCATGGATCATGGGAAGGTGGCCGAGGCATCATCCCCGCTTCGCTCTGCTCCCTTCGCTACACAGCAGTCTGCTACCGCTGATGCACCGCAAGCTCAAGCAGATCCCAATGTCCAGGAGAATCCACAATTTTACAGCGAGCAGAACGTTGCTGATTGGATGGATGCCAAAGTGGATCGCCAGGTCGAGGAGCACGCACATTCTCACAACCACCAAAATGGGACGAATGTCGACCTAGATGCTGCATTGCAGGGTTTCATAGGATACTGGCAAGGTGGAGGAGGTAGGTGTGCAACTGATGTCATCAGGAGCTGTGACCAGCAGCAAGTTTTTGGTGCAGGTGCTGTTGATAACACTGCGCAGGATATGCACATGCAAGCAACAGCTCAGGACACCGCAGTCGGGTTTGGTGGCAGCACCACCACCAGTGGGGTTGATGATCCCTTGCCTTCCTACATAGATGCGCTAGCAGAGTTTTCAGAATTCCAGAGTGACACTCTTCTTTCAGATCCATTTTTGCATCAATGGCTCCATGATCAGCACCAATTCCCGAGTGATACGTGCTTAAGTTATGATCAAGGGCAAATGCTTGACACGAGTCATGCCTTGTTTACAAGTAGTACAGCAGATTTATCTGAAAGAGGAGAATACAAATTCCCATTTTATAGCAAAACGATCTATGATACTACAGTTCTACCTCACCTATCCCAAGATTGTATTGGCTCTGGGCAGTTTGTCGAACTTGAGCACCTTTGTCAGAATGGTACGCCCGACGTAAATATTAGTTCACTAGATGATGGTCCTGAATGCAGCATTCTACAGTCTGGCCCATCTGTTGTTGGTTCCAAGAGGACTTTAAGCAGGGATCTTCCTGATCAGCTGGAAGCACACGCGCATCGCCTTTTCAAGGATGCTGGCTGGACTATCAAGCCAAGAAAAAGGAATGACAGGGCTAAGATGGCATCCTATTTCACAGCACCGCATAGGGAAGTGGTTCTTACCTCAGTAACTCAGGCTTGGAAGTTTTGTGGTAATAAATTATATGAAGCTTCTCCGGGTTCAGAACGGGGAAAGTATCCAATGGAGTGGTCAGATGTGGATACATTTTGGAAGGACCTCACAGATACAATTGCGTATGTCGGAAAGATGCTTGTAAACCAACAAAATGCACTCACACTTCTTCAACGGTGGGAGCTTTTGGATCCTTTCATAGCTGTTGTGTTCATCAGTAGGAAAATTACTGCTCTGCAACAACATAAAACTCTTAGAGCTGTTGATAGTTCAACCTATGTTGTCGATGACAACAAGAATATGTCCTCAGAAAGAAAGGGCATGCAAAAAGGCAGTGATTTGTTGCTCAGCAGCATGATTCATTCTACTCCAGTGATCACGGACTCTGATTGCAGCACACTAGCAACCGAGAGCTGCAATGGGCATCAGGCTTTACAGAGCTGTCATGATTTGGAAGGAAGCCACAATGGGGATATTAACCTGAAGAATAGCTGCACACACAGTCAGAATTGTGAGGCAAGTGACCAAGCAGAAAACCACATTAACAAAAACGACGAAACATGGCAATTTTGTTCCGCAGCAACTCTCATTAATAATTCAGTGAGAAAGACAAGGAAGAAGTTGAAAAGGATATCTGATATTGATGCAAATGGATTAGATGGGCGAGATTCTCAAAGCTTTATGCAGCCCACTATGGAAAATGTGTTTAACCAAGAGAACAATCTAGCAACTCTGGACTTGTCTAATGCAGAAAACATTAACCTCTCTGAAGAACATGGTATTTCTTCAGCTGTTGTCGCATTGAAAAAGCATTTGAAAGCTGAATCCAAATCTTCAAAGCTAAATGGAAACAGCCAAATCAACCAATGCAACATGTTGTTGCCTTCAGAGAACAAGCAAATGAGTATGTTTCAGAGTGAGGGAAGAATTGAAGAAATTGCGGGATGCAACACAGTCTCAGAAGCTGATTGTACTGCAAGGGAGTCAGGTGCCAATGAGTTTGTCCATATTGAGAAGGTCCAGAAGAAGTTGCCGCCGTTGAAGGAATCATCCCTAGGAAATTTATCCAAGGATTCACGTAATGATCCACGTACTACTCCTGTTGAAGTATCTCATGAATTTAATGCTGCTGCCCTGGAAATACCTCATGAGTCACAAATCTGCAAGAAAGTCTCTGCTAAAAGAAAACCTGGAGGTTGGGAGAAGTATGCAAAGAAAAGACCTCGTGAGTTGCGTATCAATGATGATGACCTTTTGATCACAGCTATAGTAAAAAACAGAGATCTTGGCTCCTGCCACAAATTTGCTGCAGACTCGGCTGTTTCGATTGCAAAGAAGTTTAAGAAGCTTAAGAGCCCAAAGAGGGGTACAAAGCTACTTATTCGAACATCTGTTAAAAGGGGAACAAACCTATTGGGTGGGAAGAGAATAAGTTTGGCACGAAAAACTGTGCTTTGCTGGTTGATTGCCACTGGCTTTCTGACTGTAAAAGATATTATACAGTACCGGAATATGAAGAACAATGAAGTTGTTAAGGATGGGCAGGTTACCTGGGAAGGCATTCTTTGCAGTTGTTGCACAAAAACCCTATCTGTATCAGACTTCAAGGCTCATGCTGCTTGCAGTCTGCCAAAGTCCTCATTGGGCCTTTTTCTACAATCTGGCAAGTCATACACTCTATGTCAGGTTGAGGCTTGGTCTGCTGAATTTATGAGCAGGAGAAGCGATGCATGTGGTAGAAAAGTTGAGGCGGTGGATGAAAATGATGATACATGTGGTTTCTGTGGAGATGGTGGTGAATTACTTTGCTGTGACAACTGCCCATCAACATACCATCAAGCTTGCTTGTCTGCCCAGGTATCTAGCTTCTCTACAGTGTCATCATCTGTATATCCAATACTTCTCTTAGATATGTTTCAATTCAGATGTTACAATCCCTTATTGTTGCACTGTTTTGTTCCAGAAAATGTGTATTTGTAGGAATTTTGAATATAGACGAAGTTTGTTTCACTAATCTTTTTTTTTTGTCATTTTACAAATGCAGGAGCTTCCAGAAGGCAGTTGGTACTGCCATAATTGCACATGCCGGAGTTGTGGGAATCCAGTTAGCGAAAAGGAGACTTCGTCTTTCTCAACTACATTGAAATGTTTGCAATGCGGAGATGCATGTAACAATTATGATCCCTCCTGTTTTGCCTTGTCATTTGCATTATTTCTGATATCATTTTAGAATATTTAGGGCCATAGTAGTTGACTAGTGTGTATGCTATAAAGTTGACATTAAAACCCTTTTCTTTACCTTTAAATTGGATGGATATTGCTAGAAGTTGGCTTCTCAGTTGTCACAGAAGCTGGTTTATAGAGGATTCATCTTCTCAGTATAAAAGGGGCTTACGCCTCCAAGAAGACCCCATATAGTTGCAGCCTTAAGATGAAGCTGAAGTCTTTGGCTCATCATTCAGCACCTTTAGTTTAGCCAGTATTCATAATGCATAGAGGATGAAATTGATCTTTTAATGTTTATCTTTAACTTCAGTTTGATATATTTTTGTTGTTCACTGGCAGACCATGGCACTTGCATTGAGCATGAGATGCTGCTTTATGAGGGTAAAAAATCTGACACATGGTTCTGCGGGAGATACTGTAAGGAGGTAATATTTAGTTTTATATTTGTCAAGAAGATACTCAGCACTGCAAGATTATTTAGTCAGCAGAGGTGACTTGTGATTTATCACACTTGTAGAAATTATGGTTTATTTCTGGCTCTGCATTCTTCTGCATACACATAATTGACCTATTTGTGATTACTTCCATTGTTGTTTTATTTTGGGGACTGACTGGCACTAGTACGTATATATAATGTGGCCCGCCAGAATCAATTAAACCTCCAGACATTAGAATTTGATTCACCTCTTGCATTGCTTGTTTTCCATGCTGGAAAAGCTTTAGATGTCAATGTTATGGCCATCAAGGATCAAACCGATTGCCATTTCACGGAACTATAGCTAGTTTGTATCATCTTTTTGGTGCACCCAACAAACTGCAGGCTTTGGTCTGAGATATATTCCGTTTCCCACCCTTCATTTTCTTTTCTCTGAAAGCACTTTTCTGCCATTGTTGCTAACAGATATTCATAGGACTACGAAGTCATGTTGGGATAGTAAATTTTATTGACAATGAGCTTTCATGGACCATATTGAGGTGCAACAGTGATGGGCGGAAGCTACATTCTGCCCAGAAGATTGCCTGTATGACAGAGTGCAATACAAAACTAGCAGTGGCTCTTACTCTATTGGAGGAATGTTTTGTTCGCATGGTGGATCCTAGAACCGGTGTAGACATGATACCACATGTCTTGTACAATAAGGGGCAAGTTTCCTATTTCCATTTTGTAGTAATTATCCTTTTCCCCATTACTTTGTCTTTTACAATATCTGTGTCGCTTTATAATTTTTTCTTGCACACTATGGATGAGAAAGAGGCAAAGACATCATGTTCTAATGAGCAATAGTTATGTGTATATATACGAACATGTATTCTCTCAATCTCTTTCATTAATTCATTGCATGCTTGTGTTTCCATGTCATGTGTGGTAAAGGATATCTGATTATCATACCTAATAAACCCAAGAGCCAAGGCAAAAAAGACAGTTAGGTCGCCACATATTTCCTAAGTTTACTTAGTGCGCTTTGTCCTGTTATGTATGTCCACTTGAAGACTTAAGGATGCCACAAATCTTCATTTGAAGACTACATTGATGTTCACCAGTTCAGAATAGGAAACAATTGAGGATATCACAGTTCTTGTACATACCAATATGTATGGTTGTTTTCTTCATATTATAGTGGAGATCTGAATCTGTACTAAAACCTAAGACCAATTCATGGAATTGCCAATATGCTGAAGTACAGATGACATACCTTGGGATGTTTGGTTGAATGGTAATACCAAATTACACTGCATTTTCTTTGCATCGATGTATATCAATATAATGTATATTAGCTAATTTCCTGTTATATATCTTTTGCACTGATTATTTCTAATCAAGCAGGCTCAATTACTTGTCTGATTAATATTTTTTTTGAACAATTTCAAAGTTTACTAACATGGAGCACATTTCATCAGATCAAACTTTGCCCGCTTAGATTATCAGGGATTCTACACTGTAATCCTGGAGAAAGGTGATGAGATTTTATGCGTAGCATCTATCAGGTAATGCTTTTGATTGATCAGGCCTTTTCAAGACAGTACATGTTTTCTTTCTGAAGTATTCTCTAACGCAATTGATGCTTGATCTATCTCTTACCTAGTTGCTTCTCATTTGACTATGAAACTGTAGGGGAGGCCCCTACGGTGTAAAGATAGTTGCTTCTCATGCTTATGTAATTGACTGCTGTCATGGTTGTGCATGTATAGCTGCTTCTCATGCTTATGTCACTGACTGCTGTCATGGTTGTGCATGTAATCTACAAGTTGCTTTTTAAGAACGACTTTATGCATGTGAAGGGAGCATTGTACGTACAATGACTGACATATGGACCCTGCAACGAGTGGAATGCTGAGGCCCACCTGTTATACATGGTTATGCAGTTTGTATTGTTAAGGATATAAGTGTCATTTCCTATATGTCTAAGGTTTGGGTCCTTGTAGTCCTTATACTATTTATATACCATATGGGCTATTGCAATACAACAAGCTTCATTCATATTTACATGGTATCAGAGCCTATGTTTTGAATCTAGCCTCTGCTCCGGCCGCCACCAGTCACCGCCAGCCACCGCCATTGCCCCCAGGAGGAGTGTGCTCCACTCCCGAGGGCGGCAACCTTTTCTAACCGCCACTCGACATCACCGCGTCGGGTAGTCTCCGCTCCAGATCCTCGCCGCCGCCACCTGCTGATGACTTGCTGCGCCTGCCTCCGCCAGATCCGTCTGGATCTAGCTCCCGCCATGCCGGATCCGCTACCTCCTGGCCGTCGCGCCCATGCCGCGCCTGCACCAGGCCGACTCCCGCCCGGATTCGGTCACCGCCGCCTCGGATCCAGCCGCCACCGTCCACTGCTTCGGCCGCCTCCTTGCGCGGATCCGGGCCTTCGCTCATGATGTCGGCCCTCGCTTGCGTCAGCGTTCCATGCCGCGCCTGCCTTGGTCGTCATCGCCCCGGCCGATGACGCCTTCGGTCATCTCCACCGCTTGCGCCCGCAATTCGTCGCTTCGGATCTGCGCCGCCTCCCGGTCGCTGCGCCACTTTCACCTCAGATTCGGCCATCTCCGCTGCCGGATCTAGCCTCCTCGTCGCCGCCGCGTCTCCCTTGCGTGCCCGCCCGCCTGCCGAGGGCGGATGGTAGGAGATGTTGGTTGTTTGGTTGGGGTGGTGGTGGAGCTGAGAACATTTTGGAGTAAGCTCTTTGGTGTTGGTGTGGCTGCTGCTATAATCCGGCCTTTTGAGTCCTTTCTTGAGTCTTCTATTAGCGTCTATCCATGTTCGTAGCCTTTCTTTATCAGTTCGTCAAAGCCATGCAAGTCCACAAATTTCTTGTCAGTCAGCCGACTGATTTGCTAGCCACAAATTTTTTTGTCAGTCAACCGACTGCTTTGCTAGCCACAATTCATCCTCTTGGATAAGCGTGGTCATCTTCTTCCTTTTGTATAGCCGCAACCGCTGCTCTTCTTTTTGAGCCGCTGTAGATCATAGAAGTCTTTATGATGCCGCCGTTTCTCTTTGAGCCACTGCCCCAAGCTTCTAAGGCCGCTGCGCTTTTTCTGCACTGCACCTTCGTTGTGTTTCTTGTGCGCTGTGCTGCCGCCGTCTTGGATTTCAATCTGTGTCGCTATACTTCTATCTCCCTTTTCGGTTTGATTTGACAAGCTCTCTCTACTTATGTCACCTTCCACATCCTTTTCGCCGTGTTACCGCGGTTGACTTTGCTCCTGCATACCTCTACCTTCTCGGCTCTTACACTTTGTGCTTTATGGGCTGCTGCATGATTTCGGATGGGAGTCGATATTTCCGATACTATTTACCAAGAACCGCACGCTATGACGACATGTCCGAGACTCAGATTTTAGATTTCCCTATTTTAGTGTCAACCCTTTCAAATGCAATGCTATTGCATATTCTTGCATTTGAGGGGGTGGGGGGTGTTAAGGGTAGAAGTGTCATTCCTATATGTCTAAGGCTTGGGTCCTTGTAGTCCTTATACTATTTATATGCCCTATGGGTTATTGCAATACAACAAGCTTCCTTCATATTTACATGTACATCATGTGTTGTAAACTATGTAGTTATGTAATTTGTCCTTGGCTTTGTTTTTGTTTGGAATTAATTATAATATGAACATTTTCTGAAGAATCATATCTGTACATCCATTCTTGCCTCTTTTCTTATTGGTTGGATGTTGTTAATCGATGGGTGTGCAAACTTTCCATAACAGAACTTTTAGCATGCAAAACTAACTTATGTAGTTCATTGATTTTATAAGATTTCTTCATCCTGTTTATTTTTTTACAATTCCAAATGGTTCAGGATAGGCTTGGATGTGGGTTTATTTTTTTTACTGCTGATAATTTGTTAATTTTCAGCTCATGAATAAGTTAGCAAAACTTATAAATAGATGAAAATAGTATGTTAGAAATTTAATTAGTAAACAATAGATCATATATTGTGATGGTTGTTTCTCTAATTTAGGTTTACTATATGCTTATGAAATTTCCATTTCTATCATGTGCAGAGTACATGGGACCAAAGCAGCCGAGCTGCCTTTCATTGCTACTTTTGCGGACTATCGCCGTCAAGGGATGTGCCGGAGACTGATGAACACCATTGAAAAGGTATGTAAACTAGAGTTAGGAAATCAGATACAAGTGTTCTGAAGGAAATTACGGACTTCTCGTGATCATGTACCATGATAACCTCGTACAGTGGGAATTCAACTTTACTATAGATGTTAGGATGTAATTTTCTTCCTTCTAAATACTTGTCTGGTTTGGTCTTTCTCAATGTTATTGTCAGTCTTATGCATGCTTACATATCTAGATTTGACCATGTGAATTTTCCTTTCCTTTTAATACAGATGCTGAAATCGTTTCACGTTGAGATGTTGGTCCTTTCTGCCATCCCAGAGTTGGTTAATACATGGGTCTCAGGATTTGATTTTAAACCTATAGAGGATGATGAGAAGAAACAACTTCGTAATGTTAACTTGATGTTGTTTCCTGGGACATCGTTGCTAACCAAAAGATTGGATGGAATTATAGCTGCAAAACCAGGTTAACAATCTTCTGCTTACCAACGGCAACATTTGTGCTTTCCGCTTTATGAATTTGGACTTTGCGTCATTCATTCCTTCCATATGTTGTTGTACCTATAATAATACTCAAGTTTTTGGAACCATGCAGAAGAGGAAAAAGATGCATGTGATGTTTCTGGATTACCTACTGTTAAGTGTTTGCCTAATGGGAAAGAAAGTGAGCATCTTGAACTCCATGACCTTGACTTATCAGCGACGGAGTTCAATGCTGAGGTTGCAATGAATGGTTCTCTCAGAACAGTGAAACATGATTGTTGTCCCACAGCATGGTTTAATTCTGCTAAGGTTTGGTCCATCAACATTATGAGGCTGTAAGCTTTTCTTGGTCATGTGGAAACAAAGGACTACTTTTTGCTTACCAAACATTATGGTAGACTGGTAGTGATGTTAATCCAGTTAATCCAGTCCCTCAGTTGAAACTTGTAGGTGTGGGACCTTGTTAAAACGCACCTGATACAAGTACTTTCATTCAAATAATGACTTGACTTATTAATTTAGAGAAAATCAAGTCTCTGATATATGGGATTTTTAAGCGATGTAGCTGTAATTTGTCATGCAGAAAAAATTCTCTACAGACACGATAACTCTCATAATTTGACTATTATGTCAAATCTCAAAATCATCCATTGAATTGATAGTGCTATCTTCCACTCCGGAAGAAATCCAGAGAATTATGTCATATATTGAGGTTAAGGTTCATGCAAATGTAGTCTAAACTGGGTATTATTTATTTGTTCTAGATTTCCAACCTTACCTTTATCTCTTCATAATGCATGGTTGTATCATATGCTTGCAATGCTTGCCGTTTTTCATTGTCACTCGTAATTGCCCCAAATGTTAAAGTTTGCATTCAGTACACAGAAACAAGCACACCAGTGTGAGCTTTGCATACGCGTATAATCCGGTTTCATTGTACCGATTTAATGGTCAAATTCTAATGTTTTGCAGCGACAAGCACGTCAATATTTTTTCACATTCTCATGTTTTGCTGAAGATGTGCATTATAACCATAACTTATACCTGCATTATGTTTTCATGTTGTTTTGCAGCTAGCTGTTGGGGAAGTCTGATTTTATTATAAAATAATTTTTTTGGCTGTCTTTGGGGATTGCTCTGCATTGGCGAACTTTGTCTTGCTGATCTATGGCTGAACTTAGTTTATGCCAGCACAATTATATTTAAGCTTGCCGCTGTGTGCAATCTACTTTTTCCAGGTATGCTCCTAAGACTTGTTTGAAAGAAACTTGTGCACCTTTGATTGTTGCATGCCCCCTTCTTTCTTTGTTTCAAGCAACAATGGTTGCCTGTGCCCATAAAAGATGCAGGATTCAAGGCCTTTGGGAGAACATCAGACACCCAATTAAACAATTAACAAAAGAATATATCTATTGTTACTCGTAAGTCATAATTGACAATTGTTCCATCTAAGATATCACCTTACTTGTAACAAAGTTTGAAGTAATGAAGCTCAAACCCATTAACTTGACTAGCCTGTCCGAATGGACAGCCTGATAAGTAATACCAATTCCAACTGATAGTATGTAATTTTCCCCCTCTTGTCTGGTGCTTCTTTGTCTCAGCATTCTTTAAGTTCTTTTCTCTTTAGAACTAATGCTGTGTGATGGTTGCTCATTTAAGCATTTTCTCTGTAATACCAAACTGCATTATTTTCAAAAAAGAAGCCATCAACTGTGATTCCTCTCATTAAATTCTCATCAGAGCTGTAGGCTATTGGATCAGATGAGCTAAATCAGCCAAGAATTTTGATTGCATTGGAGAGAACAGAGAAGGCAGTAAAGCTAAAATCCAAGAAACCACCGCGTGGTGTGATCTATCCCTGCAACATGCAAAGCCGCATTTTGCTCTCCTGAATGAAGTGCTTCGCTGAACTAGGGTAATGTTTGTGGTCAGTCGTCTGAGACAGAACGCTAGACATGTGCAGTACGCCAGGACCCGAGTTGAGAACTTGAAAAGATCACTTGGACATTTCAAACAGACGAAAGATTTGGACACAGTGGGATTGATAATGCATGAAGAAGAATACATTTGACCCTTAAGTCCTTGTTGAAGGGAGGTTTATCTAAGCTGTTTTTGCTGGGCACGAAAAGGGGTACCGCAGAAACATGATAGACATTTGACTATTTGAGTATTCGACCCTTCTGAAGGGTATCGATGCTTGCGGCTAGCAAAGCCATCTAAGCTGTGTGAGTTTGGCGTATCAGAAAGAGGGAACTGCAGGGACCGGAGTGGATATTATACGAGTGTCGTGTATTCTTTTTATGGGGATTCTACTGGAAAGTTTGATTAACGACACGGCAAACAAACTGATGCAATTCCGTCCGGGTACAAGCACTGACGATATGCTGAGAAGTAAGCTCCCTCTCCATTAAATGCTTAAATGGTCATTTGATATTTTACTTGATTCCATATTATTCTTTTTTTTTTCATGTGCAATGTTGTTTGAGAGTTAGGTTAAGGTGGCAGTGAGCCAGTGGTGGCAGACAGCATAAACTTGTAGCCTTAGTCAACATACTTCACTGTTACAGCTTCAGTGTTTTGTTGGGCTAAACATACCTGTCACGGAAACATCATCCAGATTTAACAATTATACTCAAGCACTTGCACTTCACAATCTCTGTGCTAATTACCCACTAAGTCACCTCTGTCTTTTACTATGCGCCCTTAACAAATAGGGTCTAGTCTTTACCTGTCTAGCTTCAAAATTTACCTTGTTCTGGTATTTGTTTGCTGTGCCAGATAATTGACCTTCGTTTTTCGTCGTGATCTGTGTCAGGACTCCATGGCGCTTTGTGTGGCAATGCTGGTGAACTAAGCGTGTGTTTGGTTTGGAGGCAGTAGGGATAGAATGACTCCATCCCTGTTTTTAAGGACGGGACCGTCCCCGTTCTTTGTTTAGTTGTAAGGGATAGGACCGTCTCCGTTTTTTGTTTGGTTCTGGGACATCAAAATATGTGATGAGTCATCCGACGTGTGGAGCCTTTTTGTCATCCTCTTGTTTTTGAGAGGCGAGGAAGAGGGACGAACCCATCCCCTTGTTTTTGAGGGACGGGGGCATCCTCGATTTAGGAGAATATTCCCGGGAGATTCTCCAAAGGGGATGGACTCTATCCCTGCTGACTCCAATCCAAACAGGTCCAAATCTGAGATCGCCCCGTCCCATCCCCTATTATCCCTAGAACCAAACACACCCTAACAGCCCATTCATCAGATACGAGCAACCCTGCCCTGCAAATGGCCGTAATGTCTTCGATATGGTTCATTCGAGTCCCCTCCGGGTCCAGCATTTTTGGTCTGATAAGATTATACGAACCTCGCAGCAGCAGCTTCTCCTGGTGCTATGTAGGCAGGTTTGGTCGCACCAGTGGTACGTCTCAAGACTCTTGAGCCAGTTACTTTCAGATCCGATCCAGTACCAAGATATCAAGATTTCAAGTTTGTATTGGAAAAATTCGCTATTTTTGTTAAATATCTGCATATTTGGAAGTATTGTTGTAAGGCAAGCACTTTTGCCTATTTTAATATGTAGCCCTTTGGGTGAAATTGTTGATGTGTTGATTACCATTTTTTTTAAAAAAAATGTTCATTTTTATTTCTACTTTGATACTACTGCAAAACAAACACTGGAGTATGCTTATCAGGTTCAACTTCTAGCTTCTGGCTTTTAATTTACTATTTCTTAATTTCGTTTTTTTCCCGTCTTTTTACCTTTTTTTTTCTGGGTATTACTTCGTATTATTCCATGATGGACTAATCTGTTTTCTATTTTTAAATATTTTTAAATTTAATTACGTTTCCATCGTTGAGCGCCCTCTTAAGAGCAACTCCAAGAGATTAGCCAAAAGAAGTATCTAAATTTAGTGATTTAGCTATTCTCTAAAATGAATCTCACCCAAAAAAAACAAGATTACTCCAACAAGCTATCTAAACTAGAGGGCGCGCGGTGGGTCGCGTACGCGCGGGAATGGGGCGCAGCGTGCGCCCTCTTAAGAGCAACTCCAAGAGATTAGCCAAAAGAAGTATTTAAATTTAGTGATTTAGCTATTCTCTAAAATGAATCTCACCCAAAAAAACAAGACTACTCCAACAGGCTATCTAAACTAGAGGGCGCGCGGTGGGTCGCGTACGCGCGGGAATGGGGTGCAGCGTGCGGGAAGGAAACGCCGACCGCGCCAAGAGGCTGGATGGTGAGCGAGGTAGGCTATCCAAAAATAGAGAGCGAAGGAGGAGGAATGGAGAGCTACTAAATTTGGAGAGTCATTTACAGAGTCTATTGGAGACGTTTTTTCTCCAATAATAGTCAAATTTACCTTTAGAAAATGATTTAGCTCTTCTCTTGGAGTTGCTCTAAGTACTGAGTAGAGCAGAACATGCATCTTTACTGTTTCTCTTCGTGCATCTTTACCGTTTGTCTTCATCCATGTCTTAGAAACAAAATAACATTAGGAACTCGAGAAAATGAAATGAAGTAGACAATTCTTTCTCCAGAAAGAAATGGGAGCGTACAGTGCATGGCAAATTCCGAACCCAAAAGAAACTAATTGCAGTTCATTCTGCAAGGGAACATACATACATACATGCATGCATGCATAATAGAAGCAAAAGCGAAGGTAGGAAGCTCATCGAAATGGAACAAGAGATTGGAAAGCAGGCACTGCAGCACATCATCACTCGGAAGGCGGCGGCGGCGGCGTCGGCGTCGTCCTCTGACTGCAGGGGCGGGAGGAGCTGCGATTTGCGGCGGAAGGGGGACGGCGAGGAAGTGCTTGGTCTTGGAGATGGGGCGTGAGCTCGACGACGTCGCCGACCTTGAATTGGTTGTCCGGGTCGTGCGCCTGGTACTTGTTGATGCGCTCCCGGCGCTTCTACTTCGGGTGCGGCGCCAGCCTCTTCGAGAGGAGAGGAGAGGAGAGGAGTGGAGAAGTGTCCGGTGTGTACATTGGCTTTTGGCAAGAGCTGCTAAGGTTTTTCCAATGATGCTGATCGCTCAAGGGTTAGCAGAGCTCCCATGCTTCTCCCGTTGAAACAACGTTTCCCTTTTCATCCATCAAAACTCAAGTCATGCTCAATGCATCAATGATGAAACCTGTCCATTTGTTGCTCTTAGTGAAATCCACTCCAATTATAAGATTAGATGACCTATTTGTTTCTGGGGGAGTGGATCTGATATGGGGTCATCCGATCTTCTCGATGTAGGATTGAGATACTCGCGTGCCCTCTCTTAATTCGTAGTGATGCTCTGTTGCCAATACAAGAACGACCACTCTTTGATTAACAAGAATACACACGTTGGACTTCACGACTACCTTGCTCTCAATCCTCAACGGAAAATTTGAACGATCTTGAAGTAATCCTAATTTTTCTCATGATGTGATTTTGGCCATCATGAAAAAACAAGCAATCTATTATTTTCCTTGTGTTCGGTGGTCTAACCTTTTACACAAGCCATCCTAAGGTATTTATGGCGTCTCCGTATGATAGCAGCTAGGGTCGGCCATGTCCGAGTTGGTCACAAGCCGAGGCAACACCCTAGGATGCCAACTAAACCGAATTCAACACTAATTTGACTCATAATGCTAAATCAAGTTTACACGGCCGGATTTTGGGCCAAATCATGTCACGCGGGCTGCAAGGCTTGTACTGGATAGGATGCATGGGTTTGTAGTCTGGTGTATGCGGTATGCCACACGTCCATCTCCATGGAACTTAAAAAAAAAACTCGACCTGCGGGGGGTAAGACAGCCCCCGGGCATTGCTTTAAGAAGAAGATCTTCTCACGCAAATCGAGAAAATCCCCGAACCCTTGCCCCACCCTGACACAGCGGCATCAGCCCATGTGAGAACGACCAGGGTGATCCCTAGACCAACGACCTGGCGACGACCAGCGACCTGGGCGAGCCTTAGACCTGTGCTTTGGCTTATGGGGCAAGCGAGGGGATTTTTTTCCCTCAGCCTGAAATTCGCTCCCACTGGGAGTCGAACCCAGGACCTGAGGGGTGCTACTAGAGCGCTCTAACCGCTAGGCTAGAGGCCCGTTCGCCATCTCCGTGGAACTTGGCAGTGTCCCTTCATGCAGATGCATGTTCGGCTGATTTCGGGTTGCATGCATGCATGTCATTTCCTTATTCATCTCCATATCCTCTTGATTCAAACCTAAAAGCAATTAATACACTAGATTTAGGCAGTATAAAGCTCTCATCAATAATATTAACTTGCAAATCAAAGAGTAAATTCACATCTTTATTTAAAAGCTTGGCTCGTGCTCTAGTCATCTGTGACAACCCGCGTTATTACCATGGGGTAAGAACGCTAGTCAACGGATTGTTATTCGTTTTAACCGATAGAACATCGCTCTAACGAATAATAAGCCATCAGAGTGATACAGCAGAACAATAATTAGAGACAAAACACGATATTACAAGAATATCGCCACGCAGGGCTAAAATTTATTACAAAGCCTCAAGGGCTTAAATATTACAATCTTTAAACAGAAAATATTCTAACTACTTTCTATTCAAAAACGACCACACAGAGTGTCCACCTTGTACCCACTGTAATCCGATTCCATGGTATTCCACCCAAGTAGCTTCCTCCTGATCTTAGCCATTCTCAGAACTGACATGCTCCTAAGCAAAGGGGGAGATAATAGCAAGGGTGAGTACGGAAGTACTCAGCAAGCGTTATTAGCAAAAATGCACAGAATGCTCCTCATTACACTTCTAGGAATATCAATTCCTATTCTCAATCTCTGGCTCATTTCTGATACTCTTTTCATTCTCAATTTCCTTTCCATGACTTATATAAAATAAGGTTTGTTGGTTTTGACAAAATTCCAATTTATGAATTTAGAAAACTACTGAACATACGCATGAACAGCAAAAACTCCCATAAGTTTCCGTAATTCTCCTTTCCCGGAGACAGGCATGAATTCATGATTTGGATAGCATTGCGCAAGCTTGTATCACTTTACCCATCACCACTCTTGATCCTGGTGGCTCATGGTTCTCCGCAATTCCTTAGATGCGGCGCCCAGATCAGAGTACAGTACGTTTGCATCTATCTTAGTAATTATATCTCCACCCAGTTACTCACAATCAGTAGCCTGGAGCGGTGTACCACCCTCACGCAGACCCACCGAAAGCGACATTAACTGTTGGCTGGGGCGGTTCCTGACCATCTCCCAACACTCCACGGCGTAATATATCGCCCATCGCTCACCCGTTGCTGATAACGAACCAGTCTTGGGTTCTTGCGATCCGCCTCACCCGTTGCTGATAACGAACCAGTCTTGGGTTGAGCGCGGCTGTGGATAGCCCACCTTGCTGATAATGAACCAGTCTTGTGGGTTCCACTCCCAAACTAATACTTACCCATGTGGAGAATATAATACTTTGATAGAGCTACTAGTCTGTCCGTCAAGGCGGGATGTTGGTTGATACGGTGTGGTACGGTCTGTTCACACGGACGAAGTTGGTAATCCCTTATATTCTATTCCTATGCAGAGGTCCCTCACCTGCCCCACTTGTCACCTGCCCTGGCAACCTCTGCCCACCTTCTTACTCAGGTGGCCAACTGCTCCATCAGTTGCCAACCATCTCTTTTCTCTTATCTCTTATACCATTGCGTGAGTTAAATATTTTTATTTCTTTCATGCAGGGTGATACTAGATTAATACAAAATACTTGTTTTATGGAATATATTCCGAAGCTTTGATCAAAGGAATGCTTGCCTGAACTTCAACCATAGATTCGGATGCAAATAGGATTAGGTGAAGTCACTCCCGTAGCTTAGTTGCTACCTGCAATTAAATATGTCGACTACGACTTACTTTACGAGAACATAATAAAATATGAGTTGTCGTGGTGCTTGTGCTCCTAAGGTAAGACGTCACTCCATTTAGTCCAATCATAGTAATCGAGGTTAATTTCGGTTTACTACTCATCATTTGGCATACTCGAATTAGCGCTATAAAATATGGGTGATCGAATAGGTATGCTCGGCATTTTATTAATTCCCATCAATTTGTCAATTATACGGGATTAACTAAATGCCTGTACAATTTTAATTACTAATGTTAATCCTAGCCAATCTTCGCGTATGCAATTAGGTTTATTTAATTCTTCAAAGGTCGTATATAATTATTCACCTTTCTAATTCATTTCAGATCTGAAGATTACTCAATACATTTTTCCGTATTAATACGCGTGACGAGTTGAATTATAGATCCAAAATAAAATGATCTCATGAATCAATTACTTAATTTCTTAATTAAACTATATTCTGGTGTCCTTATAGGATTCACACATTTCAATGTAGTCCTGAGCATATTTTTACAGCTTAACTGTTATTTAAATCGTCGCGTATAATTTTCATTGCTACGCGTAATCTTAAATCGACACGTACTATTATAAATCAGCGCATGCTATTCTAATCGTCGCAGACAGTTTTAAATCTTCTAAAGGCTATGCATTAATATTCGGACTACTTATGAGGGGATCCTACAGTTTATAATCAATTAATATAAATTAACTTGGCATTTAAATATACAATTTAGTGATCTAAATGACATTGATAATTTACTTCGCGAGCGTGCAATTTCCAGCCTACAACATCATTTAGTCTATTTCTAATATCCAAGAGTATTACCAAGAAAGTTATATGATTTCACACTATCTGAATTAACTAGGTATTTAGTTACAATCTCGAATGATAATAAATCCCCGTTCGTTTTCACTAATGCCTACCATTTAGGTGCAATTAATAAGCAATTACTGATTATTGTATCTGAAGTAATCATTTAATTAATGGGCTAATCGGCTATATC
Source organism: Dendrocalamus latiflorus (assembly GCA_017311315.1). Classification (NCBI taxonomy): domain Eukaryota; kingdom Viridiplantae; phylum Streptophyta; class Magnoliopsida; order Poales; family Poaceae; genus Dendrocalamus; species Dendrocalamus latiflorus. The sequence continues at coordinate 38,678,581 of CM029656.1, read as the reverse complement.
AGATTCGTTAATATGCATGCTTACAAGTATTTTATCTTATAGCAATTTAGCATGAAGCTTACTTATCTATTGCATAATTTTATTTTTGCTTCTTAGTTCTACGGCCGCCGACTCCTCATTTTCGGTTCCCACCAACGCCCTCTCATTTCCCCTCTGCCGACGCCTCAGCTTCCTCCTCCCCCCGTGTCTTCATTTCTTTCGGCGCCTCTCCCTCGCTCCCGATTCATCTTCACACCGGCGCCGCTCGTGCGCCCCCGCGTCTCGGCGCCTCCGCCCCGGTTCTCCCTCACGCGTCTCTCTCTCTCGGTTCATCTCTCCGACGCCCGTCCCCGAGCGCCGCCTCTCCGACGCCGTGACCCCATGCGCCGTCGGCTCCAGCGGCGACGCGCCGCGCCGCCCAGTCTTCTTCGTCGCGCCAAGCCGCCCGGTCGCCCCCCCCGCCTTGCTGCTCTGCGCCACCCGACAAACCATGTCCAGATCCGTGGCCTAGGGCCCGGATCTGGCGTCTCGGCCCCCTGATCCGATCTGATTTGACTTCGGTTTGTTGCTATTTCACTTTGATTTGAATAGGTTTTGCTCATATGATGGCATGCAGGGAGGTGTGTTGCCCCGGTGTGGTCTCGACCGGCTAAAGCCACCCGCACGCCGGGGGAGTGCATAGTGACGGTTTGGTGGGGCTACACCGGTGGTAGCATGCAGCCGCCTCCATCTAGGGTATGCTCAATCCTATTTCTCCTCTACTCCTTGGTTCCCCGGTGGCATACTCTATGTTGTTGTCGTGATGCTCTACTAGTGCTTGATTGATTGCGGTCTCTAGTTATGCAAGATTTATTATTAAAAACTGAATGCTATGGTTAGGATAAATTTGTGGTTTACCTTCGCCGGTTGGGAATTGGATTGCTGTGGGAAGGACTTAGGGTTTGCTGGTGGTCGATTATGGCTGTTGCCCCCTTGGCTTATGGCTGTCGGCTTCTTGGTGGTGTGGCTGCCGCCTTCGTGGTGGGGTGAAGGTCGCCTGGTGGTTTCTCCCTCCTAAGGTTGATGACTTTGGGCTTGCGGTTTGACCCCTGCCGTTGCCGTCGTCTTGCTCCCGATCTGCTTGCCGTGCCTTCACCTCTCTGGCCTTCGGCTCCATGCGGCGGTTGGCTGCTCTGTGGTGCTGGGGTTGACTGGAGAATGTTGGGGGGATTGCCTTGCTGCCTCTCTGTGCCCTTTTGCTTGCCGAGTTCGCTTTAAACAACTACAAGGAAAATTTTAAATTCCCTCGTATTTTTAGATTGTCATTTATGTAATCAATCCTACTTAACGTCTTAATTCGCTAATTAGGGTTAATTAACGATGTGGGTCGTTACATCATCGGACTTTTTGGTGCTTCATGAACACTTGGGAAGGTAGACGACATAGTAGTAGTAGGGATGTCTTATCATCCTCCCCTCTTGAAAAGGAGTCATCCTCGACTCTATATTGTCTTGCCTAAAGAATAGCGACAAATCGACAACATTAAAGGTAGTACTGACCTCATAATCGTCTCCTAAAAACTCTATCTCATATGCATTATCATTAATTTGGTAATTACTTTAAAAGGAACATCACCACAGAGCATCAACTTTGATTTATGGTTCTCCAAAAAATGTTCTTTACGAAGATGTACCCACACAAGTCACCTGGTTCAAACAGCGATTTCTTTCTAGACTTGTTAGCTTTAGAAGCATAAGTATGTACCTTTTTTTCAACTACCTATTTAGTCTTTTCATAGAGATTTTTCACAAAATCAGTATGCTTCGAAGCCTCTATATTAGCACTTTCTTGTAATACAAGTGACATTAAATCAAGTGGCGTGATCGGTTTGAAGCCATACAGCACCTCAAATAGGTACAGTTGAGTTGTAAAATGCACCGCTTGCAAATTCAACATGTGATAGACAATCTTTCCACTCTTAAATTCTTTTTTTGTCATTGTCTGCACCAGCATTGAGAGTGTACGGTTCACCACCTCTGCTTTGTCCATCGGTTTGTGGGTGACAAGTTGTCGAAAAGAGCAACTTTATACTAAGCCTAGCCCACAAAATCTTCCAAAAGTAGCTAATAAATTTGACATTACGATCGGAAACAGTGTCTCTTAGCATAACATGCAAGCTCACGATTTTTTCTAAAAAAACAAGTCAGCTACATGTGACGCGTCGTTGTTCTTGTTGCAAGGAATAAAATGAGCCATCTTAGATAATCTATCCACAGCTACAAAAACTGAATTCCGCCCCTCTTAGTCCTAGGCAATCCCAAACAAAATCTATGCTAATATCTTTACAAAGTGCACTAGGAACTGGCAGTGGGGTTTACAAACCATGTGGATTAAATTTTGATTTAGCTTTAGGCATGTTATACATCATTGGATGAACCTTTCGATGTCTCATCTCATTTTGGGCCAATAAAGTGATCAGCTAACATCATGTATGTTTTCTCTTTCCCAAAATGTTTCATCAATCCACCTGCATGAGATTCCTACAACAATAACAAACACACGGACGAATCTAGGACACATAGCTTGTTAGCACGAAAGAGAAACCCATCATGAATATGATGCTTATCCCATCCCTTTCCATATTTGTATTTAGAATATGGTTCTGAAAATTCATGGTCAGAAGTGTACACGTCTTTCAAACTCTCTAATCGAGGTACCTTTACTTTTAATTAAGTTAAAAGTACATTCTTTCTAGATAATGCATCAGCTACCATATTCTCTTTGCCTTTCTTGTATTTAACAATGTATGAAAAATTCTTAATGAATTCAATCTATTTAGTATGTTTGACGATTCAGTTTAGCTTGATCTTTTAAATATTTCAAAGCTTCATAATTAGAATGAATAATAAATTCTTTAGGCCAAAGGTAGTGTTGCCAAGCCTCTAAAACACGTACAAGAGCGTGCAATTCTTTGTCATAAATAGGACAATTTAATTGTGCACCGGTAAGTTTCTCACTAAAGTATGTAACATGTTTTCTTTTTTTACATAAAAACACCATTAATACCTATTCCACTAGCATCACATTCAATCTTAAAAGTTTTAGTGAAATCAGGTAAAACAAGCGATGGTGCTTTAGTCAAACATTTATTTAATTCAGAGAAGGCTTTATCTTGTGATTCTTCCCATTCAAAAGTAACACCCTTTTTAGTTAATTTATTTAATGGGACAGAAATGGTGTTGAAATATTTCACAAAACATCGATAAAAACCAGCAAGCTCATAAAAGCTATGAATTTGACTAACATTTATAGGAGTATGCCAATTTCAAATAGCTTCAATGTTAGATTTATCTACTTTAGTTCCTTGAGCTGAAACAACATAGCCTAAAAACACCACTTTGTTTGTGCAAAAAGTATATTTCTCAAGAGTAGCATATAATTGTTCAGTTCTTAGCACTTTTAGCACTTGACTAATGTGTTCAACGTGTTCTTTCAATTAGCGGCTATATATCAAAATATCATCAAAATAGACTATCACAAATTTTGCATTGAAGTGTCTCAAAACATGGTTCATTAATCGCATGAATGTACTAGGAGCATTAGATAAACCAAAATGTATCAGTAACCATTCATACAATCTAAATTTTATTTTAAAAGTTGTCTTCCACTCATCACCATGTCTCATTCTAATTTGATGATATCCGCTATGCAAATCAATCTTAGAAAAGATAGTAAAACCACTCAATTCATTAAGCATATCATCTAACCTACGAATAGGTGACGATAACGAATGGTAATATTGTTGATAGCTCTACAGTTTACGTGCATTCTCCATGTACTGTCTTTCTTAGGAACAAAAATAATAGAAATGACATAAGGACTAAGATTTTCATATGCATACCTTTTTTTCCATAAGCGCTTTCACTTGCCGCTGAATTTCTTTTGTCTCCTCCAGGTTTATGCGGTACGGCGGATTGTACTCTCTTTTTTGGTTTTGAACTTGTTTTCACCATATGAGTGCATAATCAGTGAATTCAAGCACGACCATGTGTATCTTCTTTTCTTTGTAATAATTGTGCAGACAGAACACCTTGTCCACCTTGAGGTCCCAAGTGAGGTAATCGTCGGGATCGTGTGTAGCTAAAAATGTTGGCATGGTAAATTTAAGTTTACCAAACATCTCCTCATTTAGTCGATCATCGTTGTAACGGTTACGGCGGCGGTAGCTATCATCGTGATGCAGAAAGTCATCATCGTCGAAGTGTGGTGCTCCTCCGCCACGGCTTCCATGTCCATGGCCCCTCCCTGGACCATGGAAGCGCCCCCTTCACCTCTACAAATAACTCAATCTCACTCTTTTCTCGCACAAGTTCTCATCTTTCCAAAGTGAATTAAAGCTAATAAGAATTTATACTTAGTAGAAACTACAATAGCAAAGTGATGATCAAGCGAATGTAAGAGTGTTTACAATTGCACAATAACTGTTATTTAGTGGAGCTTGGTATGGAGTGTATATTATATGTAATCTGAAATTCTTGATGTTGTAAAAAGTTAAGTAATAATCCAAACTAGAATACTTTGTCTTAGTGCTGATCTATTATGTTTATGTGAAGTGTATGAATTCACACGCAAAGATCAATATAACTCAATGCAAACAAAGAAATGAGCTAAATAGATGCAATCTAAAATTGAGAATTAATTAGCTTATTTTGCACCAAGTACTAGGAGAATCAGTAGCCCATTGCAATAATATGAATATAAGCGCACAAGATTACTTCAAGAAATTAAATTACACAATCAGAATTTATGGATTAAAATTAACTCATCTAAATTCGGCCAATGCTTTCTTTTTCTCCTTTTTTTACTTGCTCAAGCCGTGTTGTTTTTTATTCGGCTACCTCTTTTCTCTCTCTTTTTTACTCAAATGCTCAACTAGAGTTTGGTTGTCCCTTGATTTTATACAAATAAAAAATATTCAACAAGGCGTAAGATAATTTATTAAATAGTCATAAGTGTAATATTCAAAAGCTACTCTCAAGATAAAGAAAATAAATATAAGTGAAGCTCAGCCTAGACTCAAAAGTGCTCAACGGCTAATCAGTCAAACCGAAGCACAAGGAAAAAACTACTCTTTGATGAGGCATGGTTAACTTCCAAGGATAATAGTCGGTTTGGCCAAAAGGATTCGGCAGCCGCGAGGCAAACCAATTCCACGTGGTGACACTGATGGTTCGGTCAGCAGGAGCAACGTGGCACTGATGGCTCGGTCATCCAGTAGGAATCGGCCGGTTCCGTCAAGCTGACAGCAAGATGGCGCAAAGGCCCACAGACAGCAGACCGAACAGTAAGCCTTGGGTTGATACTTAACACCGTCGGCGTACACATATTTAACATAGGACCAGCTACAAATTCAAGCTCCATCAAATTAGTTTTAGTGATAATGACAAATACAATTGTGAGACTAATATGTTTATTTATTATGATATTGCTTTGTTTCATTTGAATGAAAATGTGAAAAACATGAGAGATATGTATTCAATATCACATTCTTATCTTATTGCATTCGGATCCGAAATATAGAATGAACTTCATCAAATAAATAAAACTTGAATTTGTGTATATGCTTTTATAAAACTGACATGGTTAAGATCTGTGTGATCGAACACTAGCGTGATCGAACCAATACGGTCGGATCCAACATGGTCGAGATCTGTGTGATCGAAACCAGCGTGGTCGAAACCGGCATGGTCAAACCAGCGGGGTCAGAACCGATGTGGTCTAGATCTTTGTGATCGAAACCAGCGCGGTCGAACCAACGTAGTCAAAACCAACGTAGTCGAGACCTATATGGTCAAAATCGACGTGGTCGAACTGACATGATTGATACAACGTGGTCGAAGATCGACGTGGTGGTTGGAGATCATGTGATCTAAGATTGACGTGGTCAAAATTCAACATGGTCGACGTGGTCAAGACCTAAGTGGTTGAAATCAACGTGGTCGGAGACCAGCGTAGTCGAAAACCTGTGTGATCGATTCGAACAACGTGGTCAAAGACCGGTGTGATCGGAGACCAGCGTAGTCAGAGACTTATGTGGTTAAACTGAACAACGTGGTCAGAGACCTGAGTGGTTGAACCATCTGACGTGGTTAGGGACTAATGTAGTTGATGATCGGTACTTTTGACCAACACTGTGTGAGCGGTCTGATCGGCTCTGTGTGAGCGGTCCGCGAGCAGTACTACCAGCTCTGTGTGAGTAGTACTTTTGATTTGCGAAACGACCGACTTGTGTAGTGATGCATTTTTTCAGAGAGACATCTGTGTGGAGTCTTCTCATCCCTGAGAAAATCAGTAGTTCTGCACGCTACGGTACTTCTGATGATCGGTGGTACAGGACTTTGCACGTCAGAACTACTAGATTTATCTACAACAGCTAGTTTTCTGACCGTTGCTGAGGGGCGTGAAAGTACTGGCCGTTTGCCTACGGTACTTTCGAAAATCCTATCTTTCTATCCTAATGGTTAGAGTATGACTTTTGGCACTCCATTTCACTCTCTTGATTTAGTGTGAGATCCTTCTCTCAATTGTGCATGTGCTGCACCTTGTGATCAAGGAGAAATGTTCTAGATTGCATGTGTTGTATCTAAAGGTGGATTGTGTATCCACTCGAGCTTGTGCATTCGTTGCACGTAGTGAGAGTCAAGAAAGGGGTTTAACTTATTATTCTTAGAGTTTGCTGTCTCCTAGACAGTGTTGGAGGCGTCGTGTGCGGTGATTTTTCTCAAAGAAGGTTGTAAGAAGACTCGGTAAAATTGTGAAGGTTGGAACTCACCTACCCGGAGCGAGAAAGAGCTACCACTAGTGGTTGGGGTATTCTAGCTTAATTCATGGAGTCGGTCCAATTCGTTTGTGCTAACCTTAGCATGGACTAGAAGAGACTGGTAAGTCTTTGAACACCACGGTAAAAAACAACCGTGTCAATTGTGATTTATTTTTGTGCTCAATTTATATTCAAGCAATTTACATTCATAGATGTAAATTGATTGTTTGTCATCCTAGAATTGCAAACCTTGACACAGTCTTATCTTGTTGGGTGACTGGATGCGCATATAAAAGGACCACACGGCCACGCGGTGAACAGATGTGATAGAAAGAAAAGAAGCAGAGAGGAGAGGAAAGAAAAGGAGAGGAGAGAAAATGAGAGGGCAGAGGAGAGGAGAGGGAGAGGAAGGAGAGGTTTTGCGACTTCTGTGAGGTAATTTTTTATATGTTATAGTTTAAATTTTATATATGAAGTAGATATTTTTTTAGTGTTAATATCCGTAGAAATTGTAGACATAGTAAACAATAGTACAACTTTGGTATAGAAAATTTAGTCAATATAGTTTTAGAAAATTAGCAGCTATAGTAACCTGTAGTTGTAGAAAATTTAGTGAACATAATTGTGAAAAATTAGCATCCTTAGCAAAGTAGCATGCATACCAAATTGTAGTTGTAGAAAATTTAGTTAACGTTACGTACAAATTAATCCTCCGTAGAAATTTTTAGTTATTCAATATTTTGTCAATATTTTTGTAAGAATTTAATAATTTGCTTTGTTTAAAACAATAAAATGTAACATTTATGATTTACTATGAATGAATGTAATGTCACATTGACAAAACACATGTACAGTTATAATTGGTATATAGGCATTTAGATCAATATGTCATGTATATTGTCGAAACCCATTAGGAATTATTTGTAGTATGTGAGAGCTCGAGTAGAGAGAATAGAACGGTGTTAGTGCGCGGTCTGCCGATAGGGAGTTAATGCTACAAGGGTAGTGTATTTGGTTATGATAGGCAAATGGTCGCTGAAATGTAAATTACAGTACATCAATACTTCTCTGCTTCACTTTTTGCACCACTCGCCACCTCCTTCTAAAAGACACTTCTTTCAGTCACTACTATTCATTTTCAGCTAAAAGCCACAACAAAAGCCAATACGACGAAGGATAGGTGACACAATCACACAAGCTCAAAAAGGCTGATTTGTGAAATTTGAATACTAATACAAATACTTCAAATAAAATAATATTTTGGATAACCATACTATATTCACATCTATATTTTTATGCAAATATAAATACAAATGAGACAAATTATTAGGCACTGTTCAAAAGTGTTATGACTTTAGACCGATTGTAAGAAAGATCGAGAGAGTAAATAACACTCGCATTGAGAAAGCATTTCACTTAAAACAGCCCCTACAGTGACTATTACATACATTTTATAGAAACCACCTTGAGAAGCCACACCATTTAACTTTCGGCTTCTAAAAGATAAAATCTATTTGAAAGTCTTAATGGGATGAGAAAATTTAAATCATATTCTGGTCCTATCGAATGCGGTAGTTGAATAGTATGGATAATTAAAAAATTTCAAATCAATTTCCCACCCATGTCCAGCACCAGCTCCAAAAACACTTCGGCGAGAGACTCGTTCGATCTTTTATTGTTGGGAATGAATTAATACAATCCTATGGAGGATAAAACAAACCTACACCTAACCTTTTCTCCCATAAAATACATACTACAAAACCTTTCAACAGCTCAAATGTTGCCGCGGGGGTGTCAGTGGAATGACAAAACAAAACCTAGTCCACTGAAAACAACCAATAACCACAGCCTTTGGACTAAACAGAGGAAACAAAAACATCCTGTCGTGGTAATTCTTACCACTCACTTGTGCTGGAGACAAAGCACACGACGCTTTGAGCAGTCTTCTGTGGACTATAACTAGCATACAATACCAACCAGGCAGAATCTATCACATCATATAAAATCGGACACGCTCGACTATTTGACTTGGCCGAATCTCATGCCCCAGCACTTCCTCCTTTCTGATGTTTGCCTCCGATGGAATAGTGACAATAAATAACAGAAATTTCTTGGCATCCTCATACTCCATATCTGGCTAATCTCCGCACAACTGCTGGTTCTAGGGTGGACATGCATTGTTCCCAACCCCCACTTCCAAGCATCTAGGGAAAATATTTTTTTTGTTAGTTTCTTGCATATGCCATACAACTGGAATGGGGAATTGTTTACAAGAACAAGAAAAATGAAAGACTCAACTACTGTACCTGCTTGTAGCCATTCAAAATCTGGCACACTTCATTGTGTAGACCTTCACTTTTTATCTCCTGTGCACAAATAAAGTGAGCTCATATGAAATACTAGTGTTGAAAAACAGATCTGATAAAAATTGCATCTCACATTCCAACTTGCACAGGCCTGGCAGATGTAAGCTAGTGAACCCACTGCCCCTGATGGGTTTGCTGCAACCTAGTAGTATAACACGCAGTACCTTTTGTAAGTACATCACTCACAGCTATGAAAAATGTAACAGCAAGCATTACGTAAAGAGATGTGGATTTACCATTGCACATAGACCATGGAATGCATCCTCTTTCTCAAAATCATCTCTTATCCTGCACAAGACAGAAAATTAGCTCCATAAAGTATGCAATAGAGAAAATTATGTGCCACGTCTCACATGTTGTCAAGACTCAAGAAAGCTACAAAACAACATTCTTTCTTAACCCTTTGGATATACCATAAAGGTTCCAGAAAAGGGACGCTTACATGCACAAGGCATTGCACCATGCTTGCATAAAATGGTCCATATGAGGGGCCACAACGTCTGGACAGACCCAGCAAAGCCTCCCAAGAGTGATTGCACTGTTTTCAAGAAGTGACTTATTCAAACCCTGTTAATATGGCACAGCACACAATACATTTAGCTGAAATGCTCACTCAACTAGAAAACATGGTAAAAAAAATTAAAAACCAATTACCTCTGGAGATTTTAGTATAGGAACCAAGCATGAGACAACAGTGATCACCACAGGTGAAATTTCTTTGCCAATCTGAAAAGGAATAAACAGTCAGACTTGCAAGCTGTTTTACAAATACCACTGTATTAGTATGTCAGAGCCTCAGAGGCACAAAACTAAGCATCCACCGCTCACCAACCTATAAGTGCAATTTTGAAGTTGCCATGTGGTAAGTGACAGCATGTGTCAAATAATATGCACTAGAAGCAGTAAACAAAAGTATATGCTGACAAACTAGTTAGGGCACCTGCAAGAATAATGTACTTGCCCAGAAGAAAGGAAACACCTACACTGTGTGGAATATTAATCTAGTATAGCTAGGTGGCACGGACCTTGATTGCCAATTCTCCAATGGCCCAACAAGCATTGTTAGCTACTGATACAGCATCCTTCACAGATTGTGGGTTCTACAGTAATGAAATTATGTAAGAAATAAATCAAGATAATACTGAATGGACCACACAGAATATACTTACCAGTTGCTTTGCTGCAACACTAAGGAATTCTTGAAGGCGTGTATGCAAATGTACAGGGCAAACCTAGAATATGAAAAGGTGTTATTCTTCATAGGCTGAAAATTGTCTTAAGAGATAACAGTGAATTTTGGTGATTTGCAGCCAACCCTAGAAAGGTCCCCCAGAAGGGCCAGAGCGCTTTGTCGAACATCAGCTGCTTCATCCATGCAGCATTGCAGAAGTAGATCTCTCAAATTGCTTTGTGCAACCTAAACAAAAAAGGAAGATGGCTTACACAATATCAAAGTGTTGCCGATACAATACACTATAATTTGAAGTATCTAATCAACAAATAGAGGACAAGCAGTATTAAGAATAATCTTCTTCTACAACTCCCAATTTTATCATTCAGTTAATGCATGGTTAGCGTTACCACAAACTTCTCAATCAATTTACTTGCCAACCTCTCATCTCTACTATGTACCGATTATATCAACCTTAGTTACAGCTCATAGTTGATAGTTTAGCATATTACGGACAACCTGCTCTAATGGGTCTTAAAAAAGGCTGGCTTTGCTTTCTGCCATTAATCAGCATTGCCAACACATGCAAGCACCTAAAATTACTCACAGGTGGTCTACGTTGAGAACCTTGAGCTACACAAGTGGAAGTACCTCTCTCAAGAAAACCCATAAAAAAACTATGTCCAACACGCCCTGGTGGGGACTTAAGCTTGAGCCATCTCACACAACAGGTAGCCTTTACTGCTGAGCTATTTACTATGCACCACAACTATCACTTGTTTACAAGGGCAGAAGGCCTACTCTGCTATCCAGTTACATTGACGCCGAAGCATGGTTTCTAAAACTCCCTTGCAATCACTTCTTTTGTTATGTATGGTTATTGCAAAGAAGATCACTTCTAAAACTCCCATATCACCTTAAAAGATCGCATTTTTGGGGGATTTTACTCCAAATCGACTAGCACTAGTGCTGGTTCCACCCAGATCACTAACCAGATCTTACACTGTGAATTTGGATTGCTCGGGTTGTGCTTAGTCCACTCGTCAAAATTTGGTATGACTTGCTTGTAGGTTGATGGTCCAAAGTGTAAGAGGGCAACAGGCATTCTTGAAAAACAAAAGAAAAAGGCATCGAAAATGGCAGAAAAAGGTAAATTCAATCAGTCATGGTATTATTTTTCTCACAATACTCGGTGGTAATATTTTAGCTTCTCATATGTAGGACCTTGTACGCAAATGTCAAACCCAAATGTGATGCTTGATGATACACTGCCTTCTAGATATTCATCTCTTCCTACCATCTATGGAGAATTTACCAGTCTACTATTTGTAGCTTGCCATGAAAATACTTCCTTCAGAAGATTAGATTTTGAAGATAGTACAATGCATCCGGTACTTAAATGCACTACTTTAGGTTCGATGAATGGTTCTATGAATACACTAACTTTGGTACTTATGTGCACTACTGCTCATTGATGTTCTACACTTTGTTTCACTGACCCATGGTTCAAAATCCCGGCGGTTACCAGTTTTACCGGTGGAGACCGGTAACCAAAAAACCGGCCGGTATAAATTTTTTGATTTTTCGAATTTTGGCCGGTTTTTTTCCGGTTTTCCGGTTACTGGCCGGTTTTTCCAGTTACCGGTTTCAAAATATCTCACAATTCAAATTTTGATTTTCAAATTGTGACCGGTTTTTCCGGTAACCGGCCGGTTACCGTTACCGGCCGCCGACCGGGATTTCTTCCGGTTCCGGTTTTTGGAACCTTGCACTGACCTACTGCCAAAAAAATATATTGATCTTCTGCATGGTGGAGGAGGTTTTAGTTCATGCTGGCTGCATGAGCAGCAAAAATGCAACTGGTTGTGGAGGGAGGAAGTTTTTTCTCATCATCTTAACTGGTACGAAGCTGGGGATGTTAAGATTTATTGGGAATTAATGCGAATGCACTACCATCCTCGTTCTGATTTCCTCTCATTTATGCACTTGTTGAATTTGCTCCAATTACTGACATTGATACTTTCAATAGCCATGATGGTTTCCCAGACGATGAACAGGAACAGCCATCACTTGTTGATACTTGTTTATCTAATAGCTTTTATCCACAATTTGTTTAAATCTGTCATCTTTCTGCAGCATAATCAGGAACTATGGCCAAACTAATGTAGGGTGATGCCTGGAGATAACATGGAAGACATTATGTTTTGCTTAAGTACCGCAAACAGTAGGTCTGAGGTATAACCACCATTAGCTGGGTGATGATCACTGAAACTCTGTGTACTAGTAGGTTAAAGCAGTAAACTGAAACTCTTGTGTAATTCATGATGCATCCTGTAGGTTTGCTTCTGTGAGTATATCTGGTTCTTTTGGACAATGTTGTATCAACTGGAGTTGAGAAGCACCATTTGTTAGTCGCTGGACTCTTGCTCTTGGTGATAGCAAGATCCTAACTCTCATGGAGAGGATGACACTAGGAGATGGGGCAATTTTCTTCTTGTTTATTGCTCACACAATGCCATGCCAACCTGAGGGGTTGGAGATACATACTTATAGGCTGAGAACCAGCCAAGCATATGCTAAGATGCTATCCTAGATGCTGTCCTAAAGCGGTCAATATGCTGTCCTAAAGCAGATGCTGTCCTAAAAGCAGATGCTGTCCTAAAAGCAGATGCTGTCCTAAAAGGAGATGCTGTCCTAAAAGCAGATGCTGTCCTAAAAGCAGATGCTGTCCTAAAAGGAGATGCTGTCCTAAAGCAAAAGCAGATGCTGTCCTAAAAGCAGATGCTGTCCTAAAAGCAGTCAAAAGACAAAAAAACTACCACAGCCCCACAAAGACCACAGTACAGAGACTTATTCAGCATTCTCCCCCTAAGTCTTGTGCGTCGTCTTGTGGGAGGGTTGAACCATCCTGATCTTGGAGCAGAGCTCAAGGAACTTGATCCTTCCAAGAGGCTTGGTGAGCAAATCCGCAAGCTGATCCGTGGTGTTGATGTAGCTTGCCTTGATGCTTCCTTCATCCAAGCAGCCTCGGATGAAATGGTACTTCACCCGGATGTGCTTGCTCCGTTCATGAAAAACGGGGTTCTTTGCCAGGGCTAGGGCGGACTTGCTGTCCACCCTGAGCTCCACTGCTTCAGTGTCCCCGCCGAGGAGATCACCAAGCAGTCGAGCGAGCCAAAGGGCCTGAGTCGAAGCGGTGGAAGCCGCTATGTACTCGGCCTCACAGCTGGACAGGGCCACCACCTGCTGCTTGACTGACTGCCAGCTAACGAGGCACTTGCCGAGGAAGAAGAGAATCCCGCTTGTGCTCTTGCTGGTGTCGATGTCGCCTGCGTGGTCGCTGTCGCTGTACCCGATGAAGTGCGCCGCGCCGGGACACCTCGGGTAGTGCAAGCCGTAGTCGGAGGTGCCCGCAACGTAGCGGAGGATCCTCTTCACGGCCTGCTGATGCTCCGTCGTCGGTCGCTGCATGAACCGACTGACGTAGCCGACGGCGAACGCCAAATCTGGACGCGTGTGGACGAGGTAGCGAAGGCTGCCCACGATGCGCCGGTACTGCGTCGCGTCCACCTCCTCCGCCGTGCTGTCGCGGCTTAGCTTCAGCCTTTCCTCCATTGGAGTGTGGGCTGGGTTGCAGTCGGTGAGCCCGCCCAGCTCGACGGTGCGCTTGGCGTAGGCGGTCTGACGAAGGGAGATACCGGAGCTGTCCTGGTGGACCTCTATCCCCAGGTAGAAGGAGAGGAGCCCCAGGTCGCTCATCTGGAAGACGGTCTTCATCTCCGCCTTGAACGCCTCGACCTCGGCCTCCTTGGAGCCGGTGATCACCAGGTCGTCGACGTAGACGCCCACCAGCAGGGCGTTGCCGCCTTTGCCCCGCCGGTAGACCGCAGCCTCGTGTGCGCTCTGCTGGAACCCCATTTGCTTGAGGGTGGAGTCCAGCTTAGCATTCCAGGCTCGTGGTGCCTGCCGCAAGCCGTAGAGGGCCTTGCGCAGGCGGAGAACCTTGCCCTCCTTGCCGGGGATGACGAATCCCGGCGGTTGGCGGACGTAGACCTCCTCCTTCAAATCGCCGTTGAGGAAGGCGGACTTGACGTCCATGTGATGGACGCGCCAATCCTCCTGGGCTGCAAGTGCGAGGAGAAGACGAACGGACTCCATGCGCGCGACGGGTGCGAAGGCGTCATCGAAGTCGACCCCCTCCTGCTGCACGAAGCCTCGTGCCACCAAGCGAGCCTTGTGCTTGACGATGGTGCCGGCTTCATCCCGCTTCAGCTTGAACACCCACTTAAGGGTGATCGCGCGGTGACCGGCAGGAAGATCCGCCAGCTCCCACGTCCGGTTCCGCTCGACGGCGTCCATCTCCTGCTGCATCGCGGCACGCCATGCCTCGTCTCTCTCCGCCTCGGCGAAGGAACGGGGCTCGCCGTCGTCCTGTGCGAGGTGCAACTCCGCCTCGAAGTCGCGCTGCGCCAGTCCAGGGACCGGCTGCTCGCCGAGGAGGTCGTCCACGGTACGGTAGCGCAGAGTCTCGCCGTCGTGGTAGGCGTCGACGCGATCCTCGTCGTGAGACAGTGGAGTAGCGAACTCCACCGTGCGCTGCTCGTCGTGGACCGAAGCTGTTGGGGCCGATCCCGATGGTGTGGCCGCCGGTGCAGGAGAGTGGTGAGCCGGTGGTGAAGAGTGGGGCGTAGCCGGTGCCGAAAGTGGTGGAGCACTCGCCGGAGCTGGTGGCGAGCAAGTTGTCGAGGTGGACGAGCTCGGTGAAGACGAGCTGCTAGCTCCCCCGGCTCTCTCGAAGTGGACGTAGTCGACAACAAAGTCCCTGAGAGTCGAAGTCGAACCGTCGTCCACCGCCTTGTCCCACGTCCAGCCTCGCCCTTCGTCGAACACAGCGTCACGCGAGATGCGGACGCGCTGTGTGACAGGGTCGAGGATGCGGTAGGCCTTCGAGCCCTCCGCGTAGCCGATGAACACTCCCGGAGTGCTCCTGTCGTCAAGCTTGCCGATGTGGCCAAGCTCCTTGGCGAACGCGAGGGAGCCGAAGACCCGCAAGTGGGAGACCGCCGGCTTGCGCCCATGCCAAGCCTCGTACGGCGTCCTGCCGTCGAGCGCCTTGGTAGGCGAGCGGTTGAGGATGTAGACGGCCGTCACCACCGCTTCTCCCCAGAAGACAGCCGGCATCCCCCTCTGCTTGAGGAGGGCCCGAGCCATCCCCACAACCGTCTGGTTGCGCCGCTCGACGACGCCGTTCTGCTGCGGGCTGTACGGCGCGGAGTAGTGGCGCTGAATGCCCTCATCAGCGCAGTACGACGCGAATTCAGCCGCCGTGAATTCGCCGCCGTTGTCTGTGCGCAGCACGCGCAGCTTGCGGCCGCACTCTGCCTCCGCAACAGCCTGCGTGCGCCTGATGGCGTCCGCAGCCTCTCCCTTGCTGCCGAGGACCATCACCCACATGTAGCGGGAGAGGTCGTCGACGAGCAGCAGGAAGTAGCGTCGTCCTCCCGGTGTGGCCGGTGTCACCGGGCCACACAAGTCCCCGTGCACGAGCTCGAGCCTCTCCTTGGCTCGGAACCTCGCCTGCTGGGGAAAGGGGAGTCGCCTCTGCTTTGTCAACACGCAGACGTCGCAGAGCTGCTCCACATGGTCAAGGCACGGCAGGCCTCGCACCATTTCCGTGGCACTGAGCCGCTTCAGGGCCTCGAAGTGGAGGTGCCCAAAGCGCTCGTGCCACTGCCACGCCTCGTCGTCCCGACGAGCAGCGAGACAGATGGGTTGTGCCACCTGCACGTGAAGAGTGTAGAGTCGATTTGCGCCTCTGGTTACCTTGGCAAGAAGGCGGCGTCGAAGATCCCAAATCCGCAGCACCCCGTGCTCGATCTCGACACGCGAGCCGTTCTCATCCAGCTGTCCCAAGCTGATGATGGAGTTCCGCAGATCGGGGATGTAGTAGACGCCGGTGAGCAACCGGTGCTCGCCAGTCTTGGCGACGAAGACGACAGA
Organism: Dendrocalamus latiflorus; assembly: GCA_017311315.1. NCBI lineage: Eukaryota > Viridiplantae > Streptophyta > Magnoliopsida > Poales > Poaceae > Dendrocalamus > Dendrocalamus latiflorus. The sequence continues at coordinate 38,662,266 of CM029656.1, read as the reverse complement.
GCCGACGCCCTTGATCTCCACGGCGGAGGCATCGCCGAACTTGACGGTGCCTCGAACGCCTGAGTCGAGCTCGGAGAAGAACTCCCGCCGCCCGGTCATGTGGTGGGTGGCGCCGGTGTCGAGGCACCACCCGTCGGTCTTGTCATTGACGGGACTGTCGCCGAGGAGGGCGTGTGCTTTTGGCTCGTCAAGATGGAGGAGAGCCACTGCGGCCGGTGCCGCTGGAGGTAGTTCGATGCTCGCATGAGCAATGAACAGGACCGGCTGCTCCTCCTCCTCCGCTTGTGCGACGTGGGCCTGGCCGCGTCGTGGTTGTCGACACTCCCTGGCCCAATGACCAAGCTTGCCACAGTTGTGGCAAGAGTCGTCTCGTGCCGGCTTTTGCTTGCCAGCATCGCCGCCCTGGGCGCCTCCTCGCGCCCCTGCCTGGGCGTCTTTGCGTGGCTTGCCGCGCTTGCCATGCTTGCGGCCGCCTGTCGTGGAAGAAGGCTCCCCCTTCTTCCTGTCACCTTGGCCGGCAGCCCACTGCTCCCGAGTGAGGAGGAGCTTCCCGCCAATGGTGACGGGTCCCGAGAGGCTCTGTGGCTCATCGATGTCGACGACCTTGAGGCGACCCAACGCCTCCTCGATGGTCATCGTGGAGAGGTCCAGCAGAGACCCGATCGAGCGAGCCATCTGCTTGTACTTCTCGGGGACACAGCGGAAGAGCTTCTCCACAGCTCTCTCCTCGTTGTAGGTGTCGTCACCGAACTGCACCAACTTCTGCAGCAGAGTGTTGAGACGGAGAGCAAAGTCATCAATGTCTTCACCTGGCTTGAAGGCCAGGCTCTCCCACTCCGTGCGTAGTGCCTGCAATGTAGACTTGCGGGCGCGGTCGCTGCCGATGCGTGCTGCAGCGATGGCGTCCCAAGCCTCTTTGGCAGTCCGCTTGTTGGTAAGCGAGAACTGCATCTCGGGCGGGACTGCAGCGATGAGAGCATCCAGCGCCCGTCGATCCTGGTCGTAGTCGACGTCGCCGTACCGGACTGCATCCCACATATGCCGCACCTGGAGCCTTACCCTCATCACCGCAGACCACTCGACATAGTTGGTCTTGGTGAGGGTAGGCCACCCGCCGCCGGGGCCGACGTCCCTGACGACAGCCTGGTACTCGTGGTGACCACGGTACCGAACCGGGGAGAGAGAGCCGCGTTGCCTGTGAGGGCCGCGCTCTCCGTCGACCCGTACGCCGCCGCCGTGCATGCCTCCTCCAGGAGCGCCACCGCCGTGTGCGCCTCCTTCAGGAGCGCCGCCGGCACGTCCGCGCCTGTCTGGGCTGCCGCCGCGCTCGTGGGCGTGCGCGGCTGCCCATTGCGCCGTTCGCCCTTGCGCTGCCTCCCTCTCCAGCAGCTGAGGGTCCGCGTCGGCGCTGTCATCAACAGAGCCGGAGCTGCTGTTGCTGCCGCGCAGAGCCTTGACCTCTGCTGCTGCCGCACGCGCTGCATCTGCCGCCGCCGCTGCTTCCACCTCCGCCCTGGCTGCTGCCAGCTCCGCCGCTGCCAGCCTTGACGCCCTTTCCGCCGCCGCAGCGGTCTCTGCCGCCGCTCGCTCGCGCTGCTCTGCCGCGACGAGCTCGGCCGTCTGCTGACGCCGCATGCTCGAGGCGACCGAGCGCTGAGACTGCCCTGCGGACATGGTGCGCTACTGGGGGGCTGTTGCGTGGAGAGAGGGCTGCTTCTGACGAGCTGCTGCCCGTCTCCGGAGAGGAGTGAGCGGGGACAGCCGGAGCTGCTGCTGCTACCGGCTGGGGCTGCTGCGAGGCCGGAGAAGGAGATGAGCAGGAGATGCTCAAGCTACAGGATACTAAGGCTCTGATACCACTTGTTAGTCGCTGGACTCTTGCTCTTGGTGATAGCAAGATCCTAACTCTCATGGAGAGGATGACACTAGGAGATGGGGCAATTTTCTTCTTGTTTATTGCTCACACAATGCCATGCCAACCTGAGGGGTTGGAGATACATACTTATAGGCTGAGAACCAGCCAAGCATATGCTAAGATGCTATCCTAGATGCTGTCCTAAAGCGGTCAATATGCTGTCCTAAAGCAGATGCTGTCCTAAAAGCAGATGCTGTCCTAAAAGCAGATGCTGTCCTAAAAGGAGATGCTGTCCTAAAAGCAGATGCTGTCCTAAAAGCAGATGCTGTCCTAAAAGGAGATGCTGTCCTAAAGCAAAAGCAGATGCTGTCCTAAAAGCAGATGCTGTCCTAAAAGCAGTCAAAAGACAAAAAAACTACCACAGCCCCACAAAGACCACAGTACAGAGACTTATTCAGCACCATTCCCTGTAATACCATGTTCATAATCTTGAATGTTCTTTTCTGTTCCCTTTTTTCCACTTCTAACAGTAAATTGGATAAAAACGTGCGATTTGTACAGTCTCATTGTTCGCTACACCAATTTTTAGTCTGTTATTGGAGTTCCTTGTTCAGCACATGCAGTGTTTTGCACGCTTGATCAGCACAAGGGAACTGGCTTCTAAGCACCCCAACAGTCTACAACCTGTCTTCACTACCGCTGTCTACCACTCATTCTCAAATTTTCCTACATGAAAGTCTCAACTGTTGGCGATATGTTGGTCAAGATGTGTTACCATGTGTTAATACTAAATCAAGCCATCTTGTAGTCTCAATGGTGTTATTTTCATACTCTTGCCATGCTTCTTTGGCTCGTTATTGGGAATCTCATTCTAACAACCGCTAAAACATTTCCCACACAACAAAACTTATAATTATGTATTAAAAAAGAAACAAGCCATATACTAAGTCAATCAATGTATCAGAAGGCATGGAAGGATATCTTCTACTGAGTACCAACATCGATAATCTCAAAGAAAACCAAGAGTCATTCATACTGTCTAACAATAGCAATACATCAATAACAAAACAATCTCAATAAAAAAAAATCATTGACCAAACTCCAAAGAGTTGAATTTACCAGGCTTTCAATACCGGCACCAAGTCCTTCTGCAAGTCCTGACAACAGGTCCAACGAGCAGACAATGAATTCCTTATCATATAAGGCCCCAGCTGCAGCAGGATCAACCTGCATGTAGAAAAGAGAGATACCTCAAGAAACAGAATGGCATAAGCTTATCTTTGATGTAATTGGACCTTGTAGCATACTCCCAGCAAATATTAATGTCAAATAGATTGATTTTATAGTTGGCCTAGGTCAAGGGCACTGAACAGACCGGACAGCATGCTACAACAGGGAGAATACCTCTGTGCGTAGATGAAACCAAAATTAAGAACAACACTGTTCACAGGACATGTAACTAATAAGAAGCAACCCTTAACATGTCTTCCGTAACAACAAAAATGACGAAGAAGACACATTATGTATTCAATGTTAACCAATTTACACCAAAACAGCTAGAAAAGTATAGGTTTATTAAGTGGGTTGGAACTTGGAACGATCCAACTTGATATCACATTATTAATTTCTCTTTCATAAAAGTTACAAAGAAGACACATTAAGCACTCGGTTTTAACCAATTTAATAATAAACAGCCAAAAAATATAGGTCTCGTTACACATGTAGAGGTTGCAGGGTTATCACATTGTATAGGGGGCTCATTGCATAGTCTCCCATGTATATACTTGGCCTTTTGGCCTATTGGAATACAAACCCACATTCATAACATGGTATCAACCCAAGAGAGGGCTAGGGTTAAGGTTTCCCAACCCTAGCCGCCCGTCGCCGCACCTCCCCCACGGCCCCGTGCACTTGCCTCCGCCTCCTGGCCGCCGCACCGTGCCCCTGCGCACACACCGGGCCGCCCGCGTAGCCCTGCGTCTCCGCCCGCTGCCGCCTGGCACCACCTGACGCCACCCCAGCCTACCTCCTAGCCGCCGCCCGACTTCCTCCTGCCGCGCTAGGTTGCCCGCGAAGCTCTGCGCCTCCAGCCGCTGCCGCCCGACTGCCTTCCTCCATGCCGCCCCAGTCTGCCCGCCGCCGGCCAGGCTTGCCTCCCCCTGGCCGCCTCTCAGCTAACTCCTAGCGCCGCCCAGCTCGAGCAAGACGCCACCCAGCTAGATCTGGCCTGACGCCGCCTAGACCAACCATCTCCCGGCCGTCGATCGGCCAGATTCGGTAGCTGACTCCTAGCTACCGCCTCGATCAGCTTCGGCTGCCTGCCTCGGCCACATCTGGCCGCTATTCCTTCGTCGCCGCCCCTGTCAGATCTGTGCTTGTGTCACGCCGATCGTCTCCCGCACATGATGGCCACCCACACTGCTATCCTACTTCTGAAGATCTTCGATGGGATGAACTATCGTGAGTGGGCCATGCACATACGAATCCACATGAGTCAGCGTCTTTGAGGCCATCTTATTGGCGAGAGGCCGTGTCCGTCTTGCCCTGCACTGTCGGCTGCCCCTCAGATCCATGTAGCTGCTGATGAAGCATCCCAAAAAGCTATGATCACTGCCTTTGAGGAGGCCATGGAGGTGTACCAGGCATAGCTTCACTCCTACGAGAGGTGGCAGAACGATGAGTCTCGTGCTTCTGCCATACTGGTGGGTACCCTAACTGTCGCTACCTCCATGGATGTAGTGGAACTGCCAACATCTTAGTTGATGTGGGAACGCCTTTGTGCCCACTACGAGCCGACGAGTGATGCTATGTATCTCTCGGTCGTACATCAAGCACTCTTCAGTAGCTTGATGCCACGGTGGACGACTTCTACCAGCAGATGTCCACGGTGTGGCGTTAGCTAGACTCTCTGGGGCCCGACGTCCGTCGGACCTGTCCCTGCTGTGTGTCAGCATGCTCACCTAGAGACTCACCGTCTCTACGAGTTCCTGACATGTCTTCGGTCAGAGTTTGAGCCTATCCGTGCTCACCTCCTAACCTGTCAACCGCGTCCGTCCGTGCTAGAGGCTCTCACCACTGTTCGTGCTGACTCATCTTCGCAACATGGGTCAGTTGCAACCTACCTCTGTTCTGGCTGATCGGGCGTCTTCTCCAGCACTTGCTCCTGCTGCACCAGTGCCTCCAGCTGCACCGGTGGCAGCGGCCTCTAATACGGGTTTTCGCTGCACCTTCTATGATCGCGATGGACACACGGTTCAGCAGTGCTACAAGCGGAAGAACCAGGGCCACAGGGGTAGTCGCCCTCCCAAGGGCACTCGTGGCTCTTCTCAGTCAGGTTCTCGCCAGAGCTCCGCTACTAAGGTTCAACAGGAGATGCTCACTCTGATTTTCGGCACATTACTGCCTCAGCTTCGTTCAGTCCTATGGTTCTGCTGCTTAGTCTTCTGGTGCTTCACTACCACCACCTCCTTCCTTAGGTATCTCATTCTCTTGGATTCTGGGTTCTGGTACTTCGTTTTATATGACACCAGATTCTACTCACCTCACCTCTATGAGACCTCCCGTTCTTCCTCACATAGTTATGACTGCAGATGGTACCTCACTTCTTGTTGCAAGACGAGGCACACTTTCTACTTCGCCCTTTCTTGTTCCTACAGTATCTCGTGTTCCCAAACTAGCTATGCAACTTATGTCTGCTGGTCAGATTACCGATCATGGCTGTTGTATCATTCTTGAGACTGACACGTGTTGTGTTTAGGATCGTTGCACTGGGACTCTGGTTGGGACTAGCCCTAGGCGTCATGACTCACAGCGTCTTTGGGAGCTCGACTGGCTGCACCTTCCTTCAACTGCCTCCACCAGGCAGTCGGTTCTCTCCACCGCCTCCGCCTCAGTCGCTTCCTCTATTGCCACCTTCGTCCAGTGGCATTATCATTTGGATCACATCGGAGGTTACGTCTATCTTCATTAGTTCGGAGTGGTGTTCTTGGTTCTATTTCTGGTGACACTTACATTGTACAGGTTACGAACTTGGCAAACAGCTGCAACTCTCATGCCCCTCTAGTGACTTTCTCTCTGACCTTTTGACCTTGTTCCTTCTGATGTATAGGGTCCGACCTCCTTCATTTCAAAAGGGGGTCATCACTACTATGTCATTTTTATTGATGATTATTCTCGATATATTTGGGTCTATCTTATGAATTCTCGTAGTCAGGTACTTTCTATTTATCAGTCGTTTGCCACCATGGTACGTACTAAGTTTGATTCAGCCATTCTTGTTCACCAAGGTACTCTTTCTCAGTACTCTTGTCCTAATGCTTATGCTCAGGATGGTATTTCTGAGCGTAAGTATCGCCACTTACTTGAGACCGCTCACGCTTTGATGCTTGTGTCTCGTGTTCCGCCTCATTTCTGGGCTGAGGAAGTTTCTACGATTGCTTATCTAGTCAATCTGCAACCTTGATCTGCTCTTCAGGGTTGTACTCCGGTTGAACGTCTTTCTAGTAGGCCTTAGTACAGTCATCTTCGTTGTTTTGGTTGTGTCTGTTTTATTCTTCCCCCTCGCAAGCGCACCAAACTGACTGCTTAGTCAGTTGAGTGTTTTTCTTTGCTACAGTTCTGAGTATAAGGGTTATCGTTGTTATGACCCTGTGTCTCATAGGATGAGAATATCCCAAGATGTCACTTTTGATGAGTCTCGTCCTTACTACCCTCGGTCTTTCTTCACTAGTTTAGCGTCTTCTGACGCGCTTTCTTTTCTAATTTTTCCTGATTCTCCGCTTCCTCCTCCGACTTTACCTTTATCACCCTCATCTCTTTCACCTCTATCTATTCCTTCCTCTTCAGAATCTTTACTGCTTCCACTACCTCTTCTATTGAGGTCGTCCCTCCTTTTCCGTTGCACTACTCTCACCGTCCTCGCCTTGATACACCGTCAGTTGTGCCTCCTTCCACTCCTTCCTCTCTTCCGTTCCTGCTAGGTCCTACTCCAGTCTCTGCTCCTAGGTACGATCTTCGTGATCGTTGTTCAGTTAGGCCTCCTGAGTGCTACGGTTTTGCAGCCACTGCTCTTGCTGAGCCTATGACTTACCATGAGGCTGTTGCTCATCTGGAGTGGCAGCACACGATGGCAAAGAAGATTGCTGCTCTGGAGCGTACTGACATTTGGGATCTTGTTCCCCTACCTGCTCGTACCACTCCTATCACGTGCAAGTGGGTGTACAAGATCAAAACTCGCTCGGATGGTTCTCTTGAGCGTTGCAAGGCTCGTCTCGCAGCGTGTAATTTTCAGCAGGAGTATGGTCGTGACCAAGGTTAAAATCACGATTCTAGTCGTAGAATCATACAATTCTACGATCCCACAAAGCCAATCCGACTCAATCGTATCTTGAGTCGTACCTGGTAGAATCACGATCCTAGTCGTAGAGTCGTGTAGAATCGCAGTAGAATCGTGGTATAATCGTAATAGAATCGTGTAGAATCAATATCATCCAAGATTATAAAAGATTTAGGTGTTTAGTTGTGTCCTATCCCTCAATTCAAGTTGTAGGTTAAATACTAAGTAGTTAACAGCTTACTCATTAAGATTTGAAGGTTTGGAATAATAAAAATTAATTTAATTATTATTTATTTTACATTTTTATGTAAAATGATTAGATTATGGCAATATTGATAACATCGCTCTTCTAGTCGTAGCTCTCAATGACATAGAATTTAAACCATAATTCTAGTCATGAATAAGATATATTTATTAATCAAGTTAGATGCTAAATGACCAAATAAACACTCGTATCACTCTTGGAATACATCGTGAATTGGAATAAATATATTTTGGTAGAATCAGGTAGGATCTTAGATTCTACGATTTCCGAGTGTTTCCAATCCGATTCAGAATCACGATTTTGACAACCTTGGTCGTGACTATGATGGAACATTTGCCCCTGTTGCTCATATGACCACTGTTCGCACTCTCCTTGCTGTGGCTTCTGTTCATCAATGGTCCATCTCTTATTTGGATATCAATAATACCTTTCTCCATGATGAGCTGCATGAAGAGGTCTATATGCAACCGTCTCCTGGGTATTTTATCCTTGACGGTATGGTTTGTCGCCTTCGTCGCTCTGTATAGGCTCAAGCAAGCCCCTCGTGCTTGGTTTGCGAGCTTTTCTTCTGTTGTCACTGTTGTCGGTTTCACCGCTAGTGATAATGACCTTGCTCTTTTTGTTCACACTTCTCGTGGTTGTACACTTCTTTATGTAAATGATATGATTATCACTAGGGATAATCCACACCATATTGCATCTGTGAAGTGTCTTGGTGAGCATTTCTTGATGCCTGCTCTTGGTCCCCTTCGTTACTTCGTTGGGATTGAGTTTTACTCTGCGTATGAAGGCTACTACCTCTCCCAAGAGAAGTACATTCAGGATCTTCTTGCTCGTGCTAGTCTCACTAATCAGCGCACGGTGGGAGTCCATATTCAACCTACCGATGGTAAGCCTCTTGAGTACCCCACTCGATATCACCTTGTTGGTAATCTGGTCTATCTTGAGATCACTAGACCGGATATTTCCCACTCTATCCACATCTTGAATCAGTTTGTTTCGGCTCCCACTTAGATCCACTACAGCCACCTTCGTGTTTTGCGATATCTTTGCGGGACCATCTCTCGTCTTTTCTTTTCTAGTTCTAGCTCCTTACAGCTTCAGGCATACTCTGATGCGGCATACTCTGATGCGACCTGGGTTAGTAATCATCCTAATTGCCGGTCTCTTTCTGCCTACTGTGTCTTTCTTGGTTCCTCTCTTATTGCGTGAAAGACTAACAAGCAGACTGCAGTTTCTTTTTCGAGTGCTGAGGCTGAGTTGAGGGCTATGGTGTCGCTGACTGCTGAGATCACTTACTTATGGTGGCTCGGACTTTGGTGTTTTTGTTTCTACACTGACTCCTCTCTTGTCCGATAATACAAGTGCGATCAGTATTGCTCGTGATCTAGTGAAACATGAACTCACAAAACATATTGATGATGCTTCTTACATGAGATCGCAAGTGCAAGCGCATGTGGTTGCTCTTCAGTATGTGTCTTCTGAGATTTGGCTGGCAGATTTCTTCACCAAGGCATAAACAAGTGCTCAACACAGTTTTTACCTCTCCAAACTCAGTGTTTATGATCCACCATGAGTTTCAGGAGAGGTGTTAGACATGTAGAGGTTGCAAGGTTATCACATTGTATAGGGAGCTCATTGTATATTATCTCTCATGTATATACTTGGCCGTTTGGCACATTGGAATACAAGCCCACATTCATCACACGTCTGAACTGCTTGGGTTGGACACTGGACAGATCCAACATCATATCACTAAGGACTAATTGAAACAAAAATTTGCTTAGTCCAAGCAACTAGAACACTGGATTAGTGTGGCTGACTGGCTGCACAAATCACAGTGGATATATTAGTTGATGTTACTGCTGGAGGCTGTGGTTTAAATGAAATAATAGTCATAGTTCAAGTTTCACCACAAATAAATGTCACACCAAATATAGCATCAAAAGAAAGTATAGTACTTCTAATAGAGAACTGAGATTGCACAGACCTTTGCCAACTGCTGGGATTGAATAAGATTGATACACCTCTGAAACACTGGCTCAGCAAACTGAGAGAATCCAGGTCCCAGTGCCTGAAAAAAAAATGGAAGGCATTGGGGTCCCAATATGTTAAGGAGATAGATCTTTGATAGCTTTCAACAAAAGCTGGGCAGAGGCTTTTATCTAGACAAGTAATGGGATATTTTCATGAACATCTCAGAAAAATCAATATATGGTGCCTTCATATAAATATTCGATTATTTAGAGGCCACTTATCATATCCCCCTATGTAAGTAGCAAGGTGATTCTGCTTTAGTATACCAAGCACTCTGTTAACTAACTTGTGCAGCATGTATAATATTGTAAAATGAGGACATACAAAAGAACTCTTCACATTCTTCTAGTACACAGTATCAAGATAGGCAACTCTTGGTGGATCATGAATTCATGATTTGACAACGCAGCTTCTATTCCAAATTATTATCACCATATAAAATATTCAGTTAACACTAGACAAACTGGAACAAATTTTCATTAAGAGGATTTTATATAGCATACCAAGTTTGTAACCAAGATAATCGCAAAATTATTCTAACATCCGTACTACAGACCTTCAAATTTTAGATACAGCATGCTCAGACTTCAGAACTACACAGATGGTCTGAACAGATGAAAATAAAAGTACCTGTGCGATAGATGTAAAACATTCAAGGAGTGGAAATAGATCTTTGTCAGAGTTGGCAAGTTGCTGCCACTTCGTAATTAACGGCGGCATAAATATATCTAGATATTTCGCCTGCATAACATCTTAAAAAGGAATTAGCAATCTCCATAGGGAATCAACACAACAAAAAACAGAATGGGGGGGTCCACCAAAGAAAACTGATTGCTTGTGAAGAACAAGCAAGAGAGGAATTCATCAAAATGCTTAGACCTGGTTGAGCTCTGCTCCGACAGCATCAGCAAGAGTACCAAGAGCATCATAGAGTATGCGAAGGTTTCGCCTCTGCTCAGAAGCAACATAGAATTAGAACTAAGAAAAGGAGACCTGAGGCAGTACCTGTTGAGTTGTAGTGTTCAATGTGGTAGCAAAATACAAATGTTTGAATTCAAAAGAACCTGATATTTTCCATATGCACACATGAGGTGCTGCAAAATAACTTCCAATCGTGGTACTAGTTCTTCTGCAGCCTCCTGAAAACAGAAAACCAATACGTACTAATAATATAAAGGACCTCAGCACAGGAAAACATTCAAAGATATGTGAATAACCTCTTCAAGCGTTGCAAATGCCGAACAAGCAGCCTCCTGCACTCTTTTGTTAGTATCCAATATCCTCCTGAGCAAACCCATGAGGATCTTATCAAATTGTTCACGACCATTTGGATGACCAAGGCTCTGCTTCAGAAAAAAGAACAGTATAATAAGAAGTTAAGAACCATAAAACTACAAATTGAGCATGCATAAATGCAGAACAGGTCCACACCTGTAAAACATTATCTGAACACAATGAACCTTATGGAAGAAAACACCTACCCCAGAACATTAGAAATACATACATGACATTGGACATACATCAGAATGACTAGTCTACCAACCCAAGTTTAAACACACAACATATGGGTATGTTTGGTTTCTTTGCCCACCGCCCCACCCTTGCCTTCCCTTGCCTAGCAAGGTTAGTAAACAGAAAGTATGTTTGGTTTCCTTGCCTAGCCTTGCTTTTGCGCAAGATAAGCAAGGATTTCCTTGCTTTTGAGTGAGAGCCAATTTGGAGGATTGGCTCTCCTCCACTAGCAAGGATTTCCTTGCCCACTAGCAAAGCTAGGCAAGGCTAGCCAAATAAACCAAACATGCCCATAATATACTACTACAACCGAACACCACATGTTCTAACTATACTGCAGAATACAAAAATAGAAAATCATAAAGCCTTCGAATGAAAGAAATTCCTCTAAACGGATGAGGATAGCATCAACACAAAAGAGTGTTCTATTACCTGAACAATGAATTTGCTATATCGAGATAGGGTCCAACAAGTAATACTTCGTATAAGAGGAAATTTATCATCAAGAAGTGGGATTAGAAAGGCAACAATCTGCAATTGAACAGAGCATCTTAGAAAAGGTAATCATATAATAACAAACAAGGCAGATAGATAAGAGGAAGACAGGAAAATTATAAATACCAGAACTGTAACTCACAACAGTCCAAAATTCCAATAAAGATAACAGAAATCAGTAAGACTATTGAATAATTTTATAATGGGTGACGTTTATCCTGTAGAGAACTAATGATTGCGTCAACAATGCCTTCCTGCAATAAGAATGTCAAACTTACCAAATATTGAGAAGAAATTTCATAGCTATTTTCTAAAGGAAGAAATTTCATAGCTATGTTCTGAAGGATTCATGAGAGAAGCAAGTATTCAGGCTAATTAAATTGCTTCTGAAAACTAAATTCAAGGAATGTTATCCAGCATGATTGTCTCTAATGATTTGACACGTGATACACTTTCTTAGTTAGGTTTTAGTCATTTGTACCATATCTGAGGGGAGATTTGAATTGTCATTCTTGCAACGCGTATGAATACAGCAGCAGTTAGTCGTTAACATTACCTGCGGAAGGTGGGGATATAATCCAGTAATGCATCCCTCCGCTATAGCGCCAATAGACAAAACAGCAGCTTCCCTCTCCTTCCAGGCATCATCATCTGTCCGAGCCAAATTTTGCTGCAAAATTACAGAAATTGATGTGTGGTATCCAAACGATTCAAGGTTAGAAACAGCATACAGCAATAAATACTGTACTAAGAACCAACTATAACAGAAAAGCACCTGAACGTATACACACTTGGCCAACAATCCAATAATATCAGGAACAGACAAACAGGATTCTGAAAACTGCCGGTTACTAGCAACCTACTGCAGTAACTGGTTTCACAATTGGTATTTTACACTTTCGATGAATAGCACAACTTTAGGGAATAGCTTTTAGGATTTCTGTGCCATGCTAGTCATAATTATTAACGAATTCCCTTGATTATGGGACAGTTTTGCATTATTTTCAAGCAAACACAACCTGCAAAAGTATTTATAAGGAAAATGAATAAAGTACATAAAATAAATGTCATCATAACCCACACATAAGTTTTACCAAAAGGCAAAAGCCATGAAAAAGCAGCCAGTTTCCAGCAGCAGGTAGCCCTCAACACTTCCCAAGATGACAAGTCTTGGGTATGTGTGGTGGGGCTTTAACTTAATGCTTAAATGTTGAACCCTTACAAACGCATTGGCTAGTAGGCAATTGATCACAAGCCAATTCGTAACTTTTTTTAGGAAGGGGGTTAAAACTCCAGTCCCTTAACTGGAGAAACCACTAACAAAGTAAACTACAAAAACAGGAAACAAAGCCAGATTACATCAAGAGTTCAAACCCAAAGACAATGGACAAGGACAACAAAAAACAGGAACGCAGCAACAGCAATTATTGTCTTCCATCTGTGAGTTGTATCAAAGCAGAAGACTTCTCCGCCCCACAATAGACTATCAGCAACCTCATGTCAAGCCAAATCATAACTGATAAGCTTAAGCCATCATCCCAAAGCTTATCTAAGAAGCCTGGTTTATTCGGACTTCTATGAGAACCTAAGCCCATAATAATCAGTGTAACCAACCAGAAGCCACTAGCCCACTACCAGATGGGTTTGAAAGTTCCTTCCGACGAGATGGGTTTGAGATCAAGGTTTATAATTTCCAGATTCAAATCAGAGGGAATGCTAGTTCAAGTGTCTTATGGTTAATAGATTTACTTAGAATTTGAGTAATGGTTTGAGCCAATGAATGCATCACAGCCGCAATTCAAATAAACCCTTTAGTAAATTCAATAGTCATGATAGACTACAGAACCAGAAACGCAACTTACCTGAATCAAAGGCATTAAAGTTGGAAGTATGTCATCCCCAAAAACATTAGAAAGGACATCCAACCCAGCAGCGCTACATTTCCGCAAATTCCAAACGTTTACAGCATCATCATCATCCTGTCCATATCACAGTAAATTTTTGCAAACTTTAAATGGACAAAGTACAATTAGGCGAAAGTCGTTCAACTGCTTAAAAATATGTAATATTTCTGAACTCACATCGTCTTCTCCAGTTTCAGATCCATGTAATCGAGAGGCATGGAAACGGGGCTTCAGATCCTGTTACACAATTTTCTCCATCTTATTTCAAGCAAGGAAAAAAAGAGATCATAAACATGTAAAACTTAAAGTGCGGTTTAGTGTAACTGTAAAACTTAATGCCATGCTAAAATGCCTAAACACGACCATGGCATTTTCCTTATAATGGCAGTAGTAACTAACTAACAAAAACCTGTAATCTGCATTTTACAGTTCAGCATTACAGGACTGCAGGTTGAGCTGTGTTCATTCCATTCAACTGACCAAACACAAGCCTAATCTCATATGGTTACGGATGGAGCCAATCATAAAATCAAGCCATTGTCACTGAAACATACGATTACAGAAGATGTAACCAACCTGGTCCCTGTCTGGAAAGGATTCGTCTTCCTGAAAACATATAATATTTGTCAGATAAAGCCTATCACCAATGACACACAATTGAAACATGTTAGATATAAAGAAATGGAAAAAGTCCATAAAACACCCCGAACTTTGCTCAAAAGTCCGTCCAGCACCCCGAACTATGAAGCTGGGCATTTGACTCTCTGAACTTTGCAATCCGCGTGACACAATCAGTGTGCAGTTTTACCACGGAGGATGGCATGCAAGTCAAGTTTAAGTGAATGACGGGTGGGACCCACATAGCCTTCTCTCCCTAATCAAAACAGAGGGAACTGCAGGGGGCGGTGGCCATGGAAGCATAGCTGGGAGCTCGGTGGAGAATAAACTCTTGTGGGCCCCACATGTCACTGACCCAATTTGGCTAACATGTCATCCTATGTGGCAAAACCACCCACTCATCGCGCCACACGGGCAATACAACTATACAAAACAGGGTTAGGATGTTATTTGAACGGGATTGCAAAGTTTGGGGGTCAAATATCTGGTTTCATAGTTCGGGGTGCTAAATGGACTTTCAAGCAAAGTTCAGAGTATCATATGGACTTGTTCCTAAAGAAATTTACCACACCTCAGCATCAGCAAGTGATTCATCATCATCATCATAGATCATGTTCGATAACAAAGTCTATAAAATAAATATAAAAATGGTGTTAAAAAGTTGTAACCAGCTCCGACATGTATCAGCATTAATTTAAATAAGGAAAAATATATATACCGGGATTAAGGATGGCAAGAAACCCCGCAACCCTTCAGGAGGCATGTTGGCATCACAGTACGCAGACCTGAAAAGTTTACCCATAGTTAGTGCTCTTAACAAAGCATTAAACAAGATCAAAAACTCCGAGCTATGTCATCAATCGATCATAGTTTGTTTTGAATTTGATGGATGTCAGGTTGTCAACTAATAAAATGTAAGAATTAGAACTATTGAATTTAAAGAATTAGAAAGAATAAATTGACAAAAAAATTGTGATAAGGAGCGCCAATAAAAAAAGAAAAAAAATGAAAATACAAAGTTCGAATATGGCATGTTGAATTAATCATGTTGACAGAAAACATACCAGAATTCACAAGCCTCCAAAGCAACTTCATCATCTGAATCTTTATTAGCTTGCAGGATCAATTCAATTACATTTTTCAAATGTGGCTGTGGTTTAGTTAGCCAATGTCAGATCCAGCATAAGACTATATAAGCATAAACAACTGAGTAATTGACCGAAAAAACTACCAATGAAGATTAGTAAGTTCTACAGACAAACAAGCAATCCTTGTCAAGGACAGTTGCCATTCCATCTGAGCTCAATGGGGTGATTTTGCAGAGTATTAAATAATACAATGACAAGATTCATGGCATAGAAGACCTTTCATAAGGAACATCAAAAGTTTTGTGGGAGAAAAACATAAAGACAAAAAGACAAAAGAAACTGCAAAATTGATTATCTGTCTATGAATTGCTTGGTGAGGACAACAAATGGAATCTAAATGTGCAGCAAAGAACACGATATTACCTCCAAAATTGATGGACGCACTTCAATGAGCTGAACCCAGGCCCCGAAAACCTATCAAAGAAATGGGGAGTATGCAATTGAACAACTGAAGAGTACAGAGCAGCATCTACAGATCCTCGTTATGATTTACACTTGCAAACAAGTCAGCTAGGAAACGAATTCATACGGCATAAAAGGAAATCTACTTGAGTTATGCAATAATTATATTTATATGCATTTCAGAACTTGAACCCTGTCAATACAAAGTTACAAACAAGTAGTGCATCTACGGATAATAAAGTGCAATTCTCCATGGTGAAATACCAGTTTCCGAACATCTGCTGAAGGATCCTTTGCAAGGTTGAATAAGCCCTGAAGGTACTGATCCATGGACATATACAACGCCTGCATATAAGTCCAAATGATTAGCCAAAAACATTGAGCAAGATTGAGAGGGAGAGGGGGCCTCTTACCGATGGCATCACCACAATGTACTGATTAATACAGCCCAGTGCTAGTTTTCTAAGACATGCATGTGGAGACTGGAAAAACTGCAAAGCCAATCGAACTGACTGTGTTAGAATGAAATCCTGTAAACATGTTAAACTAGAGTGTACAAGCATGTGTACACAGCCACAGAGGCATGGTTAATCAAAATATACAAGCAGTTGGTGCACAGACACAAATAAATTCACCATGTACAGAGTGGAAATCAAAGTGCACAATGTCTAGGTAAATAGTTGGTAATTATAGATGAAACACAAACCTGCAGCAATCTTGGCATGAATACGTTGATGGGTCGTTCAGACAAACCAGGAACATCAACATCAAGCTCTTCAGGAACATCCTCACATATCTGTTGTCAAAAGCAATCTTTTTGAGCACGCAAATTGTGTTCAAGAAGTTGACATATACAATTCAGATTATACTATTAACTACTGCATGATTGCTTTACTCTGTAGCTTCCAACTAGTGGGACTTCTCTCATGCTATATAACTGCCAACTAGTTCAAGTTTTGTATGTACAACATCAGAACTCTAGCTCAAATATAGCAGGACTGATGCATATTACCTTGTATATAGCATCCATAGCACCTTCCATATGATCCAGATCATTACTGTCCAAACATTGATGTAGGGCCTGAAACAATTCAATCCATCCAGCAACTCGAACAATTTGAAAAAGTACACTGATAACTGTCCCAACTGTGGATCTAATTGCTTTATTAGTTGCCCCTATACATGGCAACAACTCAGACTTAATGTATTGCTGAGATGAAGGAGGCATGGAACTGAAAGTCGGTCGCAGATTGTTTTTCAATAGAAGACCGGCAGCTTGCCTTACTTCAAAAGATTGTCCCTGGTACAAGCAGGAGATTTAACCAGCTGTCAGTACGACCATATACACTAGCAGGATGTACAATCAATAACCATATCAAGATCAAATTTTATTCCAGAGATAAGGCTGTGAATGTACAGATTTCTTGCATGGATAAATCTGCATAAGATGCGGAACCATCTAAAAATTCCTACCAGTGGTCCCTACATATAAAAGCTAAAACAATCTTTAAGAAAAAGTAAGTGGAACAGGCAATTCGGAATTCCTCATGCCATCTTGATGGGTTGATTAAATGGATATCATGCCAAGTTGTCAACTGTTGAAAGATATGATTCAATAAACTGTTCAGTATCTTTGATCCTGAGTTGCTATCTGGTCTAAAATTAAGATCAGCAATAGCATAACATGTGTAATTTCCAGAAGGGAAAATTGCGTAGAAGATCATCTTAAATGTGTAATTTACTCAATAATACTCCAGATGCACTACCATATGGTTTCAATTGTAGACATTTCCATTGCAAGGCAAGCGTGCTCCCTCGAAACCCTTTTAAAACAAAAAAGGTAGCTTCGATTTTATTTGTAGCTCTAAATAGCGTGCAAGAGCAATGTTCTATAATGGTGATTAACAAGCGGTCGCCCCACTTTTTAAGTGTTCATATGGTGCTACTTGAGGGCTGAGGCCTGAGCCACTTTTTAAGTGTTCATATGGTGCTACTTGAGGGCTGAGGCCTGAGCCCATCATAAGTCAAACCTCACTAACACCAGTGATCAAGCAACTAAGTCGATGCTTCCAGGTGTTGTTTCTCTAATGCAATGAAAAACTAAAGCACGATTCCCCATAAAGATATGTACATAAGGGGGGTCCATGGATAATAATGCTGTTCGGACCTGGAGTTTACCTATACACGGATTAGGCATAATCCCTCACCAGCACATTTATCCGAATGGGATCAAACAACCATACCAAACATCCGTTAATTTCTCCACGGAATCACCGCCAGACTGGTGTGGCAATGCACAGACTGAAACTCTTAAGACGCAAGCTTCAAATCTATGCAGTAATAAAGCAGCAGCCTCACCGCCCCAAAGGCCCGATTAACACAACTAGTGTACAGTACTAATTTGAGCGCTGCCAGCAGCAAGTGCATCGCACCTCATATAGCAACCAAATTGAGCTCTATCCTAGCAATCAAACGCGGCAAGAGCAAGCACTAAAGCCCCCCAAGAACCTAGGAAAAAGAATAGTGTGGTTGCAGATCGAAACACCACAGAATGGCAAAGCCATCCTATAGCGGCATCGGAGCATCCGTGAGCAGCACGAAACCCTAGCTGTAGTGCTATCAAGCGAAGCGAGCGGAGTGGGCTGACCTCTCCGCGGGCGAGGAGGAAGACGAGGTAGTTGTTGAAGTCGGGGAACTGGCTGTAGTGCTGGAGCTGGTGCCAGATGCGAGCCTGGTCGGAGTTGGGGGAGATGTGGGCCTCGAGGAGGCTGCAGATCTCGCGGAGCCCCTCCTCCTGCGGCTGCCACAGCGCCGCCGTCGCCGCCATCGCCGCCGCCGCTGAAGACGAACACCGGGCACGGAGGGGGCGGAGAAGCGCTTGGGGGATCCTGGGGAGGGAGAGACGAGGTTGTGATGGCGGCGGCGGAGGAGGAGCGGATCGAAACAAATCGATCCTCCAAAGCGAAGGCTGGACCCGAGAGGAACCGAGAGAGGAGGAGGCGGAGCAGGGAAGGAAGCCAAGCGATGGATTTTTTTTATAGGCCCTCCCTGGCTCGCGTCTTTGTAACGTTTCGTTTCTTTGGGGGGCTTGGGTGCAAATGTGCGGGAATCATTTCATTTGTTTGGAAGGGGTTCGTTTCCTCAATCTCGCGTTCCTTGTTTGTTCTTTTTCTCGAATGTAAGTTCAGCTCATTTCAGTTCAGTTATTTATAATTGTTTTTCTGGAATGATTATCTGCGGATATCCATTACATCACAAAGTCAAGGACAGGTGCAATTTGATGCCGCCAGGTGCAAAAAGAATTAGTTGAGATTGAATTTTTTGTTTAGCCCACACGCATTAGTTACCTATCTTGTCAGATACATTACAGGCACCACAATACATCATGTGTAGTGTTGCCACACTGTTTATTTTCCTCCTTTATACTACTTATTACCATAGCTTATGAAAATCTACAGCTGAGCTGAGCTGAGCTTAGCTTTTTTTTTTTTTTTGAAAAAGAGCTGAGCTGCTGTTCATGTGATGGTGTGAACAGAAGGAAGGGGTCCGGAGAAATTTTACCGCGGCATGCAGAGGAACGGGTGGAATGGGAAGTGGATGGTGAAATGATTGGGTCCAACACTCAACACCACCCAGGCCAGGTGAGATGGACGGGGCTGAGCCGAGCCGACTTACACAAGCTAGGACGGCTTGCTCAGCGGGTAGTGGTACTTCACTAGCTGCACATCTCATCGTTTAATCCATCAGATCAGGCCAGGGGATTGCAAAGCTAAATGGAACAAGCCATTAAACAAGGCGGTCTTCTCAGACTTTGGGTGGTTTTTTTCCTTTAGCTTTTAGCTTAAACTTTTTAATTTCTAACTGTTTACAAAAGAGTACGAAAAGATATACTTCTATATGATTTCAGCCGATATATATAAATTTGAGATAATATCTACTGTAATTAATTTATACATTTTATTTTAAAAAATACTTTATCTAAAAAACAGTTACCATAGAAAGGCAAATAAAAAAAAGCCAAAGTTTCTGATTCCCTCGTCCTGCCTGCCTGCACATCATAGTTTTTTGTATTCAGCTTTTAACCTTTTTACAATAATTAATTTTTAAATAAAATATTTTCAATATAGAATCTATTAGTTAATTATAGTACATACTATAACGACTTTATTTATATCGGCAAAAATCACACGTGAGTTTCTGTTTCTCTAATCTCTCACGAACAACCTAAAAACTACAAACCGCAACAAAAAACCATAAGCTGCATCATAAACAATAGGCCCCAACTTTTATGCTGACATGCAGCCAAGCTAGGGGGCGAGCTACTAAGGCGTGTTCGTTTGTTAAGGGTTTTTGGTTATGGCTTTTAACTGAGAATAAACAGTACTAGTTAAAAGAAGTGATTTCTATAAGGAGAGACGAGCGGTGCAAAAAGTGAGTGAGGGATACGTGCATGTGATAGGGTCGAGAGAAATAGAATAGGTGATACAACTGTAAGCTCTGTCTTATCCCTAGAGCGAGCGAGACGATAGTAAAAGAAATGGAGAAATGGTTTTAAAAAAACAGCAGTAGTTTTAAATTTTATAAGAAGAAATCGTAACTGAAAACCAGTTCGAACCGAGCCTACCACCACTATTTTGAGTTGCAGTACGAATGAAAATGATTAGCGTAAGATCGAAACTCTGTGACCGCTAACAAAGCTTATGCTCACAGGCAGGCAGGCCACGCTGTTGGTATGCAGATGCAGCGTAGTACCACTTACGGGCTGCCGATGCAAATGCTTTCTATAGACTAGTATTCTTTGAAGTGAAATAAAGAGCTGGGATGGTACTCGTTTTATTCATATTTAGCCTATATGGAAACACACCTTACGTTTTATTCACATTAATTGTTCATCCGAGTACAAGTCTCGTAAAAACAAGACCATTCACCTGCAAAAATCTTAACTACAGCAACCTTTTTCCTTCACTCCTCCGAAGCTACGTAGCAGCAGCCAGCAGTAGTGCGACTCTTGCGCTCCGCAAACTACTGCAAAGGGATGATTGATTCATAGAGTGACGTGTTGCGATTTATTACTGTGTATATTGCAACTAAGTATTTATCACTCTTTATAAAATACAATTCATACTTTACTATTTCCATCTTTTCCTAGCATCTTCTATATTTTAGCCCACCTGAAATGGCCATTTTGCCCCTAAAAAAACCCTGAATAAGAGCTCTCGACCTCGCCATAACAATGGCATCCCTCTTCAGGCCAAGGTACGGATCCCCCGAACCCTAACCAAGCATCCAATTGATTTCTGGCGGCCAGCTCATGCGGCTCGCGGCTTTGCTTCTCCCAGACCAGAGCAAGCTATCGGCGTACAGGGACTGGCGGTTCCAGGGGACACATGATCGAGGAGTACGAGGCGACGCTGTAGACGTCAACAATGGTGTACGTGGGGAACATGTCCTTCTACACCATAGACGAGTAGGCCTACGAGCTCTTCTCCCGCACCAGCAAGATCAAGAAGATCATCACAGGCCTCGACAAGAACTCCAAAGCCCCCTGCAGCTTCTGCTTCATATTGTGTATAGGCTTCCTTCTTTCCTTCCTTTCTTCCTGTGTTGGATTCCGTGATGTAGTTTGGTGCAATTTTTAGGGCAAATGCCTTGCCCCAATTTTATTTTATTAGAGAGCAGAGGTTCGAATGTAGTTTTGCGCAATTGGATGTTAGGAAGATGGCTTTTATAGTTCTGTTTATGCACTGATTTCGATTCATTGATGATGTGAGGTTGTGAGAGATACCCTATGAATTGCGATACAAGTGTCTGTTGCAATTTTGGTGCTGCCAGGAATGCGTGAAATGTCCTATATAACAGGGGCAGGAAAGTGTGCTATCTCAGTGTGAATGTGGCCTAGCTTGAACAATTAGATGTTGCAATAAGTTTGGTGGGGCTCAGGCTTCTTATTTTCGGCTTATAATTTATGTCTTTTAATTTATCTACAGTAACTAATTTTTAAACGGTATGTCTTTTTAAGATGTGGTTTACAAGCTGATTGTAGTAGACACTGTAGCAATTTCATCTATATCAACCAAACACATATGCGAGGGTCTCTCTCTGTACTCTTTCTCACGAAACAGACAAAATTCAAAAAATTTAAGCTAAAAACCATAATCCATAGTCCAAAAAATCCACGGATGCAAGTATCAAGAGGGAGTAATGCTTTAATAATGTGTCCTTGGTTCTTGGAGTTCTTTACTTTTTTTCTTGTTAGGTTATTTTGATGTGTTATGCTGTCATCTGATCCGGTACTGACTAGTGCACCATATTTTGAGGGTATTGAGGAACTGTCGCTGGCAAGTTCAGTTTAATCGATTCCTCTCCTATGCAAAAAGACAGATTGGCTTGTGCAGGAGCGGTGGCAGCCGGTCTCAGCGGCGAGTGTCTCTGGCGGGTGGTGGCGCCTGAGCACAAGGCTCCCGAGGCGGCGGGCGTGGATGATGATCGGCCAGCCTCGGTGGAGCGCATCCGGCTGGCGGCTCATGCGGGGGCGGCAGCGACCGGGAGCTCGCCATGCGAGGTGGTGGCCGCGACGCTGCTCTGGGCTAAGCGGCAGCGGTCCATGCTGGGGCTGGCGTCGCTACATATGGTGGTGGGGGGCGTGCGGGCGAGGCGCGGCTGGCCGACACAGCGCCAGCGGCTTCAAGCCAGAGATGGGCGGTGGGTCGGTGTCCTCGAGCGCCGACGGCTAGCGGCCGGACATGCGTTACGATGTTACACCCGCCACACGAGCTGATGTTGGTGGATCTGGCTTGCGGCCTTAGACCTGGAGGCGGCGTGGTGGCTCTGGTTTGCCGGCGTAAGTCTTCAGGTGGCGGTCGGCGACGGCTTCGGGCTAGCGGCGCATGGGGAGGTCGACGGCCAAGGCGCGCGACACTGCAGGCGGCCGGGGCGTACGGCGAGCGGCGGCCGAGCGCAGTCGGCCCCTCATCGGGTGGTGGCGGCTTCGATGTGTGGCCGGGCACGATGGCTGCCACCCGTGTAGGAGCCAGTGGTCGGTGCATTGGGATGTGCGGCTGCAGGCGGATGGCACTCCCATGCGGCGGTCGTACGGGGCCGGCGGCGATTTGGTGCGGCTACAGTCCAGTGTGGCGCTCACGCGCGACGGCCGTACGGGGCCGACGACGTGTTCAATCGTGCAAGATTTTTCCTTTTTTTTCTTTTTTTCAATCTACAATGCAATCAATATCTAGTCTTTCATGTAATCTACCGATCGACATTGTGCCGGCAACTTCGAATCTGCTCGCGGTAGATTAGAGCGGATTTTCACCGTAGAAAATAATCTAGAAAGCGAAATCTACGGAATTTAAAGCGATCTAGATATATGCAATTCAATCTATGAGTGCTTCGATGATTACCTTCGATCCACGAAGCTATTCATGCTGATAACATATTGAGGAATCATCGCTGGCAAGTCCAGTCCGATCGATTCCTCTCCTATGCAAAAAGACAGATCAATCACAGAACAATGCAAATAGTAGATTGGAACACAGAAATAGAGGGGAGAACTCCTATTATTTCTTTATTCCTTTCTCTTTTCACATGTGTGTATAAAATAGACAATGAGACTCCCTGCCAATAAGACTCCTTATATATAGCTTAGTTGTGAGGTGCCCACAATGAGCTAAGACTTCACACCCAGGCTCAGTTTCCCAAGAGAGGGAGTTGGGATTTAAGCTACTCTGGTGATTTTTTGCGGTGGGATTTTTTACATGTATTCTTGTGCTTGTAGCGGTGTTTTGTGTTGGGATGTGAAGTCTTGAACGCAGGTGCAAAAGGATCATTTTAGGTGAGCTAAAATAAGGGGGATACTAGGAAAAGGCGAAAATGGCAAAATATGAATTAAATTTTGTATAGATTAGGAATTGCAATTTATATATAGGCAAACTCTAAAACGGCACTGTATGCCCCAGCTGCAAACTGCTTTAAGATCGAGAAGATACAGGGTATTAAATAATGTAATGCCTCTAAAATCCTCGCATTCCGTGCAAACCAGGCCACATAGCTCTGTGATCTCATCTCAGCTGCTACGTACGTGGGGATGGATGGAAAGGAAAGGCGAGGAAGGAAAGAAGAGGAGCCCATCCATCGATGATCCAGCATTTGCCTTCTTTCACAGACATGAAAACAGGCACGCACACACGCATGCTGCCTGCCTGCCTTTTGTTGGATCGATGGATGGAGCCATCCTTTTGTTGTTTAGCAACGAGTGTGGCAACACTTCTTTAAACCCCTTGGCCACATCCTTTTGCCTGAAGGAAGAGAGAGAGAGAGAGAGAGAGAGAGAGAGAGACAGGGGATTGTACCCTGACACACACATCCCTACACACATGGAGAGAGAATGGAGAGACCCCACCCCTCTTGTCTTCGGCCAGTGCATGTAGATGTAAGGCTGTGATGGAGAGAAAGAAGTGGTTTTTATTTAGCTATGAGACTCGTTTTTAGAGAGAGAAGGGTGTGCTAAACCCATTAAAAAGAAGCAAATATAGCATCAGTGTAAGGTGGCGAATCTGGCATCGGCTGCGCCGTAGATGGCCGTACTGTTACTAACTATCACTGTTAGCCGCCTCCAGTCCAGTGCATGCAGGATTGCAGCTGCAGGGGGGCACAACACCACATAGGAACGATATAGCAGGGTACTGCTACTCCTTCCTGTGAGATGGCCGCTAGTGTTGTAGCAAAAGATCGATGGACAAGTTTTTTTAAAAAAAAACAAGAAGAAAAGAAATGCAGCAGCAGCCTGACAGTGTGAGCCTGGCTTCAGAGTTGAGGCTGCCAAAGTTTGGTGCGAGCGAGTCGTGCCGCTCTTGTTGTTCCTGTGCTTCTGCCGCTTCTGCCTCTGCCCAGGTGGGGCACACCCGCTGCCACTGGGCAGCAGTCAGCCACAACCAACGAAGCCATCGTATATCTGGCCAATATCATTTTTTTACAAAACCTAGCATGGTAGCAGTCACAGGCGACATGTATCGTCTGCAGTTAGATCAAGATATTGTGGTGCCATAACCTGCCGTGATGGGTAGTGCGACAGGTGACAAGTGTTGTCTGTCGTTGCTGTCGTAATCACGGAAAAGTCTAGATTTACAATTTTATGCACACATATACTAGATTTGGAAAAAAAAAAGATTTGTTACAGGACCATTCGTGTGATCAACAACCAACTACTACCAGCCAGAAGCAGCAGAAGAGAGAGACGCCTATTGCCTATTTGGAACGCAACGGCAAAAGGCAAAATGCTTGCTTGCTCCTCCCACTCTTTTCTCTCGTCCCCGTGTGTTGAAGTTGAGATGGGCTCCGGCGGGGCAGCCTATTTATCATTGTGGAGGGGGGAGGCTTTCTTGATTTTCTGTAAAGCTTGATCTTCTCTCCTCCATGGCTATAAGGCATGTGCAATGTGAGCTAGCTAAAAAATTTCTTAGCCTCTTCAACTCGGATCTAACCATTGCATAAGGAGAGGCTAAGGGAAAGATTGTTAGAGCCAGATCAAATCAAGGTTTCAACTCCAACAAATAAAATAATCAAAATGGGCCTACCAGTTAGCGCTATAGGAGTCTTCATTGCCACTGTCGTGCGCCTCTGAGGTCGTTGCTGCTGTCTTTGCCACCACAACCATGCCTCCGTTGGACACATGTCTTTCATGGAGACAAGGATTTAAAGGCAGTGATGTGAAAAATCTAGCCCCTCTTACAGTGCACATGCCCTGATCTACTTTTAATCTGTGATTACGTCTGCTGCTTTTAGCTCAGAAAGCATGCACCCGCTAAAAGAAGCACAAAAGGAGTGTAATTTGACCACTCCCATCTATCATCCATTCCTTGTAGAGTTGTAAAAAAACTTGAGACTCGTGAGCTGCTCGAGCTCGGCTCGAGCTCCAAACGAGCCGAGCTCGAGCTTTATCCTAAGCTCGCAAGCCTCAACAAGCAAGCTCGAATAGCTTGATTGGGCTCGTTTTCCCACACCCCATCTAAATAACCAATCTTTCCCTAGACCCAAATTCAAAGCACCCCATTACCCCAACCCCAGGTCCTCACTCCTCACTTCAGGTTCCTTATCCACTCCACTGACTCTTGCTTCGGAGTCCCATCCGGGCTCCGATCGGCCGCCCACCAACGCCCTCCTCCTCTGCGGCTGCCACCGAGTGCCGGCGCGCTGCTCCTGCACCGCCGACACCCTCCTCCTCCACAGCTGTGCCGACGTGCTGCTCCACCACCACCGACGCTCTCCTCCGTGGCTCCGTCAGCGCGCTGCTCCTCCATCGCCGACGCTCTCCTCCTCCACAGCTCTGGTGCGCTGCTCCTCCACCGCCAACGCCCTTCTTCGATCTGAGTGTGAATTATTACTCTAACCCCTCCTTTTTCATGTGAACCACTTGAAAAGTTATGAATATTCTTGATGGTCATGTGTTACCAAGTCTACACGAACTAAGGTTGAGCCCATCTACAAGCTCGATTGCTAACTTAAGCTCGCTTGATCTTAGCTCAAGTTTTTGTTGAACTCAAGCCTTGCAAGATGGGCTTTATCGAGCTCGGTTTATTTACAACTCTAATTCTTAGCTTCCAAGCATCAATGTTACAATTGGCAAAAGTGGAGCCGGATGCACGAGTCAGCAAGAAATGAGACACTGTGTTTGGCGGACTAGCTAGTTAACGACGAGCTGTTACGTTGCCTGTTGGAATCTTCGAAGTGCTACAATAAAACAGAATGATACAGCCGCATTTCTAATCATAGGAATATAGGATACCTTAAAAATCATCTAAAATAAGTACGGGTTGTGCTTCTATATTTTTCTTAAAATGATTTGTACAACTTTTAAAGTGGAACTGAATGACAGATAGTGATTACTTACCACTTCACGTGCTTTGAAATTAGTGACATTCTTATTAAAGTGAAAAACACGAAAGAGCTACTATATATATAAGGTGGTGCTTGGTTGGACTGATTTTTTATTGTAGCTGACTGAAATTACATTGTAGCTGATGGTGGCTTATTTGGTATAATTAAATTTTAAAAATAAAAAATAGTTAGCCCAGCACGTATAATGCAAACGAATACGGGAAAAAAGAACCAGAAAAAATCTAAAAAGTCAAAAAAAGACGAAATTTAGGAATAGTAAAAAATAAACTAAAAATCAGAAGCCTAAACCCAAACGGGGGAGGCCTAAAACTTACTTTTGGTCAGTGTGCATGCTTGAGTGTCCGTACCCCAATGTCTAGTGAGTTGAGCAACAGCAACTGGACTCGTGCTAAATGTGAGTACTAGTGGCACGGTTGGTACTCCCTCGGGAGAGTAGTGACAAGCAGACTGGGCATGTCAATGAATGAATGTAATGTAGCCCGGGAAAACAGGCGGAAAAAGGCAAAAACCATGCCCAACTCAAGTGATTTGGATTTTGGGGGAGCCAGGTCTGTTAATGTTACAACACCTAGGGCTCTCAACTCTGGAGCGATTTGGAGCTCTCGAAAAATCCGCAGCAACATACGAAAGGGGTCGATAAAGTTCAGTATCTTCCATAAGAGTATTACCATCAATACTCTGAAAGCCGCCTCTTGGATTTAAAAACTGCTCAAGAATTTGATTGAACTGACAGCCTAAGCAAGAGCTGCTCTGCTCCGCTGTACCAAATTCACAGCATGACGAGCATGCCGAGTGGTCAGAGAAAGCAGAGGTGATGGGAGAGTTATTCTTCACCAGAAAGAAGCAAAGCTGAGGTATGTTACCCGGCCCAAGCAACTAGCAGGATGGAACCAGCTAAAAAGACACCAGCAAATGAACAAAACAAGCTCATAGACTATATATACTATACCAGAGTAGCAGGTAAATGTCCTACTGTCCGTCATGGACTCCTCCCGGAATCAACCACAGAAACGCAACAGCTCAACTCGTCACCAAATTAATCTCTCAACATAGCCAAGAACCTGCCTGAAGACTTTAAAACAAGCACATAGAAGAAGTGAGGACAGGTAACTAAATTCAAACATTTAATTCCAAGACCATCAGGAATTTCCAACAGAGAATGCAAACTACTCACGAGTTCAAAAGCATTCCAGTCATAAATATTTTCCTGATACTGCTGTATACTTGTAATATACACCCAGCAACACAAGAAATAAAACTAACAGCCACTAAAAAAGAAAAGGGACAAGAGGCAGAAGAACAATAAACAAATATATGCATTTTTCTCAACCAATCGCCTATGTTACAAGCCTCAATGTATACACAAGTCACGCCATGTCTTCTACAGACAAGCTAGTCCAGAGCAATCATCATCCTGGTAACGACTGAGCTGATGCCATGGCAGATAAACTTGCATCTGAATCAGCAGAGTGTCTCAGGTAGGATTGCCGAAAGGACTGAGCTGATGATGCGCCTGCTAGATTTGTCTCTGACTCACCACCATGCCACAGTTGAGACTGTTGTAGCGATTGAGGGGCCATGGTAGACAGGCTAGGCCCAGATTCCCCGCAACGCCTTAAGTATGAGCAATGCTGGCTGGATGAACCGAGATAATAACTTGAAGATCCATACCCAGAATTTGAGAGATAGGACGAACTAACATGTGGACTGGGTGATGCATAGCCAGAACAGGACATATGGGGTGATGCGTAACTTATAATGATTGGTGGAGACAAGTGGTTGCCAACCAAAGTGTGTGTGGAGGCAAGGTGCGAGGTGCGAGGGCGGGGAGAATACATGTTTGCAAGGTCTGCATTGCTTCTACTTATGGAAGGTGAGTTTGCGTAAGACCTTAGGGGGTTAGGGGAGTGGGGGGTACTAGAAACAGAATAAATACGAGATACAGATTGCGATGAAGGATGTCGGCTTATTGGTCTGGGAGGGGATGCTGCCACACTTGACCGGAATGAAGATGACTGAGAGGGTAAGCGAACTGCAGAAGAAAGCAACGGGGTAGTCTCCGAGGCAGCAGGGTCTGATATTCCAGTCATTGCATCTCGCTTGCATACAGGGCAGAATGTTCTCCAAGATGTGAGCCACAGGTCCACACAAGCCGCATGGAACTCTGCGAGGAAATTCACACAAATATCATGGTACTGCCTTAGAAATAACATTCTTCAGATAGCTGATTGTATACAAGGGGTGCAATTTATTTAATGCATCTCTGTTCAAACAAAGATTGCATATAAGGAGAGCTGTCCAATTGATTCATCACACCAAAAAGTTTATACACTACTAGTTAACTGAGAGAATATGTAATTGCGCAGTTTAATGATTTTGACAACAGTGAATCTAGAGATGTGGTAATTGACAGTACCAATATTATATGTTCTTAAGGATCAGGAAATGGCTACTACAAAAAAAGACCTTACCATATTTTGTGCCAAATCTAGCAAAATGATACTTAGCCTAGACATTCAAAATGAAGAAAAAGAAATGCAGATAGTGGTTTAGTAATTTTATTACACAACATTGCGCTAACAGATTAAAAAAACTTGCACAAATTCTTTTCAGTTCCAAATTCGAAGATTGAAGAGTAGAGTATAGCAGATAGGCATGCCTAGTTTCCACGGACAAAGTCTCAAAACAGTAAAGTTGGTATGGTGTTATAAAAGGCAGTTATGGTGTTATAAAAGGCAGTTATGGTGTTATAAAGTTGGCGAAAAATACTGTGATGGCAAGGCAGCACTCTTAGCTTTTCCCCAACATTATAGTCTTCCAAGCAAATGGCGCACATTGACGATGTGCAATTGTCCTCTTGCACCTTTGTGAAAATAAGACTTGGCATTGCCTTAACTAATTGACTGCTCATTCCATAGAATTCTCGGACTTCTGGAATTATAGGTCGGTCCCGCCTTATTCGATGCCTTCTTACAAAGAAGCAAGTAGCTAGAACAGCAGACATCGCAAGCAGCGATATGAATGAAATTGCCATAATCGACCAGGCTGAGTTCTCAAATGTGTGTAGTATCCACACCTCTACATCAATACGGCCTGAAAATCTCTTCAACACCTCCCCTGAGGCCTTTGAGATGAACACCGCATATATGTGAATACCACTTGAGCTTCCAGCCACTGTTACACTTCCTAGTTAGATAGTGCAGAAAATATATGCTCCAAACAACGTTAATATGAAATAGTGAAAAATTACAATGGTGTGATTATTAAAATTGTATCAAGTTGTACAGTTTATTTCTATCTTTTATTTATCTGGGCACAATTTACATAAAGTATTTGTGCTTCATCCATTTCAGAAAACAGATCCAAAAGCATTTTCTTGTGCCTCCCAGCCTGTCCCATCTCTATTTAATGTGTGGCCATCTACAGGTCCTAAAACATGGACATGTGCCAAAATGGGGGAAAATCCATCTATTTGTGCTGGTCATGCTATGAACAAAGAGTACCACACAGCTATGCAAATGGCATCAAGAAACTGCAAAGCAAAAACAAGAAACTGCAAAGCAAAAACAAGTGGGAATGATAAGGTACATTACTTGAAACCAGAACCCCACTATTTTCATTGTCATATATTATTGCAGCTTTGAATCCAGCATCCTGCACATTTTTTACTTTCTCATCAAATGTGCAGCCACCTCTTATAATCAACGAGAACGGAGATGGTGGACCCCTGACAGCTTTGTTTGTTAATGGACTGCAGGCGTTCAAAGGTTCAGCAGTATAAACTGCGCCATTAACACCTGACCCTTTCACTCCCGGAGCTGCAAACCAATTGAAATGGCATAATGAATCCCTCAGAAAATACAATATAGACTCCACAACAGTGAAAGGCAGAAGAAAACAACCTTAAACACAAATGCAGCATGACACAATCAAGAAATAAACTCAAGCTTAATATTACTCAGAGAAGTAATAGAAAACAGCCACAAGAATATAATAGGAAGTAATGTAACATATTTGCATGTCACCATAAATCAATAATGCAGCTAAGAAGTATGAACCCAACATAAACACCTAAATCGGTCATAGGCAAACGGTAGAGAAGGCATGCAAACAAAAGTAAATTTCATATGCAGTGACATCTGGATAGTGGAAGTTGGTACTCTACTGTGACAAAGCCACATGATGATGAGATCTCCAGAACTTACCAAAGCTTGCCTCAACATCGTCGCACGACAAGGTCAGATTATTCCCCATCAGCACTACATTGGAAGCTCCTAGCTCAGCCATGAGGCAAACCATCGCACAGAGACAGAGAGGAAATAACATTGCTCCTCTTGTACTCTTCATCTTATCAATATCCACAGCTCTTCAAGAAAGCCCAGCTTGTTTTTACAAGTTACAACTACGGAGTACGGACAGATGAAAACTAGCTCAACACTTCAAAACTCCAAACCCACGATTCCGTGAGCAGCTAACGGCCAGAACGTGCTACGGACCTGCACCAATCAGCTAAGATTCCTGCAGCGAAAACCAACAATGTTGAGATTCTTTTGGCACTGTATACCTAGCATTTAGCCAAAAAGTGTAGGATTTTCGCACAGAAGCTGGAGAAATATAGTCTTTACACCTCTATAGACTCCAAAAAAGTACATAACCAAGCAAGGAACCACCAAAATTATTCTATGCCAACTTGTTTACCAATAATAAGATCAATATTTCTAATTTAGAAAACGCTTCATCTTTTTTTTTTTAAAAAAGAGAGAGCTTAAGATGGCAAGTGAGCAGTCAATAATTCTCCAAAAATAAGACCCAGCGGAGTATCTTCCCCAACATTTGTACTCCTAGTTAACAAAGAATTCAAGAATAAGTTCACTAAATGACCCATCCTATAGAATTATGACTTGAACTCCAAATCTCCAAAAGCTATTACGCAGTGAGCGAGAACCATACTAGTATATCCGGTCCGGGGCTCAGAGATTAAGAACCACAGCGCTAAAAGATTAGTCTTTTGAAGTCAGCATCCAAGAGATAAAAGAGATAACAGTGCCGAAGATAAAAGTTGGATCTTTTCAAGTCGGTATCTAAATAATTAGCACTAAGCAAGAGTAATTCGCTAAAAGACAGCAACTTAGCTCTACACCACCGGAAACCTAGCATAAGTACTGAAGGCACCTCGCAACCCAGACTCGAGAGCCACAGCAGAAGTAAGCGCATCTAATCTCTGACTCTATTGGGCCAGTTGTGGCGGTCAATCATCGGCTTAACTTGAATCACGGAAGGGACATCTAATCGTCGTGGCGATATGAGCACAAGATGCAAACTAAACGAGCAGGAAATTAACGGGGAAATGCTGAATCTTGGACAGAATTTGAGCAGAAAAAGCATCTAGCGATGTTAAAAGAGACAGTGAAAGGGGAATCGGTGCGGATGCGGACCTGAGGGCAGAGGATAGGGGAGGCAATGGAGACGTCGGATTCCATGTGATGGACTGGGGTGGTGGAGGAGGAGCGGAGCAAGTGGCGGAGGCGGGGGCCGGGGAGGAGGGGATCGTCGTTCGCGGGATCAAGTCGAGTGGCCGAGGTGGGTGGGATGATCCGTCCCAAACCCAGCCGCCAACTCCCAGGCGCCGGCGGACCCTAGAAAAATCGTTCTCCCATTTTCTCCTTTTCTGGCGGACAATAAATTTATTTTCCGGGTAAAAAATAAAAGGCTCCGATTTTCTTACTCTATTTCTTTAATTAATTAAGGTAAACTTACACAAACACCAGTACACCTCTTAGTATACGCCCAAAAATACAAATATTGAGGTTAAATCCACAATCTTATAGAGTTCCATCGAGTCATACCCATGTATATATAAAAGTAAGTACTCCCGCAACTCCACCACGCTACCATGAGGTGATTTGCGATTTTGTTATACCCCTCGATCATGGAGGGAAAAACATAATACCGTGTGGTTTTAAGACCGGTTAAACGATCATCTAATGTCGCACTGACGGCTACACCGAGTTGTGACCAAGTGTTGTAGCATTTGTTATTGTTTCACTCAAACTCAAATGCTTCTATATACACACACATGTTGAAATTAGAGTAATGCACATGCATGAGAAATAAAATATATATATATATATAAGTGCCCATTTCTAAAAGGCAGATTTCATTTTAAAGGCAAGGAAAACATCCATTTTTAATCAAGGAAGAAAACGGTGGATGAAAGATTGGTCCGAATGGACATGCTCGAGCCTGGACGGAACATCCGTTGGTGTGTTCTGAAAATAGCCAAATGGATCGAGGACAGACACGGCGTGAAGATAGTTAGTTACAATCTTTCCGGGTCAATTTTTAGGTTTACTGCTGCGGTAGCCTCTGTGCACATGTGTCATTCCCTACAGAAATGAAAAGTTTCAGGGAGTAAAGTAAAGCTCCTTGCTAGGTGTTTGTTTCTTTCTTCCAATTAAGATTAGTCTCATGCGATCGATGCAATGTTCATATGCCTTCTTTACGCAATGTCGATGTGCCTTCTTCCCCTGGCGCCTCTTGTCTGTCGGGCAAGGAAGCTTCTCTTCGTACCTACGTCTACGTGGCTGGAATCGACGTGCCTTCCTTCCCACGGCCTTAAGCCCCGTTTGGCACAACTCCACTTCACAAGTGGAGTTGTTTTTTTGACTTCACAAGTGGAGCTGGGTGAAGCTACTTTTTTCAGCTCCACCCAAGGAGCTACTTTTGTCTCAGCAGGTTTTAAGGGACTCCTTGGGTGGAGCTATTTTGTTGTACCCCGTTTGGCACAAAATGGCTCCAAACAGCTCCAGGAGTCGGTGGTGGAGCTGTGCCAAACGGAGCCTTAGTTCCTACTCTATCAGCGCGCACCGCGCTCGCAAGTTCTGGTAGTATATACATAGGGAACCGAGTATATCTCCTATTTAATCTCTACTCAAAACCTTAGTTCAACTCGTTCAACTGGGCTTTAGCCCTTTTAGGGCAGTCCCAATGGCAATTAATGACCAGTTTCTATCTTCCTTAGGGCATCTCCAATGGTTATAGCTAGCAACGAACTATAAGACTTCCACATCATCTATATAGTACACACTAAAGTTAGCATTCTAAAGAACTATCTATAAGGATAGCTATTTGATGCTTACATACACACACAGAATTTATGGAGGCTGCCTCGTTTGGCGCTATAGACTATCTCTAGAGCTGTAGAGAGCTGCGTTCTCTTTCTTCATTTAATATCTTCCACGTAGGACAGTTGATGACATGGACTCTCTTGTAGATAGCTGCTATAGACCCATTGGAGATGCTCGCGATGGCATGACACATCACCATGGGAGCTGTACTTCACTTTATGTGCACGGACTCATAAGCAATTTTAGATGGTACAGAGATTGAGTTTTTAATATATACTATAATTAACTTATAGATCTTATTTTTTTAAAAAAATAATCTATTTAAAAATTATATACAGCAGAAAAGCTAAAAACCAGTTTCAAGAGTCATATCTAATTGACCCATTAATATCTGGTATAATGATCCACATCCCTGAACAGAACTGCCTCGAGTCAAAACCATAACAAGGCTCACCTTTTTGCTCATGTGTGGAATGGGCTAAACTATGGTACGGTCATCTATGTCTGAAGAGCCAATGGAGTTTTCTACGCTGCCCACGGCCCACATCGGTCACCGGGCGGGCGCCACCCCCTCGGCTTCTCGCCTCCGGGGAGCGCCACCGCCCACACGCTCCGGCTCCGCCGCTCGCCTTGAGCCATCACATTAATTAATTAATGCACGCGTTGTGTTGGTATCAGAGGCGCATGTTGTTGTAGACGTAGGAGGTTGCGAGGCAGAGGAAGAGCGCGAGCTCGGCGGCGCTTAGTCCGGCGAGCAGCCAGTAGAAGTAGTCGAGGTGGGCGCGGTTGAGGTTGTCGGCGAACCAGCTGTCGCCGCCGCCTCCGCTGGTGATGCGGTCGATGAGGGAGATGAGGAGGCTGCTGATGAAGCCGCCGATGCCAATGACGCTGAGGTAGAGCGCGAGGCCCAGGCTGCGCAGCCCCTTGGGCATTTGGTCGTAGAAGAACTCCTGCATCCCGATCACCGCGAACACGTCGGCCACCCCGATCACCACGTACTGCGGCACCAGCCACGCCCAGCTCATCGGCACCGTCGCCCCGGGCTCGTCCACCAGCCCGTGCTCCCGCACAGTCTCCAGCCGCCGCGCCTCCACCACCGCCGCAACCGACACCGCCGCCAGCGACAGCGCCATGCCCGTGCCCACGCGCTGCAGCATCGTCAGCCCCGTCGGGTTGCCCGTCGCGCACCGCAGCGCCGGCACCAGCACGCGGTCGTAGATGGGCACGAACACCAGGATGGTCGCCGGCCCGAACGTCTGAAGCGCCGCCGGCGGCAGCTCCAGGCCGCCGCCGATGCGGCGGTCCAGGGTGCGGCCCTGCTTGTTGAAGAGCGTCATGATCTGCGCGAACACCACGCCGTAAGCCAGGCACGTCGCCCATATGGGCAGCAGCCGCAGCACGCCGCGTGCCTCCTCCGACTTGGCCGCCGCCGCCTCTTCTTCTTCCTGCTGCAGAGAACCCAGGGACGGCAGGTGGTGCCGTCTCTTGGCGAGGGCGGCGAGGCTGTGGGCGAGGCGGGCGAAGGGGCTCTCGGCGCCGGGGCTGGGCGAGTAGAGGCGGTAGGTGGGGGTGCCGAGGAGGAAGACGGCGAAGGCGCAGAGCATGATGGCGGCCGGGGCGCCGAAGCCTACGCCCCAGCCGACGTTCTCCTGGATGTAGCTGACGACTGCGACGGCGACGGCGATGCCGACGGCCATGGAGAAGTACCACCAGTTGAAGAGGGAGCTGCGGGCGGCGCGCTCCCTGGGGTGGTTGGGGTCGAGCTGGTCGGCGCCGAAGGCCAGGCCGCAGGGCTTGTCGGCGCCCTGCGCGAGGGCGATGAGGTAGAGGGAGACGTAGAAGAAGGCCACCGGCGGCCACGAAGGGCGGCAGGAGGAGTCGTCGGTGCACGTCGGCGACGGGCGCAGCGCCGGCAGCGTGGACGCCAGCGTGAGCATGCCATACCCCTGCGCGCACCAATAATAATTCGGTTTTGCACCAATAATCCTTAGGCCCTACCCTATGATAATTTATGGTTTTTTTCTGAATAATTAAATAAAAAATATTATCAAGTACTAGCTGTAAGCAAGTGGACTTTCCGAAAACCGAGGGAGTAGGTAGCCTAAGCCAGTCGACTGGAAATCTCGCTGCGTGTAAATTATTTGCCACGAGACAGAGACACCGTTGTCTAATTAATTAGGGATAGGCTATTGGACAGCGATTAAATTTTTTTACTTTTTCAGTCATCTAAAGTTATACTTTGAATCATATAAAGTTGCACATGTTTTTTTAAAGGGGGCTGCAATTTTAGTTGACTGAGAGTGCAATTTCAGGTCACCTGAAGTTTCACTTTGAATCACCTAAAGTTACAGCTGTTTTTTTAGGGCCTGTAATTTTAGTTCATTGAAAGTATAATTTTAGGTGATTGAAATATAAAAAAATTTCAGTCGCCTGTGATAGCAAAACTGAATTAATTAAGGGGAGTTAAATTAAGCAAGTAGGAGGCCGGGCCGGAGTATGATTACCAGGACGTAGAGGGTGCATGCTAGGACGATGGATCGGTAGCGGCCGAGGCAGGAGTCGGCGACGAAGGCGCCCAGCAGCGGCATCAGGCTGGCCGTCCCCGACCAGGCGTTCACCGCCGCCGCCGCCGCCGCGTTCGACTGCCCCAGCGGCCCCGTCAGGTACGTGATCAGGTTCGCTGACACGCCGAAGAAGGCGAAGCTGCCAGCGATCTCCACCGCTATATATATACATAGCAAATTATGCTTTGCATAATTGGAGTATATGCAGGTAGCGAACGAACGTACGTACCGACGACGAAGAGGGCGGATCGCCATCCGCCGGAGTTGTGGCGGTAGACGGGGCGGCCGCGGAAGTCGGAGACGCCGGCGAGCGGCACCGTGTCTGTGTGCGTGGGGAGGGAAAGCAAAGGGACGTCGGTGTCCGCCATGTCCATCTCGATCGAGTCCTCTCTCTCTCTCTCTCGGGGTATCGCCTCGCCACACAATTAAGGCGAGAGAGAGAGAGGCAATAATCGAAGGCGGCACGGCAGGCTGTGCTCTACTGTACTGTCGCCTCTCGACGATATTTTATTGCCCTTCAATTTCTGTCTGTTTCTTTAATTTGCCTGGTTCTGGCTGTCGCTGGGAGGTTGGCGATGGATGCCAAAAAAAAAATGGACGGGGCCAAATAGAAATAGGGAGGGGGCATCGAGTAGCTTCTTCTAAACAACCAAACAAGATAGCTGAAAAACAATATGAGACAATAATATTATGATAAATTATTGCAAGTTTTATAGAGTGGTTATTCAATTTTGTAAAGATTATATTTTATCTAGACCGTTTTCTATTTTTTTTAGGGAATTTGGTCATACTTGTGCGGTAGTATCGCAGCATGGTACTGGTCATACCTTTATGTGGTAGTACCATTTTGTGGTAGTTTCGATTTTTACTTGGCGGTAGCTATTTTCCACAGAGTTCCAGTTGCGAGGTACAGTAGTACTAGCCTGTGATGGACAATAGTACCGGCTGAGGTAGACATTTGGGGGTTTTAGATAGTTAAGTCATAGATTGAGTTGGGTTGATTTAGGTCAGTGCATTAATGTTGCATAAAACATGTTTTAACTAACGTGGGTCAACTTGTGAAGAACTCGTGCATGAAAATAATTTATTTGTCTTTAAATGTACAGGGTTGTTTGGAGTCAACTATGGTCAACAGTAAGGATCAGAGCTACGCTCATGAGAGAGCCGAGACTCAGAATGATCGAAGATGTTGGTGGGGTGGTGAGCTCAAGCATAGCACAAAAAAAACGGAAAATATTATAGGAAAGTTCGAACGGCGGGATTGCACCATGTAGCTTGATCGGTCCAAGTGATGTGTGATCTGGTGGAGCTAGAAAGGGAGAGTGTTGTAGTATGGCTACAACAGTGGGTATATGATACCCTTCTCCATAGGAGACATAGCCAAAAGAACCACGAAGAGAGAACTGGTGATAAATGAGTGGATCTGCCCCCCTCATGCCCTGCTTGGGGGTTTATATATACAAGTGGGGTAGGATGGATAATTTTCATCCTACCCCTTAATAATTACAAAAGGTAGGGGTACATTGGTACATTCCTCTATATTATTAGGCTCATTACATATTGGGCCAGTTGTAAGGCCTAGTCACGGGGGGTTGGATCACCCCTACAACAGGACTCCTTCGACAACAAGCGTGGAGGTCCCAATGGGTGAGCTGACGCGACCAACTATCCTAACCCTCCGTCCCCTGACAGCAAGCGCGGAGATGCCGACTGATGAGCCGATGCAACTGGTAGCTTGCAACCCCGGTAGATAGGGATGGCAAAATTATCCGTGGAGCCGGGTATCCGCGGGTATCCAACCCGAAAATAGTGGGTTTGGATGGCATTTTCTATCCATGGATAGTTCGGGGCGGGTACCCGATAAGAGTTCGGGTTGGATTTGGAGGGCAAACTCTACCCATGGATATCCATGGATACCCGAAGTGTGTATGACATGTGGGCCCTTTCACCTAGTATATAAGTAAAAATGAGTGAAACCCTAACCCTACCCACCCAATCCCACCCACCCCAGTCCCCACTCCCCAGCCGCCACCTATCCCACTGCGCCCCGCCCGGCCGCCCCCCGCGCCACCACCGCCCGCGCCGTCCCCCCGCGCCGCCGCCGCCCGCGCCGTCCCCCCGCGCCGCCGCCGCCCGCGCAGATCCCCCCGCGCCGCCGCCGCCCGCGCCGTCCCCCCGCGCCGCCGCCGCCCGCGCCACCGCCGCCCGCGCAGATCCCCCCGCGCCGCCGCCGCCCGCGCCGTCTCCCCGGCGGCCCGGCTCCCCGCGGCATCTCCGGATCTCCCCGGCGGCCCGGCTCCCCGCGGCGTCTCCCCGGCGGCATCTCCCCCGCGGCGTCTCCCCGGCAGCCCGGCTCCCCGCGGCAATCCCTTCCCCCGCGGCGTTTCCCGGCGGCCCGGCTCCCCGCGGCATCTCCGGATCTCCCCGGCGGCCCGGCTCCCCGCGGCAATCCCTTCCCCCGCGGCGTTTCCCGGCGGCCCGGCTCCCCGCGGCCGGCCACCCACTGCCGTTCGCCCTTCTCCGGCCTCCCAACTCGCAGATCGAAGAATTTTGTCCAGTTTTTTGGATATCCATTGGATATCGGGTATCCGCGGGTTTCGGGTTCGGGGCTCCTATTCGCCCCGAAAGTTATTTCGGGTTCGGGTTTGGATAGTACTTTCGGGTTTCGGATTCGGGGGGAAAGAGCAGAACCCGGAGATATCCAACCCGTTGCCATTCCTACCAGTAGAGGGTTCTTGTTTTACTGATCATAATGTAACTGCAGAGTCCACCAACAAATCATGGAAGCGGAGCAGGGGTGGTGCCGTCCCTCCAAGGTGACGCTTACGAGGAGGTTGGCGAATTCTCTAGCCGAAGCTAGTCTGTCCAGCTGAGGCGATGCGTACGAGGCGGTCGACAAAGTCGTGTCGCCCCACCGAGGTGATGCCTCCAAGGTGAGCAACGAAGTCTCCTAGTGAAGGCGTGTCGTCTCGTTGAGGTGATGCCTGCGAGGCAGCCGAATACACGTATCATCACCATTAATCTTCATGTATTCCAGCGTTAGCCCGACCACCTTGCGTGACATCCTCAATCGTCTGGACCTCATATTTCTCTATCCTAGTCTCAGCGCTCCTCATCACTGATCATGATCGTCTCCACACTCACCTGCACATGCAAAGATCAAAGAAATATTTTCCCAGAATAAGTTCTCCACAACTTGACCATCATCAGCACACACATTCAAAACACACCTTTAACCATCCATCATCATCAACCAGGTCAACCACGACTACTCACATCATCGCTTTATAGATATCAGTCTAAAATCACTCATTACGACCGCTAAAACCACCACTTTCCAAAACTCAGCCCTAGACAACACATTATGATCGCTAGCTCAATGAGTACCAAAAACCACAAGTACTCAAGAAATACCATCACTCCACTCAAAACACTCAGGAATAACAAAGTCTATGATCATCGATCACAAAGTCTATAACTATCAAGTACCGACCATGAAAAGGTATTGTACCTACGACCATGAATAAATATGATCTTACAACCACCGACCGGTTCCTTATAGCTTACGACTAGTTTCCTGTAGTCTATGACCGATTTCCTATAGCATATCATCATCAACCAAGTAAGATCGTTCTGTTGTGGTCTACATACTGTGGTCGAAGTAGAATGTGGTCAGAATGTCGTAGTCGAGTTGCTGTGGTCAAAGCCCAATGATCATTCAGCCGTGCGTTCTTTCAAAGCCACTCGAACACCGTTCGATGCACCAAAGCCACTCGGACACCATCTGATACATCAAAACTACTCGAAAACTATTCCATACTCCGCTGTTACTCGAAAGTCGTCCGATGCCACTTGAAACCGACCGGACTGATTAATTGGGCCACTTAGAATCTCCCAACTGAGCAAACCCGTTCAGGCTGGTCCGAAACTTAAAGCTGATCAAAACCACTAGGAGTTGATCGAAAACACTTGTACGTGACTAAAATCACTCGGGC
Source organism: Dendrocalamus latiflorus (assembly GCA_017311315.1). Taxonomy (NCBI): domain Eukaryota; kingdom Viridiplantae; phylum Streptophyta; class Magnoliopsida; order Poales; family Poaceae; genus Dendrocalamus; species Dendrocalamus latiflorus. Next base: position 38,622,116 of record CM029656.1, on the reverse strand, counting down.
CTACAACCTTCGAGTGCGATCGACCGAAACTTTCACAAACGTAAATTCCAAGGCAATCCAAATGTCAATTATTCATTATCACTTTTAATCACGATAATCCACATGGTCTAACAATTTATTCATTGTTCTAGTTTGCTGTGATATGTGAGAATACATCTAGAATCACCTTGACCATCATCCACTCATGAGCAAGTCAAATTCACCGTTTTATATTTTTGGTGCACTCTTCCTTTAAACGCAAAATGGTTAGAAATTTGGCAACTACTCTCTTGATCGTTGATTGGAATAGATTCCTAACATCCTAGAGAATGTCCATGCCAAGTTTCAAGTAATTTGGACTCTCAGATCAGAAGTTACATGTATTCTTGGTTTTAAAGTCGTGCTAATTTTACATTCTTGTGCTGATGTTACTGTACCAGCGGTATTACTGCTGTTGTAGCAGCAGTACTACTGATTTGAGGTACTACCACAGTAATATAGCAGCAATACCAATTTTACTATTCATTCCTCAAAATCTTAGTTTTTTAATTTGCTGAGGTCTAGGTTGGCTTTCCATTCTAGTCTATATAGCTTTATAGGTATTGAAGTGAAGGATTGATGAATACTTAGGAAAAATATTGAGTCACCATTCACCCCTCCTCTGTCGCTATCTTGGATCCTGCAACGGCTTCTCCACTGCCAATTTAAAGTGGCTTATTAGGATAACATTTTTGAAATAGTTTATAGGTTTATTGACATTTGATTCGTTTGCATAAATACCTACGCTAGAGTTAGAATTATCAGCCACAATCATAAACTGTCAGCTGTTGTCAAAAGGAACGTACCTAATATCGAGCCTAGTGTACGGAATGCATCGATCAGCTTCGGCAGTAAGTACTACTAGTAACAACTAGCGCAATGTAGCTATTTCTTCTCTCTTTCGTGGGAGAGAGGAATTACATTCTTAATATTTAAAGTTACATCCAGCATTACGGGGAGAAGTAAGTCAAACACGCTGGCCTTCTCCAAGAGGACAAGCAAATTTCGCTAGACTATGAAATTCCAAATTGCGCATTTTTAAAGGTTTTCTGTCTTTTCTTGATATCAGGAAGGATCATCATATAAGCATAACACGGCATTCTCATGGATATTGATGACCACTCTGATACAATCCGACGTCACACAAAATATCCCGCAGACCACAATCTTTCGCGAGCACTAGGGCTTCATTATTGTAATGCCTCATGTCTAAATCGGCAATCGGCTTAGGTCTAACTCTAATCTAAGTAGATCACGCACACATAGCAATTCGCTTGCTCTTTTATCCTTACTTCGCGCAGAATGGTTAACCAGATGTTGCTACCATTAGAAGCTCTAGGCTTATATGTTAGTGTTTCTCAAGCTAAAGTAGTAAAATGGGACTAATCCACACCCTCGTGTGTGTGTGTATATATATATATATAGATGGATCTAATTTTACAGGGACCGAGGTGTCACAATTATATGCTATAGCCTAAGTGTTTCTGGATCTGAAATTCCTGGCCACACCATCGCGCTAGCAGCCAGAGAACTTGCTCGTTCATTAATTCCTGCAGGCTACGGCCACAGGTTGCCACACACATAGAAAACCAATTGCAGTGAGGAATGCCATGCCCAGCCATCATCCAGCTTCCTCCAACTCAGGGGGATTTGTAGGATTTTCTCCTGATCCATACTATAAAAATATGTCTGAATAATATATCTTCTGGATGACATAATAGTTTGGGTGGGAGGATCTGTTGTATCTCGGACGGGCCCGGCCGCTTCTGTGGAGAAGGGTGTATGGGCTGATCTGAAGAAAAAAGATTCATTTTTCAGCACAGCAATGGGCTGGTCTGCCTGAACGTCCGCCTGGCCTCTTCTCTTCTTTCCTTTGCATGGTTTCAACACCACAGCTATGGAATCCCAATCCTTCAACAAATACACTTACTTATTCGGCTCTTCAAAACTGTTTCAGTGCCAGATTGATCTGGTGGTGAGAGAGCTTCAATCACTAAGATCAAGTAAAATACGCACGCACGCAAATTCAGCAAGAAAACACCCGCTCTGTGAGGTGAGGTCTTGGAGCCTCCCAAGAGCACATGCATGGTGTGCTCTAAAAAGATTTTTTTTTGTGTGTGTGTGTGTGAGGGGACCTTACTCGTCTCTCTTCTGGACCTTGTGAATGTACAGCGTAGCACATGAACTCCTGATGAAATCATGTACTCGAAAGAATTAATCAAGTAAAATCTTCTTCTCTCTTTTCCCCCCTTTTTGCAACTTGCAGATGATATGCCCTCCATTCAATTCAGTTCGGTATGCAAATGGATCGATCGACGTCCAATAGAAATACTGCCTACCACAAGATCGATGTCCACTAGCATACATGGGCATGTGGCTTTCCTGGTGATATGAACTGATGTACTCATATCAATGTGAGGTTTGCATCGACGACGACACGATTATGATGATGGTTATTATGATTATTATTATTATTGAAAGCTCATGAAGGTGATTTGTAGCAGCTAAAAATAGAGAAATTGCTAGAAATTCTTACAAAAAGAAAAATATCCAACCTTTATTAGGTGGATCCTAATTAAAAAAATAAAATATGTTAGAAATTCTTACAAAAAATATCTAATCCTTAATCTGGTGACACCTAATTACGATTGAAATCATAACCATTAGATCATTAGATGTTATCATCAGACCTCTTAAAATTTAAAAATAAGATAAGATTGAATTCCTAATCTGTTATACGGCTATGAAGTTTGAAAGGAAGAAAACGATGTCCGGCTATGAAGTTTGGAAGAAAGAAAACAATGTCCAACTTCCAACGATTTTATGGCCTATTGGTTAACTAAAAGTAATAATATAGGTTAACTAAAAGTAATAATATAATGTATAGCCTTATGATTGCTTGGCAAATTTTTTTTAAAATAATCTATTTTTTATTCTGAATTACAGTAACATATCTCACTACTACAGAAAGCCTAATAGTAGACGCTAAATCACAGACGGTTTTGTGAAACCGTCTGTGATGTACACTATTACAGACGGTTTTAATTTGGAGACCGTCTGTGGTATTTTTGGCGGGAAAAAGGAGTATCACAGACGGTTCTTACCGCTGAACCGTCTGTGATATTCCAATATCACAGACGGTTTTATAATAAAAACCGTCTGTGATAATCTGGAATATCACAGACGGGTTTTTATTAAAAACTGTCTGTGAAACCAGATTATCACAGACGGTTCTATAATAAAAACCGTCTGTGATACGTTTCCCGCCTTGCAATCCCTCAAAATTTCAAATTTTCCCGCTTAAGTCCGAGTATGATTCAGTTTTGAAACACCTTCAGTAAAACGGACATAACTTTTGCATACGGTGTCTGTTTTCGACGTTCTTGTACTCGTTGGAAAGCTAACGACGAGCCCGATCCAAAAAAACGACTGGCTTGTGCCAGTCGCCCTCCAAGACCCCGAAAATCGGCCATCTTTGGACCTAAACCTGCATCGCAAGTTTTTGGTGTCTGTTTTTGCCCTTTTTCTTGGTCTTCCTTTCGGATTTTGGATTTTGCTTCAACTACAAAGTTGTAGATCTCGTCGAAACCTTTTAAATGAGTATATATAAGTTATATAAAACGTTGCTATTTTATCTTTTCAGACTAGTTGTTTATATTGCATCGGTATATAAAATTCTGTGCTCTAATTCACAGACGGTTCTATATATAGAACCGTCTGTGATATGCATTCATCACAGACGGTTCTAGCCAATAGAACCGTCTGTGATAATCTGACCACTGGGCCCGTCAATCCTCCTCAACCCAATCTCCGTTCCCGCGCCAAAAATTTCGAACTCCCGCCTCTCCCTCCCCTATAAATATAACCAAACCCAGCCTGTCTCCTCTTCCTTGCTATTCTCCTCCTTGCTATCCTCCTCCTTGCTGTCCTCCTGCTTGCTATTCTCCTCCTCCTTGCAGACGACGCACAAGTCTACGGGAGACAAGACACCGCAGAAGCAACTAGCTCGTGCCAACCATGCAGGGGCGAGAAGGCATCCAGCTCATGCGTTGCATCAGGGGCGAAAAGACATAGAAGATCTTTGCTTTTTCTCTGTTCTTGTTGTGTAACCTGCTTGTTGTTTTGGGATATTGTAATCTTTTTCTCTGTTCTTGTTGTGTAACCTGCTGTTCTTGTTGTGTAACCTTCTCGTTGTTTTGGGATATTGTAATGGTAGGCTCTAATCTTAATAAAAATGGATGTTTTATGTTTGCGAAATGAATTGAGATGTGAATTGGATGTATACATATACATGTTGATCTGCTTGTTTCAGAGGGCATGGCTAGCATTTCCTGAGGCTAGCCAATAAACAGAAATAGGTTTAGGAGTAGAAGAGAATATCACAGACGGTTTTATAATAAAAACCGTCTGTGATTTATAAATATCACAGACGGTTTTTAGTTAAGAACCGTCTGTGATTTATAAATATCACAGACGGTTTTTAGTTAAGAACCGTCTGTGATATTTAATATCACAGACGGTTTTTAGTTAAAAACCGTCTGTGATATTAAAATCACAGACGGTTCGAAAACCGTCTGTGACGACCTCGTATTATCACTGACCCATAAATTCAGACGGTTCACAAAACCGTCTGTGATGACGTTTTTGAACCGTCTGTGATGGCCTTTTCTGTAGTAGTGTCTATATTTTATGTTTTGTAGTACTAACCATTTGTCGCTTTACGGTTAGATGACTTGGTCAGGTGTCGTCCACCGGTTAGGTGACTAGCCTAAGTCACCCAACTTTTGAGCAACTAGCCAACTATATATTAAGCATCAGATGCGCGTGGATGAGAGCAACTTGCATGAGAGGGTAACGCCTCGGCAGTCTTCTAGATAATATATATTTGTCTCTACAAGGTGCTAGCTAGGTTGAGTGGATAGTTGGTGGGTCACGGATGGCATATTGCAAACGATTTTATTTATTTCCATCTGAACAATGATGATATATGTAAGCCACGCTGTTTCAAAGTTGGAGATTACGATGGATTGATGGGCTACAAGTCCATCCAAGACATGTTTCAAAGTAGTCGTGCTAAATTTAATAGCTCCTTCCTTTATTACTAAATGTTGTTTTAGAAAGTGTGCAATGAAACTATTAAGCTTTGACCATTAATATCCAACCGCCGTCTGTGTGTTAGAACTACCCCAGAGTACTTGAGTGGTCACATGAAAATAGTATTAAGGCCAGTCTCAGTGAGAGTTTTATCTGCATTTAATAGGCTGCCACATAGGCATTTTTGATAATATGGCAACATTTTTAAAAAGAGAGAGAAGAAGTGAATTTCATCTAGATGAAACTCTCTTGGCACGATTACCAACTCTATATGAGTCATGAAATTAAATGTCTATGAAACAATAGAATGAAACTATGCATTGAGGATGAATGTTTCATCCATGTTTCATTTTATTTTACATGATGTGGCAGTCTTGGAAACAACACCATGAAACTCTCCACTGAGAATGCCTAATTAGTAGATTTGTCATCGCAAGAATGAAAGGGGAAATCCCATTTAAAGCACATCACCCATATTTTAGTAACGTTTGTTTTATAGGATAACATAAGCTAATAGTTACTGTTCCTATCCATTCAGTTATGCAAGTTAGAAGAAATCTTCTGAAAAACAGACTTTGACTATTAAGGCCCGTTTTAAACAAAAGGAGATGAATGAAGGGATTTTGGAACAAAGAAATGTATTCTAAAGATTCTTTCGAAAGCCATATAGGATGGATTGCTCCACAAGACCTCATCATTTTTTCTCTTTGGCTTCTCAAGATGTGTTTTGGCTACAAAGCTTTCTTGTAATTTCAAATGTCTATCTAATGGCAAGAACATGTCGAGGCAGGCTATTCTAAGATGCGTCATTTCATACTAAATTTCAGGTAACAAATCTAGTAACGTAGTTGCGCGGACCACCCTCCTAGTTGTTCTTAGTTATTAAGCTGCTGATGATCTCATTGGAATCATTGCAGATACGTTACAGAGACATTTGGCAGTAATATTTTTTTAATCTGCTGAGACTGAGGCAGCAGATCGACATGCTTAATTGGCCTAATCGATCGATTCACCGAAATCGGTCGAGTTGGCTAAATTAATGTTTAAACTAGTGGCTGGCTTGTGTAACCGCACTAGATCAGATGAACGCTTTAGTTCTTTGCTGCGCTAGCTATTCAAGTCAGAGCTTGAAATTCTCTAGGCCGAAAGCCCCACAGCTTTAGAATAAACTAGTAGCTAGGGAGATCTTACTCAGTATAATTAAGGAGTCTTTTTATCTTTCCACACTAGCCAGTAATAGAGTGATGATCCATTAGCAACATCGATCACCATGAACGAATTGAATAATGCCTGCCTGCAATACGTAGGATCGAGCTAGGTAGGTTGCTTTTGACTGAAACGAGGTAGAGATATCGTTGTCTGAATCTCGTTTGGCAGAAAATCGCAGTCATCCGCACGTTCTAAATTTTAAACTGTAAATAGAACTTTGCCTTTTGGGAGCAATTAATTGGAGTTGCTGTGCATCTCTAGCTCAGTCCCAGCTAGGGATGACAATTGTGCCCGTTTACCCGCGTACCCGTGGGTAAATACCCTAATGGAGTCGGGTATAGGATGTATTCTTTGCCCACGGGTATGAAAATGGGGGGAAATCTCTGCCCATCGGGTAAACGGGTACGGGTATGGGTTAGCTCTACCCGTACCCGTCTCGCCCATTTACCCGTGAAAAAAAACTGACAGGTAGGCCATCCTAAAATAATAAACCCTAACTCTCCCCGCCGGCCGCCCAGATACCTCTTCGCCCGCCGCACCCCCTCGGCCTTCTCGCATCTCCGCCCCCCTCTCGCATCTCCGCCCTCCTCTCGCACTCTCCTTCATCCGCCGATTCCGCCGGCGCCTCCGCCCCCCACCCGGCCTCCTCCTCCTCCGCCCCCAACCCGGCCGCCGGCCTCCTCCTCCGCCCCTAAATCCGTCTCCTCCTCGCTCGCCTCGCCCGCAGCCCTGCACCCTGCTCGCCTCAGCCCGCAGAGCCTCCGCCTCGCCCACATCCTCCTCCCCGTCGGCTGCCTCCCACATCCTCCTCCCCGTCGGCTGCCGCCACCCCGCCCCACCTCCAGATCCAGATCTGGCCCGTCCAGATCCAGAGGGGCTCGCCGGTGGCGAGGCGCCAGACGCAGACGGCGACACGCTGGCGGAGGGGATGGGTTCGGCGTCGTCTTCGGCGAGGCCAAGCCAGGAGAGCCCCGTGCCCCCACCGCTCCGCCTCCGCGCACCATCGTCTTCCACGCCCACGCCCACGCCCACTCCGTCGCCGCCGTCCGCGTCGTTGCCACCGACTTCCACTCCCTCGCGTCGGACCTCTCCCTCTCCATCGTCGAGCTCGACGACCTCGTAAGCTCCCCTTCTCCTCCGACCAGATCCGACTGTCTATGATTAATAATTTCTGTATTCAACCCTTTATTATGATATTTGTGTGCTTTCTTTTGTTTTAGGATGGAAAGCCTCAGCATGTTCTAGAAGGCAAATATTTTCAGATGGTTGGTAGTTTGCTGACAGTGGGATTGATTTTATTGACGATTAGAACTAAGGATCATTAAGATATTTCTAATTCTTTGGTACTAATTTGGTGCTCAATGCTTTGGTCTTGATCAATCATTTAGGTAAGACAATGTGAAGCAAATTCTCCAGATTTCTGTCACCGTGGGAACTGCAGATTATGTTTATCGGAAATACAGAAATCTCATTTGTATTTAGTTCTTGAAAGATTTGTTCTATTATATTTTTCATTTTATTTCCTTCTATTTGTATCTACTTAACAGGAATATAAATGTTCAGGAATTGATGCATCCATGTAAATTCCACATGTCTGTAAAAGTAAATAGTTCCTGCAGCATTTCCACCTTGCCATCTCTAATATGTTTTGGCTAATTGGGTTCTCTGAAGCAGCTGTAGCGAGTAGCGACAATGACATCTGAGAAGGATGCACCTAGCTTTCTTTACCTAACTAAAATGCCATGGTGCTGAATGCTGAGTGCTATGATTGCTATGCTAAGTATTGGTTCAAATTTCAAATGAATTTATGGTGGTTCTTAACAGCGCACATAGATTCTGATTGTTATTTAGGAGACATAGTTAGGTTTGGTATATGTACTTGGATTAGTGTTTTGGAGGCTTGACATTGGGTGGGAACAGGAGAATTGCAAGAACAATCGATTAGCATTGGGCAACTGGCCTCTTGTTTTTGCGGGTAAACGGGTATGCCCGCGGGCGACGGGTACCTGTGGGTGACGGGTATGGGCGAAGTTTTTTACCCGTGGTCCTTCGCAGGTATGCCCGTGGGCGTAAATCGGGGTCGCGGGTACGAGTATGGGCGAGCACTACCCGTACCCGCCGCGCCCGATTGCCATCCCTAGTCCCAGCAGCGCGCGTTCTTGAAGAAAGTAGTAAGTTTTGAGTTGTGATCTTGAGACAGCATACAGGGGGGCGTGCAGATATGACAGAGACAGCGACGACCAAGCAGCTAGCTAGGAAGGCAGGCATCTAGAAGCTTGTACTTGTTGGAAGAAAGGAAAGCAGATATATATGGAGCATGCAATGCAATATTTGTTGGCCAATGTAAAAGTGGATGGATGGAGATCAGGAGGGCCGCCCCCACAAACCGACCCAGCAGACCAGAAAAGACCATCAGCAACAAGAAGATAAAGGAGGAAGAGGAGTGAGGAGGCAACAGATAGATGATTGGTCGAGCGAGCTAGCCTCCATTGCACTTGCATTTGCATTGCCTACCAACCAAATTGGACGCCAAAGATATCCAGACCCAGCCCGGCTCACTATTCATGCCGGGCCGATATGGTCCGTCACATGTCGAGCTAGGCCATGCTTGGGCCGTGCCGGACCAGTCGTGCTTCGGACTGGCTTGAAAAAGCACGGGCGTCTCCCACCCCTACCTGACCCCGACCGACGACGTCGCATCTGATCCTGTGGCGATCCCGTACGTGCGATGAAAAACTGGGCCGCCATAAAGCTGAATCTCTCTGTGTCACGATTTTGTCTGTTTGGCCGCCCTGTCAACTCTCAAGTATATATTAACAACAATTTTGCAAGGCATGCATCAGAATAGTGGCAGTTGTTTATGTTTTTTCAGAGCGAGAAGGAAAAGGTAAAGAAGGCAAAAGAAGAGAAGGGTGGGTGTGTGTGTGTGTGACTAGCATTAGTGCGCGCGTAGGCGTAGGTTGGAGACAAGTGCACTGCATAAATCAGGTACACGATCATCTCTACTGTTAATTTTACTAATTGAATTGGTACGTACGTCCTAACCCTGCAGCTGCTGTGCAGTGCAGTGCAGTGCTAGATTACTTGCTGCTGGTCATCAGGATCGTACGTAGGTTACGCTCAATTGGTACGTAGCTAGCTAGCTGGTAGCGATGGGTGCAGCAACCCGGCCTGCAAGTCGCGAGGAAGAAGGTCCCCTAGGGGAGGAGGGGTCATGTCAAGAGTCTGCAGGAGCAAGGAGGAGGTTGATCTCCTCCTCCTCCGATCCTGCCCAGTCGTCGTCCGCTCCCGGAATGCCGGACGCGGGAATGCCCATCATTGCATGCCTTTAATCTATGTATTCATTCACTCCAGTTTCTCTCGTAATAAATACTCCATCCGGATACTCATTTATCTATATAGCTACTGAATACCGCGTGTGCGAGCCATCTTTCTTTTCGATTTATATCGACAGAATTTGGTCGACATGCCTGATTGCATGTCGAAAACAAGCAAGAGTCTCGCCCGTTCAAAAAAGAAGAAGCAAGTCTCTCTCTCTCTCTCTCTCTCTCTCTCTTCGTGTACATACTGTCATGTGAAACAGGCGAAGTTGACGTCTTGCTCATTGCAGAGACCCCACCCCACGCGATCGTCTCCGTGTTTTCGCTCGTGATCAATTTCAGTTGTTGGTCAATTGAGTCCCATCCATCAATCACCAACAAATGAAACGAGACGAATATCTCCTCTTACCAGGTCGTAATTATCGTTACTTCTGTTTCTTCGGGAACTAGCTAGAACTCCGTAACTCTGAAAACTGATGCAGCTGGTTAATTAGTCTTCAGTAGCTAGCTAGCCAGCTTATAGGTAGATGTCGCACGCACGCAGTTGAGAATTAATGTCCGTGACATTACTTGGAAATTTCGATTTTAATCATTCATTCATGAACTGTTTATTCACAAGGAAAGATTTGCACGTCGTTGTATTAAAAAGACAAAAGACTGAACAAACCACTAGACAAACTAGTATCCGGATTTACAAGAGATAAAACACTAAAAAACAGAAGGCAACAACGACTGATTGCTGAAACAAGCAAACTAAGCCAAAGCAAAATTGAAAAAGAAAGATGTGGAATGAAGGGAGCTCCAAAGCGACGCAGCAGAACTACTGCCATGAACGCAATCTAATAACTAAATCATAGAGGAAGCAGTAGCGACTTTGCACCCGCCTGGCACCAACTTGATAACTCCTGCATGTATTTGGTCACAGGCATTGTATCAAGACGTGATCGATTGTTTTCGCCGGAGGAGGCGCCGCCAGAGCCGCAACCGGCATGCTGTGATTCGCTGCCACCGAGGTCACCACCCACCACCACCTCTAGGTATGAGGAAGCCATCCCTGCCTTGGCTCTCGGGGCAGGGTTGTTGAAGGAGCTGGGGCCTAAGGTCTAGCCATCTCTCGCTCTCGCTCTTGCCGCACCCCACAGTGGCCGAACCCAGAGGAGAAGCCATCTAGAGACGTGCGGGGGAGCAGGAGGAAGACGAGAAGAGGTGTGTGACCGGCGTTGGTGGGAGCACGACACCGGTGAGGTCCGACGGTTTAGGGAAGGACGCGTCGGGAGGAGAGGGGAGGCTCTCCCTAGGTCTCTAAAGCTCAAGATTCTGGGCCTGTTTTTTTATAACTTTTGGTTTCTTGCTTTTTTTTACAATAACTAGCTTTCAAACATAGTGTCTTTTCAATATAGGATCTACTAGTTAATTGTTATACACACTATAGCGGCTTCGTTTATATCGTCAAAAAACGCATATGAGTTTCTGTTACTCTATAATCTCTCTTTTACAAATAACCTAAAAATCACAAACCGCAGCCGAAAAGAATAGGCCTAAGGAGCTCAACAACTGCTTGTTCACGATCTGCATCACTTGCTTTCTTCTTTTTCTTTCGCCCTGCATCGATCTGCAGTGGCTTCACGTTGACACTCACCGGTGAACTGAAGCATTGGCTGCATCCATCATTTGGTCTGCCTCGATCGTCACAAGGTTAAGCCGGCTGCGTGTTCGCAGTACTAGTACTTTCATCTGCGGGTTGCTTATTCATCGCCTCATCACTCGATCCATCGATCAGCTTTTGGCTCAACTAACCCGGCCACATATATATAAAGCACACGGATTAATGCATGATCGGTTCATTGATAGGCTTAATTAAATCATACCACTGACCCATTGATCCAACGCAGCAGCTAGCAAGCTGGTGTACGTCCATCCACAAGAAAAAAAAGAAAAGAAAACTAGTACGTAGCTCGTTAATGACGCGCGCGCGCGCTGTAGCGATCGATCGGGAGAGACCGTATCACCACGCGTTCCGTGTAGAAATTTCAAGCATCATAGAACGCAATCAATGAATGATCTAGCTAGTAATCACTGAAACTTCAATCTGACAAGGAGAACTAGCTAGAAAAATATGCACATTTTATTTGTCGTTGATGCAGATGGATTCAAGCTTAGACTGCGAGCTGAGTAGCTTAAAAAAAATAGAAAAAAAAAAAGTTGTGTCGTCACAAAAAAATGTAATGAAATAAGAAAAAAAAGCTAAAATAAGTCAATAAATTTTAAATACCTTTTGCTTTAAGTAAACTCAAAATAAAAAAAACAGAAACTAAAATTGTTTAGAAACTAAAAACAGAAACTAGTCAGTCCGGAGCTGCAACTGTCACGCCGATGCACGAGATCGCTGGAGCATTTAACAGTCTGAGCACGACTACCAGGTGCCGACCCTGCTGCCACGTGTCAACCTCAGCTAGCTCCTGGGATCATGCATGTCATCCCATCAAAAACATTTGAGCTGAGCTTTTCTCATGGAATTAAAGGAAAACTTTATTTAGTGCGACTACCACTCATGATCAGAATTACAGTCTATACTAGTATATATCTAGCTCTGCTCGATCAACACTCTTAATTTGCGGTCGCCAATGTGGGAAAACCTGATTACTGGTAATGGAGTACCTACTACTACTAGCAAGCAAGCTCTCCAGGCATGCATGCAGCCAGTGGCAGGACACCCCAAACATGAGATATCCTGGGACCAATAATCTATCGATCGATGCTGTTCAAGCTAGTATGTAGGAGTACTTGATTACTGATTAGCACAGCACACGCTTTTGTGAGTGACAAGTAGTACGTGGTCCTAGGCATCGCCTGATCGATCGAAATGCAGTTGCAATCGCAAACAGCAACAGCCAGAGTAGAGCGCATGCATATATGCATAATATGAGGTGAGATGAGATGGTTACTAGCTAGCTAGTAGATGAAAAATCCCTTTGTTATGGTGCAGGTTACACTAGCGTAAATTAAAATTTATGTGTAAATTTAGAAGCGATGTGAGTAAGAGATCATAGATCGTAACACTAGAAGCACAGCGCAATGAAAAAAGAGTTGAAGCAGCCCGATTCAACGTAGCGCGTGTTGATGTAGTGAAAGTAGTCGATCGTCCAATGTCTCGATCATCGTCGTCGGAAGGCAATCGTCCTCAAGCGGTAATCGATCTCTACGAGTCGATTGTGTCTTCTTCTCTCGTCCAGATCAGCGCCGCAGTCACACTAGTGCCTCTACCGAAATCCACACGTCTGGAGATAGAATGCCATGCGCCGATGTGCTAACACCAGTAGGTACAACAGAGCCTTCAAAAGGAGGCGACTAGGGATTGGATGGGTGTGTTATCTGTCACGAACCCATAGCCTAATGCTCCTTTTTATATAGAGCCTCCTACCAAATCTTTATTCAACATGAATATATAGAGATCGCATCCCACTCAAAAAGATTTCGACATGTTCTATATTCAATACGAGTAGAGATTGTATCACACCTGAGCTTAATTGTTCTTTCTTTTCTATATTATTTCTCTAAGAAGAAGAGGAAGAAGTAGTGATCTTGAATTGTTTTTATGGACATATGCACATGCATCGCTCTGACTTGGCGCAATCACTCGCTTTGCTGCAGTGGTCGTGAGACAGGCATGTTGATTACTCTGTAACTTTGCTTATATGTGTAATTAATTAAAGTGCTTGCGCACACGCTTAGCGTGAATATATACTAGGATTAGACGGCGGCTAATATTGATCCGTCTAATCTGTGCATAAGATACGAATGGGAAAGGTGAGCAGTGACAGGAGCCGGTCTTGAATAACAATGGCCATTGGCATGATGTGCACAATCTTGACAAGTCTGTAAATTATTGAGTAGAAGCATTCGATTCACCAAGCCAGACAGTGACAACTTCACCTGCAGTTTTTAGCATTTATCTTTGGCCAGCAGCAGCCAGTAGTAACAACAAAGAAAGTATCCTCCATGGCATGACATGCATTTTTGGCCTGAACGGACCTGCCGTCTGTTGTAAGTATTCCCTCTGGTCATCTGATTATAAATACATATCGATTTAAATACTGACATGATCCATAAAATATAACTTTAACTACTAATTTATATGTAATATAGTTATAACACTTAGTAAAATTATAATATAATAAAAATATTTTTCGAGAGAGATACATGTATATGAATTTTATGTATCTAATCTAAATATTTTAAAAGGTATTAATAGTCAAAATTTTAAAAGTATGGCACTACTTATTTAAAAACAATATATATATTTGTGAATGAATTGAGTGGCAAAGTAGTCTTGCAAAGCAATGTAAAGGCAGCTGAGATGAGAGAGAATGGGGATCGAAATGGACCGGTGAGTGGTGGTAGTCGCTTAAGGACTTCTTTTTTCTTAACCGACCAAATCGATTTTCACCACCTTCTCTCTCTAGGCCACCCCCGTGCGCAATCGATGGCTTTTTACTAGATTAGCCCGGACCCCTTCTTCTCCTCTCTCTCTCTCTCTAACATTTCTCTATCAATTCACAGTGGACTATTATATATTAATAGGGAATTCTCTTTTCAAAAAGAGGATCGATGTGCTTCCAATCCAATGCTTTTTGATATATATAAATAGGGCCTCTAATAAGCTTCCCTACCAACACATAATATTTGCCTCATCTATCGATCTGCATACTACTAGCTAGCTACTGCTAAAGCAACTCTCTCTCCCCCAACCACCAAGTAAGCAGCAGCCTCTCCTTCCTCTTCCTCTTCCTCTCTCTCTCTCTCTCTCTCTCTCTCTCTCTCTCTCTGCATAAGCTAATTAGTAGTAGATCATAAGTTGCACGGCGCGCACGCAGTTGATCGATCCCTTTCTCGATCTGCATGCTTCTTCTCGATCGATCGGTTTGGTGAGTGCCCCACTCTTCGTACTCAACTGTGTTAATTAGATGCGATATGATAGCATGGTACATACTTTGTTAGTTCGTTTGGTCGATGGCCATGCACTGCTAGTCCTGTACTGTGTCATGAGCTGTACATATACATGGCTACATACAGTGTGCTACTAGTACTGCCATCTAGCTGCCATATGAAGCACCAGCAGCAGGAAACACATGCACTTGCATGCAAAGTGACCTTGAAATGGAACTCTGACCATATTTCAGCTCACACATACACTAGTTAGCTAGCTTGCATCGGTTGTTGCATTTGGATCTTCAGGGTGAATACTCCAGCTAATAGCTAGCGTGTTTGAGTTTTTCTATGTACGTACAAGCTCAACAACTAATTGTTACAGGAGCTAGGGAGGTTTCAGAGGTACAACTGATTAAGCAGCTGATCATCCCCCTCTTAGTTTGAATCTTTCTCTACAACGCAAGATTGTACTTGTAGTCTACCACAAAATAGACCACGGATCTCTCTCTCTCTCTCTCTCTCTCTCTCTCTCTCTATATATATATATATATATATATTTATTTATGGCCATGGATGAGGGCTCTGCGCTTAGGTGTAGTTGCAGTACTGGCACGGTGTAGGGTGGTGGTGGATGTGAGAGGATGGGAGCAGAGCACCCCTAGCTAGCTAATCCTGAAGTGCACTCAAAGAAACATACCCAAAAGCTTCATTCTCACAACTAGCAAGTAGAAGTAGTACTGGACTACTGGTCTTTTCCCCCTCCTTTCTCTGCACCCTTTCTCCCATTCCCACTTTACAAGAGCCAATTCGGCTCCGCTTGTTTGAGCTTGGGTTTTTGACTTTCGGCTTATTTTTCACTATTTCTATTTTTTTTAATTTTTTGAGTTTTTTTTGCCGATTCTTTTTTCCTCTATTCGTTTGCATTATACGTGCTGGGCTACATTATAATTTCAACCAGCTACAGTAAAAATTCAGCCATAAACCACAAAAAATCAGCCCAACGCCGAGCACCACCTCAGGCCATCGAGTGCTAACTACAGCTCTAGCTAGCTTGTAATCAAATTACCAGTGTACTTCTCCTCATCGATATATATATATATATATATATATATAGGCACCAAGCCTCTCTGTCGTTAGATTGCTTTTAAATGCGTGCAGGTGCAATATATTAGGTAACCTATTAAGATTCATTAATTCGAAAAGGTATCAATTTGGAAAGGAATAAATCATGGATGGAAAGTTTTATATATATATATATATATATATATATATATATATATATATATATATATATATATATATATATATATATATATATATATATACGTTTTGCGTGTGTATAGATAGATTTGGTGTTAATTAGGTAGATAGCTAGATGACAACATAAATAGGTCGTATGTGAGCGTGTGTATACGTGCGACGCATTAGGTCTCATTGCATGAGTGAACCCAGCTAGCTAGATACTTTTTTTTTCTAGATTTCTAGGATCTTGCCTAGCTTTCTGAACCTGCCGAAATCATACCTTTTCTTTGGCCCACACGCATACAACACATACATACATACATACATACATACATACATACATACATACATACATACATACATACATACATACATACATACATACATACATACATACATACATATTTACATACATACATTGTTCCCTCCCCGGTCCTCTCTGCATCCACATACTGCTAACTTGAAAACCTTGTGCATGCTTTCATCAGAGGAGTCACCAGCGCAGCTAGTTAGTCGGCAATGGAGCAGCAGGAGTCTTGTATTCCCCCAGGCTTCAGGTTCCACCCCACAGAGGAAGAGCTTGTAGGCTACTACCTTGCGAGGAAGGTTGCATCCCTAAAGGTTGATCTGGAAATCATCCAGGAGGTTGATCTCTACAGGATAGAGCCATGGGATCTACAAGGTATGCATGCATTAGTCGATCGATCGATCTTCAGGTATGCGCCAATTAAGTAGGCAATTTGTGAATTACCAAAATGCATTGCATGTGCTGCATGCAGAGAGGTGCAAGTACGGGCATGAGGAGCAGTCGGAGTGGTATTTCTTCAGTTACAAGGACAGGAAGTACCCGAGCGGGACGCGAACGAACCGCGCGACGGCGACGGGGTTCTGGAAGGCGACGGGGAGGGACAAGCCGGTGCTGTCCAGGTCGAGGGTGATCGGGATGAGGAAGACGCTCGTCTTCTACAAGGGCCGCGCCCCAAACGGCAGGAAGACCGACTGGATCATCCACGAGTACCGACTTCAGACCAAGGAGCATGCACCTGCACAGGCAAGTATTCATATGTCCCCTTTTAGTAATCTTCACTTCTTCAGTGCTCCTTTACATGCATAATTCTTCAGTGCCATTAATTATTTGGAATTTTGTTGATAAGCTTTTCCTAGACAGTTAAGTGGAACTGAGAGTTTTTGCAGTGCCAACTGCCAGTTGGTGCACACTATCTCCAAAAAAACAAGTTACAGTATCTCCCTTTCGACATTTGTTTTGTGAAGAACTATCTTTTCGACTTTGGTTGCAGCACTTTCACTCTTGTGCATAAATTTACTTGGTCTAACGTCTCGTCGTACTGCTTGACATCATTTTTGTCGATCTGCAGGAGGAAGGCTGGGTGGTGTGCCGCGCATTTCAGAAGCCTACTCCGAACCAAAGGCCCTTCTTCCCTAGCTACGCGACTCCCGGTTACTACGACCTCCCAAACGCGCGGCTGCATGTCAGTGCGCTCGACAGTGATAACCATTTCTTGCCTGGACCTGCTGCAGGCAGGGGCTTCCCCCAGCAGTATTCAGATCAAAACTTCGAATCCAAGAAGCGTCTCTTCAGCATCCCGCAGCTCGAGAGCCCTACCACCCTCGGCTGCGCCGAAGCTGGCTTCGTCGCACAGAGATCCGGCAATGGTGACCATGAGCTCGTCCAGGGACAGGCCGCCGGCGCCATCGACTGGAACTTCCTGGACACCTTGCTGTCGACGTCGCAGTTCCACGAGTCCTCTACAAGCTCCCTGCAGTGAACTGATCTTGGATATATGGGTGAGCAGCACGGATGATCCTCCGGTGATATGATGGCGCGGTTGGAACGGAGGTAGCTAGGCTGAAGAACGACATTCATCACCATCGATCATTTGCTAATAATTCAGTACATACCTGGCAGCTGCCTAGACGTGCCATGTCCATGTGTTTGTTTGTTTGTACGCACGTGTACCACATGTATCTAGTTTACAGACTGTCGTGTTTCACTTACTAAATTGGGGAACTGATCATTTTCTGATGGCCTTCATTCTGTTGCTCCACCTCACGTACCATGTATGTGCGTGATTGCAGAATCGGTGCCTAGCGCCATTGCATATCTGGCCATGTAGCAAATTTTTTTTTTTTGCAAATCTGACACCTTATTTACGAAATTACAAATCTAATCTCTTTCATGACTGCGGTAGTAGAGATAGATAGCATGTGTTACCTGCACTGCCACACCGTGACAGGAAGTTGTCGAGCTGGTGGAACTCGGTAGCAATATATCACAATACCAGCTCGTAGGAGTTGTTTCCGAGCTCACACAGCCTCTAGGATAGGCAGGCCGAACCGGTCCGCCAACCTCTCCTTCCAATCCGCTGGTGCAGAGGCTGGAACAAGTGCGTCACCCCAGAGAGGAAAACCAATCAAGAACGAGACGTCTTACAAAGTGATCGTCATCCCACCCCACTAAAAGTGGAATGTGCGGGTCTCGGGCCTCCACCTATCCACCGATGCCGTAAGCAGGCTGCCGTCGATGGTAAATTGGCATCCGATGGAGACCAGCCTCGCAAAGGGCAACAAGCCCATGGCCTGCAGGATTGGGACGTATAGCTCATCCAGCTCCCAATGATCCCTCCCTCCCCGTAGCTTGAAGGATCAAGGGCCAGCCGCGTCATCCGTCATCCATGAGTAGCACTGGTGGTTCTCATCGTAGAACTGTTCGAGAAGCTTCGATAACGCTATACCTTCCAACAAATGGGATAAAGTAAATTTTAGTGCAAAGATTGACAATGACAGTAAAATAATACAAGTTAGTGATTACATGCGTATAATTACATACAAATAATTCATTAACTACATACATTTTGATTACCTGTCCAAAAAATTATGAGTGATTCATTACTGTCGTCCTTAGCACTTAATTACTTAGCACTAACTCAATACTTAACCCGAACTAATTACAACTACAGTAATTATGACCGTTTATTTACACACTACCATACAATAATAAATTATGGGTACCGTACGTACACAAAAATATAAACTATGTCTACATTACGACGACCAACTTACTTTATAATACAAACTATATTAATTATGACTAACTAAATAACACTAATTAATTAGGACTTCGGGAATAACATAGAAATCATGTGATAAAAAATTACCTGTATTTTGGGATAAGCAATCAGCACTGACGTGTCCTCCTAACGCGTCCTCAATGAGTTATGCACTAGCTTCTCAAAATAATTAGTTATGCACTCCTAATTTATAGAATATCTTGCAACAAATGGAATAGGGGAAATATTACT
Source organism: Dendrocalamus latiflorus (assembly GCA_017311315.1). Classification (NCBI taxonomy): domain Eukaryota; kingdom Viridiplantae; phylum Streptophyta; class Magnoliopsida; order Poales; family Poaceae; genus Dendrocalamus; species Dendrocalamus latiflorus. Next base: position 38,602,984 of record CM029656.1, on the reverse strand, counting down.
GTGAAGATTGGTAATGATAGTAAAATACTACAAGTTAGTGATTACATGCGTGTAACTACATACGAATAATTCATTAATTACTGACAATTTCTTTACCTGTCCAGACAAATTATGAGTAAATCATTACCGTCATCCATAGCAATTAATTACTTACCATTAACTCATTAGTTAACCCAAACTAATTGCCACTACAGTAATTACAACTGCTTAATTACATGCTACCATAGAATAAAAAATGATGGGTACCGTATATACACAAAAATAGTAAAAACTACATCTAAATTACTATGACCTACTTACTTTGAAATACAAACTACATTAATTACGACTAACTAAATAATACTAATTAACTGCGACTATGGGAATAACATCGAAAGCATGTGATAAAAAAATTACATACTTTTCGGGAAAAGTAATCAGCACTATTGCTTCCTCCTGCCGTGTCCTTAATGAGCTATACAGTGCTTTTTCAAAATAATGAACTACGCACCCTTAATTTTGAGCTACGATCGCGAGAATGAGCTTCTGCAATAAGTGATGACGAACTGCGAGAGATTTGTATTTATGGCCAAGTGAAAAGGGAACCCGGTGCGCTCATCCCGCAAATTAAGGACTCCTTGTTAACTAGCAGCACTTCAGACTCGGGGGGTGGTATTCCTTGTTAACTAGCAGCACTTCAGACTCGGGGGGTGGTATGGTAACACTGACAAATGTGCAGATGAGGAAGTGGGCCAGGGGGATGGTGCGGACATAATGACATTAGTGCAACCGAGGGAGCGCGCGAGGGAGGACGACACGGATAGAGTAACAATTGTGCGAAGGACACAACGAGAAAGAAAAGTTAGCAGTAACAGGGCTGACATATGTACGATGGATAGAGATCAGATACTGCAAAAGATGCCTGAGCATCATTAATTTTATGATTAAATTAACATGAATTAACATGGTAAATTCAGAGCACATAAAATTCTCAAAAATTACACAATTACTATGACTATGTCGGGATGCTTTCCTCAAAATTTTGTAATTTTGGAGCTCGTTTATTATATATAACAGTTCCTATAATATCAAAATCGTATGAATTTTTGAGCAATATTCACAGTGGATAAAAGTACCAAAAAATTACACAGCTAAGTACATTGTGTCAGGAAGCTGCATATAAAATTTTGATTTTTTTTGAACTCCTGTATTATATTTAAAAATTCAAACAAATAGTAAGTAAAAAAATAAATTAGAGCAGGTAATTAAGCCGGTTTAATCACCTGCCACCTGATGGTGTGATGGCAGGCCACCTGCCGTTCGGCCATGGGACAGTGGCGGCTACACATCAGCCCACGCGCGCTGCTGTTTGGCCACGGGATAAAAAATGCTGTTTTTATAAATATGTTAGATATATAACTATTTTTATAAATACAGTGTTAAAAAGAACGAAATATGCTAAAAAAAAGTCTTGAGGCAATGAATGTATACGTACTGGTCGTGTTTACATCAGTAGTGAATAAGTAAGGTCATTTTAATTCATTTACACGGGATGGGTACGTTCACTGAATTGTTTCCGCCGCAAAAGTCTAGACAGATCGGTGGGTCTTGAGTACATTGTCAACAAACTGACAGCGATTTGCAAAAACTAGCTTGCTTCCGTGGCACTCTAGTTGCAGCACTGGTGGCTCGTAAGTAGTACTACTATATATGCTTTCTTTGCAATAGCTAGATATCTCTTGCTGGTTCATTTTGCCGCCACTGATCCTGTCTTGCTTCTTCAAATCCCCCCTCGAAGCCAAGCTATCAGCTTTGTGTAGCCATTGGGGCTGTTTATATTAATTTTAAAAAGCTATTTTTATAGTAAATATTTTGTATAGTATTTAGTTTTTAAACGGTGTGTCTTTTTAAGATATGATATACTAATTGATTATAGTACATATTATAATGACTTTATTAATATTAGCCAAAATTATACGTAAATTTCTCTCTCTGTATGGCTTTCTATAAGTTGTTACTATTCATAAACTAAAACTAAAAGCTATCAATAAAATCTAATATGAACAGGACAATAGAACTAGCCCTTGACCATATATCATCATTCAAGAAAATTCTCAAAACATCACTCTCTAGCGCTTAATTATGCTATGCCGTGTTTAAGCAAGCAAGATGTCAAGGTCTAAATCCTTGAATTCTCAAAACATGACTCTCTAGTGCTTAATTATGCTATACCGCGTTTCAGCAAGCAAAACGTCAAGGTCTAAATCGGCTCTGGCCCACTCCTACTTGATAAATCCTGACACGCACTAACCCTGTTTATGTTTTCATCATCGTTTCGTGTAAAAAAAATATATATATATATATATATATAACACGGCAGTTTAGACGCAAGTGACCTTTATATGTTGGTGTTTGTCAAGTTAGCCTAGCAAGTCGCTACTAAACACACACGTATTGACGTATACATACACTGATACACAAGCTCATGAGCCATATCACATGGGCTCAATTTAACTAGTTTTTGGGCCAACGCTGACGTGCCGGTGGCCGGGTATGGTGGATGATTACGGACGCACGGCGGCGTCACATTAAGGCACTAGCTAATACGGCGGCTGGGGCGGCAGGCCCTGGCACCATGAGTGCGCGCAGGTGGGGTGGGGCGGTGAGCCGCGGCGGCGATGATCCGATCCATGGGTGATTTTGCATTGCAGGCGCCCTTGTCGGGAGGGAATTGAATCACTAGCTACGCATATCGATCGTGCCATCATGGAGGATATATATATCGTCTTGCGTCCGTCCGTGTCAATATAATGCTGCTGCTGGCGCGTCACAAACGCAGCAGCAGCAGCAGCAGCTCTGAGTCTTGGAACAGTGCTACACAACACCGAACAGTAGAAACAACTGTAGCCCGTAGCCCACTTGAGCTGTGGGCTGCCGGTTGGAGGACAAATAGGCCACCTTACGTGCGCGTTTCCTATCTGCCGCCACGCGGCAATCAGCAGGCCCCTCCCTCTGTCTTGCGCCGCCCAATAACTAGGGATGAAAACGGATGTGATAGTTTCCGATCGATTCAGACAATTTTCAAATACGTATTATGTCGGCTCAGATATTTGTCGGATATTATTGGATTAGAAACGAATGCAGATTTTCTGTCGGATACGAATACAAATTTGGTAGCTCACTATCCGTCGAATACGGATCCGGATTATCATGATATTCAAGGGCCGGATATCTGTAGCCTACATCCTCTATTTCAGCCCAACCCATTTACATGACACTTTAGTAGCATATTATACATTAGCATATACATTAATACATGGAGTTAGAGAAAGAACCTTTAGCCTATATGAAGAATTCATAAATATTCTTTAGGAATGTTTAGCTCAAATAAACTAGTTATGTTTTTTGTTCATTTCGTACGTGCAATTTAAAAGGTTTTCATGTTTTGAGGAATATTCATGATCATTTTCGATTCGATTTGTATTCGCTCTATATTTATATTTGTATATGAGATATCTGTATTCATATACGTATCCCCAAAAAGCATAAAAACAAATATAATAGAACTATCATTAGTCCATATTCAATCCGTTTTCACCTCCTAATGGCCAAGCAACCGGGCAGAGAGCCTGTCAAGCTAGCTAGCTGAAAGACTTAGTACATGACATCAGCACCTTTAAAACTAATTCCTACATTTCATTTCAAAAGTCCATAACTTGTAAACTGAGTATCAGATTCCCGGTCCGTTGTTCAAAATAAGACCTCATTTACATATATTTTGGAGTGTTTTTGTTTGGAGATTATACAAAATGTTATACTAACAGTCTTAATTTGTTTATCTTACCATGGCAATCGGAACATTTTTACGAAATGTATAAAACATAGAACTTTAAGACATGGATCATCATGGATAAATCATTAGAACATTGAAACTAAACACATAGAACATAGAACTTTTATTGCGTGGAACATTATCGATGAACTATTGAAACATCAAAAATCAAATGTATAGAACATTTTATTTTATCTACAGGAGCATGCATCTAACACCCGTCTGAGCATCCATTGTACCCAATTCAAATATGTGCGCTGGAGCATGAAACATGGAGAAAGGTGCAGTGCAGGGTGATTCAAACGAATAGTTGCGTGCGCGGACGTCGGACTAGCTGGGCCTGGTGGGTCGGGAGCAACTCAACCTTTGCATCTGTTTTCTGGTAATAGAGCAGGCAGTAGCCTGAGTGTGAGCAGTCTTGTACCTACTGTGAATGTGGACAGTATAACTTGCTCGATCTGCTTCTACTGCCAATACTGGAGATGCGGAGACATCACATAAAACAAGCCGGCACGGCGGCGGCGCGCAGGCGCTTGCGGGCGCGGGCGCCGGTAGAGGCCGGTTGCGAGCCGGCGGAGGTGGCCGGGGTGCGGCCCGGCTGCGGCAAGCGGTGGCGGCTTCGGGCCGGTGGCCGGGCGGCGCGTGCATGCGCGGAGACCGGCGGCGACGCGTGGCCGCGTGCGGGCGGCAAGCGAGGAAGCCGAGACGTCGGTCGGCCGAGGTGCGCATGCGGGCGCGAACGCGCGTTCTGGCGTGGTGAGAACGAGCGGCGAGACCAACGGCGCACCGCGGCTTCATGCCGGCGGTTGCTTCAGGGCGATCTTTAGGGTGGTGGGCCTGGTGGCCGTGCGGCCAATGGTGGTCCGGCGACCCATGGTCAACTTCAGGCCGAAGTCCTGCAGGCAGAGACAAGCCCATCATCAATTCAAAATTTTGCAAATTTCCTCAGTCGGTCTTGTGCTGTCAGATGATGAAGTTGCCAAGTGGTTATAATATTAATTATCATGTGTAGTTGTTTAAAGGAGGTACAGATTGGAGAGCATTCTCAGGTCAATGCTCCAGAGTGTTGTAAATTTACCAATGAGAATGAATTGGGTGATAATGTCGTAAATTCCAAACGGGATCTTACATGCACGGAAGTGGGTCTCTAATTCCCCTGTTGCTTGCTGAATTGTTGGACAGCGCAAGCACTTTGTTGTGATATCATATTATGTTCAGCCGTGAGTATACCTTGTTATTCATTTTGAGCAGAAATATTTGCCTAGTGAGTAAGGCTTTATTTTTTAAAAAAAAAACGCCTCAATTTCACCATTGAAGATAACACTGTATCATGAATAGTATGGCGATTTCAAATTGACCAGTAAGGTCTCGCGCTTCCAGTTAGACGCACAGCTCCATTCCTTAAGGGATACTAATACTATACCACCATCTGCAGCCGAACGTTTTAGGCTAACCGGGAGGATCAATTCTCTGGATATGAAGTGTATATGCTCACTGTTGTCGGCTTGTTGCATGGTAAGTAGAGTAATTCACTCTGAATGCATTTCGAGAAAGAGATGCACGCCAAAAAAAGAGAGGATAAAAGAGGTTGGAACAGAATAAACAGACAAGGGTACTACAGCTAAATTTTTGATGAGAAAAAAAAATAGAAGAAGAAACCTTAGCTAAGTAGTACAGACTAGAGAGTAGTAGACCAGAAAGGAAGAGAATTATATCACAAAAATCTAATGTTCACGGGAGCGACATGTCATGTGTGGTGGTCAGATTTGGAGCTTGCTCATGTCGAACTCCCCACTCGCGTAGACCTCGCGCACCGTCCTGTCATACTCGTCCTCGTCGTCGTATTCCTCCTCCTCCTCCTCCTGGTTGTCTTGCTCGTCGTCCGACGACTCGCCGGTGCCCCAGCCGTAGCCGGAGACGGGCTTGTCGGGCTTGGGCACCGTTTGCGCCTCCTGAACGATCCTCATGATGTCCTCCACGCTCTGCGCCGAGTACATGGGCATGGGCGGCGCGGCACTAGTACCATTGGCATTGCGAGCGTCGGCGGCGGCGCCTCCTCCTCGGCGGTTGTGGTAGGCTGCCTGTGCCTCCTGTTTGAGCTCCCGCGGCAGGTTCTTGAGGAACCACGGGTGGCTCTTGATCTCGCTCATCGTGATCCTCTGTCATTTACATTTACATTTACATTTACTTACAGCTTTCGATGTCGACAGTGAGAGAGATCCAAGTAAGTGAGATCGTCGATGGACTGATATACAAGAACAAGTCGTACCTTGTGAGGGTTTGCGACGAAGATGCGGGAGAGGAGGTGGCGGCAGTTCTGGGAGACGTGCACGTACTCTGGTATCTTGTACTGCACGGACATGATCCTCTGCAACAAGATGCAAATTAATTAAGCCATTGGTTTTCCTTCCTGAGCCAGTGGAGTAGATCAAGATTTGATTAGTAGGTAGGTAGGATTAGCTAGCAAGGCAAGGGAGGACTGACCGAGATGGTCTTTCGGAAGTTCTTGGGGTCCTTGGGATCTTCGAAGGGGTAGGCGCCGACGAGCATGACGTAGAGCGTGACGGCGCAGGACCAGACGTCGGCGTGCTTGCCGTCGTACTCGCGCCTGGAGAGCACCTCGGGGGCGATGTAGGCGGGGGTGCCCACCGTTGACTTGGGGCGCGAGTGCAGCAGCGACGACTTGGAGTAGCCGAAGTCGCAGATCTTGAGCCTCGGCGCGGGGCTGCCGTCCAGCAGCGTGTTCTCGAGCTTGAGGTCGCGGTGGCAGATCTGCATGGCGTGGCAGTAGCTCACGCCGCACACCAGCTGCTGGAAGAAGTACCTGGCCTCGTCCTCGTGGAACCTCCCCGCCTCGCAGATGCGCTCGAACAGCTCCCCGCCCGCCGCGTACTCCATCACGATCGCCAGGTGCGTCGGCGTCAGCACCACCTCCTTGAAGCGGATGATGTTGGGGTGCCGGAGCGAACGGTGGTTCACGATCTCACGGAACACATTCTCGTCGATCTGGCAAGTTGTTGTCGTGCAGTTTTGAGTCTTGAGAGCTCGCACGCACCAGCAACAAATAATTCTTGCAGAAAAAGAGACAAGGAATCGATACCCTGTATCCTCTCTCGATGAACTTCATGGCGACGAGCTCGCGCGTCTCCTTGTTCCGCATGAGCTTGGCCACCCCGAAGTTGCCCGTGCCGATCTCCCGAACAGGCTCGTACTTGTCCATAGCTGTCCTGCCTCTACCAATTATCTCAACCACTCGTAATCTCTGCAGCTTCCTCCTTCCTATGGAGGCTTGTGAGCTGCTTCCGATATATATCAAGCTTATCTCAGCTGTCGGGGCGGGGGAGGAGCAGAGCAAGCAAGAAGAGGGAGAGGGATGTGTTGGGTGCGCAACTAGTCCAGTTCGTGTAGGAAAAAGGAAAAGAAAAGGAAGCGCTTCTTTGGGAACGCTGCTCTTGCTTTCCAAACTGTTGCTCATGCTAAAGGGCACCAACCCGTAGGAATAGGATACAGGAGGAGGGTTGGCTACCTTCGCCTGCTCTTGCCCCGCCTCACCACCCTCATCTCACACTCATGGACCACAAAGACATAAGAAAGAAAGCAACACACAGATACAACTACACAATCGAATCTCCCTCCATTTCCCACACAGACAGATCCATCTGGAGTCTTGTGCATCTAGTCTACTCTGGTCAATTCTTTTAGGCGGTAGTTTATAGCTTATGATTAAAAATTTTAAATTCTGAACTATTTATGAGAGGCAGTATGATGAAGAAAATAGTCGCATACGAGTTTAACCAATATAGCTGAACTCGGTACAGTTTGTACTATAATCTACCGGTAGACTCTATCTTAAAAATATGTAACGTTTAAAAGCTATTTACTATAGCATAAGCCGCAAGCCATGAGTGCAACCGAACCCACCCTTTATTTGACTACATTTGATTTGTAACCCAAATCACAGGAGAAAAAACAGGTTTTGCAACCTAACCTTTCAGCTAACCGTAGATTCGACTTAGTTGGCACGTACTGTCATTTTCTGAAAAAAAAAATTTCCAGGAAGGTGCTAATTGACGATGGTGCATGTTCTCAAGGTTTTAATCGGTACTGCTGTTGCTCCTTTGAGAGAGAAGAAAATATCTAAGCTATGAACTGAATTGAATAAAGGCAGCGGCAGCGGCAAATTGAAGTCGGCAAAACACAAGTAGTAGAATTGCTGCTAGGCAGTGGCAAAGCCAGAATAAAATTGAGGGTAGAATGAATCATTTGTTGGACTAAATTAAGTTGACATAAATATAATCTTTTACTCTTATAGAATTTCAAATTCATACAAAAATTATACAATTAGAGATAAACAACAAAAAACAGAGAAATACAAAGTAAGTATCTCGACAATAGAAAATACATACCCAAGAATATGCCAATCCAATAACTCTTTAAAATTCCCCTTGTTGATGGAAATAGAGAATTCATCATGTCCTCGAAAAGCTTCACCTTGAGCTATAAAATATCTTGCACAATCTAAAATCCAATAACTCTTTGAAATTCCCTTTATTGATGGAAGTAGAGGATTCATCATGTCCTCGAAAAGCATCATCTTGAGCCATAAGATATCTTGCACAATCTAAAGATGCAGTTAAATGAATTTTGTATGCAATTTCGGTCTCCTTACTATAACTATTGATTTTGCTAGACACACTTGACCTTTGATTTTTGAAGTCGTCGCAAAGACCCCTTACAATATGGTCGGAACTATTTGTACCACCAACATGTTTATTGAAAGTATATAAAGTAATATTCCAACGAGAGAACCCCAACCTTCGTAAATACATCACTTCCAAATATATTGGGTTGTGCCGGTTTCTTGAAAAGAAAACAATAGAAACAAAAGGCGGTATCCTTTTCCACACTATATTCCAACCAATTGAACTTATTGTACCATGATTCTTGAAAGGACCGCTACTGTTTGCCATCCAATGTCTGTGGAAATGAATATCCAATACTCGAGTAGGGCCATTCAATAAATATGTCATTCCCATTTGATCTCTAATTTCGTTAGCATATTCTTCAATTGGTATGCGCAGCGCCAGATCGGCAATAATTTCATTTGGATTAGATTCTAGTTGAAGCTTCTTTGGTTGAATTGTACTCTCATCGGTTGGACGAGAACTACTTGAATTACTTGCGACATAGTTACACAAAGTTTGTTTCTCCATTATAGCAAAATCTATAAATAAATTATTAATTTCTGTCAATACAAAGCTATAAATATATAAATTAATTATAAGGACTAAACTATCTATATACACTGAATATGAAAGTCTAAACTCTAAACTCTAAAATACTAGATTGATAAAGAAGGAATTAGGGAAAGCTTACTCTCTGTGTCTCACTTGACACTCGGTCAATGCCCGAGTGCAAACGGGCAACAGCCGACCGACACCGACTCCCCCTATTCCCTCTCCAATCTCGCCGAGATGCTGACTCACTCGACTCTAGTCTCCAGTCTCGGTCAGTGCCTGATTCAGTCTCAGAGTCTCCAATCTCCTCTCGCCTCTCGCTCTCAGCTCTCTGCCTCTCTCAATGTCAATCTCACTCTCAGCTCTCTGCCTCTCTCAATGTCAATCTCACTCTCAGTTGCTCGTACTCCGGTGCTTCTCCGCGGCGCCACCCACACTCGCCAGCGGCGGCTTGGCCCTCGCCACCCCGGTCCAACTCCCCCTGGCCCCCGCGGCCCGGACCCCGGATCAGGCGATCAGCCTCCCCTCGCCCGACAGCTCAGCTGGCTCGCACCAGATCTGGTTACTCCAGCTTCAGTCCGGCTCAGGCGGCACCCCCTTCTGTGCGCGCCCTCGCTTAGTCGTAGCTAGCCCCCTCCGCGTTGTGGCGGCGCCGGCGCGTCTCTTCTCTAGGAAGTAGGAACCAGTTGCTATTGCTAGGTTTGTGAGTTAGAGTAGATGTTTCGGCGACCGCACCACTCCAGTGATTTAGTCGTGCGCTCCCCGGCCGCACGATTGCCACGCAAGGGGCCAGATTGGGAATTTTGTTTCGCGGGAGGCTATTTCGGAAATTGCCGGTACCAACAATGCGAAAAGCGTCAAAAATTCGCCAATTCAAAGCAGGTGCACCCCATCATAACAGCATAAATCTATACTCCACTGTTAGATTTTTGTATATACGCTCCAGCGTCAGCGCTGTGCTGTGCTGACGAGGACGCGACCCCGAACGTGCTGACGAGGATTTTTAACATGATTGGCTTTAGCCGCGCTCTTTGTGTCTGTCACACCTTTTGTTTTCCTTACAGAACATTGTCACTGCAGCACATCAGCAGGCAGGCCGGCCGGCCTACCGACTGACTGAGCAATAAAAATGTGCTAGCTCTTTATGATTCCTTTTTATTACCAAACTGCCATCAATTATTCTACCGGATGAAGTGAAAAGCCCGACGAAGCCGACAGCTGATCCAACGGTGGGGTCACTCGACAGTTCTTCCTAGCTTATCATTCTCTATCCGTTACCCGGGACCTCCACCTGCAGCATGGAATGGGATCGATCCTAGAGCTTCACTTCCAGATCATCACATTCTTCCTTACTATTCTTTTTAAATGGACCAGGAATTAAGGACAAGCAGCCACTCCAGACCTGTTTCTTTTATTAAGCGATTTATAATTTTTTTTACTACAATTTTATTAGTATAATAAATAATAATTACTAAAAAAATATCAAAATTAAATCCAACTAAAAAGCCGAAATAATAATCACCATAGCAAGGAGCCAAAGATGGACTGAGAATATTTATCTATTTAGATTGGATCTGATGAACAGGTGCGTGGCACCATATGTGCATGCGTGTACGACATGGTTCTGCTTTTCCTATCCTTATACCCAAGTGCGTGCCTTCCTTCCATGTGCCTTGCTGTCCACTTACTATCAATCACCTCCTGTAAGATCAGATCAGCTTATCAGCTCGGGTAAGGACATGCCCCAACTATCTTTTGATTTAAGTTTTTTACTTATGACTTTGAACTAAAATTATATTATAGTGACTGTTAGCTTTTTCTAAGAAAAAATAAAAAAAACAGTATATCATGACGGACAATACAAATGAATAAAAAAACCGAGATTAGAAGCCGACGTGTTTCAAATAGTTTCTGACCTAAATAAACTAGAAGCTAAAAAATTTAAAGCGGAGCTGATCGATCGAGTTAGGTCACCACCTCTTTTGCCTCAAGATCACTTTAATTTAGCTCTTCACTGATAGCTTGGCATGAAGCTAGCTAGGAATGCATGGGTATGTTTTTTTATTTGTGAAGTAACCAGTACAATTCATAGACGTTCACACATGTACACTACCCCACGTGCGCACTTACACACATTACGACGCCTATAGAAGACTAGAAGAGCGGAACTTGACGAAGAAATGACGAAGTCATTACTGACGTGTCGCTTACGATGAGCACATCGCCTCTTACTGAAAGATATTCTCTTAAATAAGACACATAGGACCAAATCTAAGATTTAAATTCTAGTGGACTGGAGGTACAACCACCTCCACTGTCTAAGCCAAGCTTGGTTCTCGGAAGCATGCGTATGTATAAACATACTCAGCCACAAGCAATTTCTTGTTGAGATTACCATGACATTACACCACAAACGACCGGCTATTAGTCTGATTGGAGAGAGAGAGAGAGAGAAAGCCTTGGACTTTTCAAGTCAACTCAATCAACCAATTTCTTGCTAGGCAATCAATCTGGTATAGAACTTAGAAGAGGGGATCGGGGAAGAGGGTAGATCCGGCGCCTGGATGCAGCGCCGAAGAGGTGAGGATGGATGCGAAAAGTGAGCGACGTGTGCCGGCATCTCGGCGAAACTCTAGGACTGGAGGAGCGGTGGCGACGCTAACGAGCACGTATAACATGGGACGAGCTGATGACGGATGAACAAGCGGTGCGGCGAAGGCGTGTATGACGGGAGGGAGAAAGGGAATGCGACGGTTGGGCTAAAAAATAGTGGCTTATGGTTGAAATTGTATTGTAGGTGACTGAAATTACGTGTTTTATTTGACATAATTAAATTTAAAAAATGTAAAATTAAAAAATGTTAGATCATCGTGGAAAACGTAAACGAATACGGGAAAAAAGAAACAACAAAAAAATTAAAAATTCAGAAAAATAAAATTTATAAAATTTATAAAAAATAAATTAGAAGTCTAAGATCAAATGAGTGGGACGAAGGAGGACGGATGAGAAAGCAGTGTGGCGGCGGCGCCTATGGCAGGGGGAAAAGGGAAACGCGGCAAGGCTAAGAAGTTTAGGTTACAAAAAATATAGAAATTTCTCCGATCTAGTGCCCTGAATTCCATGTACCATCTCGCCGAAAGGCGAACAAATTTTTTTGCTTTTGCAGCCCGTCCACGTACGTCTGCAACTGAAAGCGGCAGTTTCAGTTGAGAAATTAGGATTTATTTGATGGTATCGACATCGATCGGCCGGGGAGGGCCCCACCTCCCAGTAGCCACATTACGCGTGCATAACCTGATTTTTAGATAAAAGATATAAAATCCGGCCTCTATATCCACTTGGGATATATACAGCCAGCGTGCATAACCTGATGCATGGGTAATCTAATAAAATCTAATCTAATTGCAGAACAGTACTCCATATAGTGCAGTGCTAGTAATAATTAAGTAAGAAAATAATGGTGCAGGCAAGCAAGCGTGCCCCACATCACATGCATGCTGCCTGCAAATAGCCCACCCCGACAGTAACATCCATTACCAGTCGTCTGAAATATTCTGTATTTGTTTGTGCAGAGCAAGCCAAATCGCAGGTCAGTATGAATAAGATGTGTTGAGGAACCGTCGCTGGCGATCAGTCCAAACGATTCCTCTGCTTAGAACAAGAACAAATCAATTACAGAATCACAGAAGAATAAATTGAACACAGAGAGGTAGAGAGAACTCCTGATCTTTCTTTATTGCTTTCAATTGTATCGGGTGTACATAATATGCAGATATAGGTCCCTATTTATATCCTTAGGGGGGTGCCCGTATTAGGCCAAGACTTCTGGTCCTGGGCCCAGGTTTCTCAACAAGATATACATGCAGCTTAATTTCAGTGCTGATAAAGTAACTGTCGTCCGAATCCCTTGATTTCTTTGAGTGCGCAAGCTTTGGATTTGGTTGCATGTTGAAATAGCATGAAAATTCCACACTAACAAGGGGCATATATGCTTAGCAGCTAGTAACTGCTCGTGAAGTGGAAGTATCTTCACTTGACGCAGAAGAGGTCAGTACCAATCAAGTAGCTAGGCTTTTCTCTTTCGCTTGTGGGGTATATATGAAGGCACTTTCATGTTTTCTCTGAGTATGAATATACGTACGCACTTTCCAAATGGGGGTTTGTCAATGTACTAGACTACCAGTAGTCTAGACAGTACTTGTATTCTCATTTAATTTGCCATGCATGGATATACAAAGGATTCTGCATCGATCTTGTATCAAACTGACAGCCTAATTAAACTCCCCCAACGTTTACAAATTTGGCAGAGATTCTGAAGGAGACACTCTTGCTGTCTGTCGAACAAGAAAAATGAAAACAAGGAACCGAGCGAAAGGATGCAAGATTGATGTAGGAGGTGACGATTAATTGGAAGCGGAGCTGATCTTCTATCGGGGACGCTCTCCTGATCACAATGAAATCAAACATTCACAGGCACAACAAACAGCGTGCGCTTCTTCGGTTAACTAGTAGTGTGCCCGTGCTAACGCTACGATAAAATACAAAACAAGATAAAATTTGTAAAAAATAAAACGAACAATCAGATTCATTAAGATTCACGTCTCATATATTGTATAACCAAAATATTTTTTGAACCTTGAGTGTGTTGTGCGTCCTCCAGGCAATATTGACACCGCAATACCGGAAGTTGCCGTTGCAATTGCTACTTTTATTTGGCTTTCTAAAACCGACGAGTTTAACAACAAAACTTTTCTTTATTTCTTTTATTCTTCCTTTGCATTTTAATGGTATTACACCTATAATCTGTGACCTCCAGATGAACCATCAACAAAACTCACCACCACACAACCAGATGTAGCTAACCTAACTCAACGATCGATGCTGTGTCATTCAGCTAAAAATGGAACAAAGCCGTAAATATGTTGAAAGTAAAACAATTTATAGGCTGTAGCATAAAAAATGATGAAAATAAACCCCTGACCATGACCCATAGCATGGTGAATCTTTAGGATGGCAGAGCAGAATCACAAGAAAGTAACATTATATTCAAAACAGAGCCGAATGTGTAAGCAGCCAAATGATAAATCAGATGGAAGTCATGGAACTCATGATTTAATCAACTGAGACAGGAAAATTTCATGACCACAGGAAATCAGTTCAGAATCCAGTGAAAAATACACAAGTCACCGACAGGGTACAACCATCAATCATCATCCTCAAGACTATCTGGTGCAGGATCAACAGAAAGATGTCGATATTGGCAACTTGAAATGGCAGAACAGCCCCAAATGTAACAACTTCAAAATCAATAATCAGCATGTGTCAAATGGTAACAAGAGCAACTGAAACGGTTCATGCTTTGTGTTCGCTGAAATTGAATTGGAATTTTGAAGTTATAAATTAGTAACAAAGCTACCATCTAGATTCCAACAGAAGGCCAAAAGCAAAGGTGAATTGCAAACTATTGGGCATACAAATTAAATAATGATAGCCTGTGAAACCATAGTTATCACAAATAAACAAGCATGCAGCTCACTCAGTGTAGCCATTTGTATAAAACAACAATAAGATAGAGAAACAAGCTGAGTAAATAGTCATTATAAAACATCATGCCTCAAATCCGAGCTAAAAATATGATGAGCACGAAAAATTACCTGGGGTTGTAGTAATCCTTTCCTGGCCATATTGAAGGAGGAAAATCCATAACTTTATGCTCGGGAGTATCATAACGACCAAAGCATAAATCAAGACCTCCGATATAGCATACTTGATTATTAACAATAACAATTTTCTCATGGTGAGACCTACAAGCCATTAGCAAAGAGTTGAACTATAAGAATCTAATCAACTTCTACAGACAGATTAAACAAATATAATTTCTTAACGTACCATAAGTATATGCCAGTTGAGAAATGATCAGGGTAGCGCAGAACTTTAACATTCTCATGAATGTTAAGCAACCTTCGTTTACTGTACATGCTGTTAATTTTCAACGCAAGAGAAACTTCCTTGTACAAAAGAATATAAATCTGCAGAACAACATCGCATTTCGTGGTTATATGAGACTTACATTTGATATATAACTGATTACAGTCATCAATCAGAATCTAATTTTTGATTTGCAAAAGTTGATTGCTTCAATAGAAATGAACTATCATGATAAGCAAACATGTTTCAGTATCATGCATGTTACAGTGATACCAACAAAATAAATGCTGCCAAGCAGCAAGATTACTCTAAGACATAGTGCACAACTGAACAAGGTTATAACAGTTCATTTGATGAAAAACACCATAAAGCAATTATATACCTGTACACCTTGCTTTGCCCTTGATTCCAGAAGAATATCAAGCCTAGAGGACCCATGATAGTGGAAAGGACGTTGAAGATACAATTCTGGGCAGAGCCACCAGTCAGTAATAAATATCTGCATTAAACATTTAATTATCTTCCATGACATGGCCGAGATTTTAACTTTCTGCAAAAGCTGTAGTGGAATTGAAGTAAACTGACCTCTGATTTGGCTTCCTCAATGGAACAAGCAATAGCATCAAACGCAGCTTGCCCATCTATAAACCATTGTACGATACTACCATCTTCAGTCAAGCCCCTAGGTGGTGCAAATGAACCAAAACGATGTGGGTGACACCAGCCCTCTGGGGGTCGCCGAGCAGCATTTATTGCAGTAACCCAATCTTTTACCTTAGAAGAACTTCTTGTTCTCAACTTTATTGCCCGGCCCCCAGAAGATACCTACCACAAGAAGCAGCATTAAGAAAATTGGGCTGAAAAAAACAAATGCCATATTTATTCTGTATTACCATGTTGCTTGCCCAATGCCCATAGAAATATCAAGACCAGTATCAAATAAGAGCTTGAGTAATTTTTATTCTTTTCTATTTGAGATACATAAATGCAATGTAAGAAGACTACTAAACATTATGTCTTGTTCTCCAACGATCAGATACAGCGATCCATTGCTGGCTGAACACCCTACTATTTAATCTGTCGAGAAATGTATAAAATGAAGGCTTGCTTGCTCAAACATATCACCGAAGGTCTGACCATTTGAAATTGCATATGAGAAGTTCATTCCCACATTTTTTTGATATCATAATACCAATAGCCATAGAAGAAACATACAAAGGATGAAATCAACAAGAAGACAGGGCAAAATCAAACTTGCAAGCATAATAACTAACATATATTAGATTGCAAGGCAATTAACAACGATACAGGCATTACTCAGTAATTTCCCCTGTTAGAGTTTTTTTTCTTTTCTGGCAAGTTTTTTAAATTCTAAATTAGCATTACTCAGTAACCATTAAAGTACAATTTTGGTCTCTCAAACAAACAACCCCCAGGCATCCAAAAGTAGCACAACCAGTACAATATACAACAGCAAACAGCACACGCGCTGCCCTGCATCTAGAAAACAGAGAGATAATCCACCGCACAATTGCACTAAAGTTGCCATCGAACAGGTCAGATTTACATTTTAGGGGTCTAAACCACCAATCACACATTCATCTTCCTACTCAAATGCCTAACAACTTTAACCGGGTGGGTGACAAGCCAAAGACAAAATCGGCATAATTCAAACGCAACAACGGCATCAAATCCACCGCATTAGGCACGGGAACGAACCTCTTGACGACGAAGAGCGACCCCCCCCCACGTCCTTACAGCTCTGCAGATTGAAAAAAAAAATCAGGCCAAATCGGCATGGAAGCGAACCCAACCGGATGGGACGGGGGCGGGCACCTAGCACCTACGCACTGGTTGAGGTCGGTGTCGAAGTCGTAGAGCGTGACGTGCGCGGCGGTGATGACGATGTCCTCGACGGCGGGGTCGAGGCGCTGGAGCACGGTGAGGTTGAGCATCCGCGTGCCCTCCTCGTCAATAGCCAGGTTCGGCGTCACCTTCGCCCTCCCACCGCCGCCGTGGGCCATGGCCGCGCCGCCGCCGCGGGTGGAGGAGGAGGAGGAGGAGTCCCTAACCCTAATGGAGCAACCTGCAAAGCGACCATGGATCAAAACCCAATTCTATAGCAAGACGGCCGACGCACTGCGTAGTAGAACAGGGAGATGGGCATCGCCACTAAACCTAGGGTTTTGTCTCTCACTGGGAGAAAGCATGGCGTGAGCAGCTAGATCCAACCTAAGCAAACCGCGAGGGAGACGCTACCGCAGGGGTGGGGAGGAGGAGGAGGCGGCGGCAGAGTGGAGGAGCGGGGGAGGAGGCGGCGGCGTGGGGTGGGGTGGGGAGGAGGAAGAGGAGGCGGCGGCGCGGGGTGGGGGGAGGAGGAGGCGGCGGCGCGGGGTGGTGTGGGGAGGAGAAGACGGCGGCGCGGGGTGGGGTGGGGAGGAGGAGGAGGCGGCGGCGCAGGGGGTGGGGGGAGGAGGAGGCGGCGGCGGAGCGGGGGAGGAGCCGGAGGAGGAGGAGCGCGGGAGGCGGCGATGGAGGAGGAGCGAGGGCGGAGCGGGAGGAGATGGGACGCGGCGGGGGGGAGCAGCGTCTCGGGCGTGGGCGAGGGTGGATCGCGGATCGGCGGAGAACGTGGGGCCGAGCGCTGTGCGTGGGCGCGGGGGTGGGTTGGGTACCGGTTCAATGATGTGCATGATCCAAATAATTTTGACCTTAAGATCTTCAATGAGTAAGAGAATAAGGCTTAAGGAGAGATCTAAACCATTCATTTGTATGGAGTTGGATTACTTTGGTACACAAATCTGGGTGGACTTAGATTAGGCATGACTGTGGGGGTGGTTGAGGGGGTGGATTTAGTAAAGATAATTTTGGTGTATTATAGAGTAGGGTAGATAGATCGAGAGCCGGGAGGAAGGGAAGGCGATGGTGCCTTCTGCCCGGCCCCGCCGGTCGGTCAGGTCGGTCGGGGAAGTGCGGCAGAGTCCTCGCTAGTACCCGTTTCTCTCACGTGGCGGCGTAAAGACACGCCAATGATTACGCTGACCGAAGGGATTTACGTAAAGATACGCAGGGACGTTCGGCAGTCAGTCAGTATTACGTCCGGAACTATTCTCTCTCTCCTTTAAACGGTTTTCAGAAACTACAGGCGTTTGAAGATAACACTAGCTATTTAATTTTTTTCAAATTTGCTATACCCCTCCTAACGGCTATTTTTGCAAATCTAGTATCCTTTTGTGGACCTACTGCACGCAGGAGGAGCCCCACCAACAGCACTGTAGCTACAGTATCCCAGCCGAGCTACTGTAGCCTGTGGGATTGATGCCACGTGCGATAGGTCCACGGGAGAAGGTTATATTTGCAAAAACGGACGTTCGGAAGCTATATTTGGGGAAAAAGTGGCTAGAGCAATATTTGTGTGATTGATTCCTGCGGAGATGCTGGTTTGGGATGAACATTTGTACACTAGATATCCTTGGATGAAACAATGCTATGTTGTTACTGTTCCTCATTTATTTTGAAAATCTTCTTCTATTTTTTGGCTACCCCCGTCATTACCGAGGGGTAATAACACTTGTCAACGGATTATTATTCGTTTACTTGGTAGAACACCGATTCAACAAATAATAAGCCCATCAGAGTATATTAATTACAGGCGAAACATGCTATTATTACATAAACATAGCTATGCAGGGCTAAAATTTGGTACAAAGCCTCTAAGGCTTGAATAGTAGTATAATACCAAAAGTAGACCTTCGGTTCAACATCTTAATTAATCTTACAAAGAGTCCTAATGGGAAAGATATTACGTAGATTTTACATATACCATGGGGTCACGCCAGTGCCACCGGTGGTCTCCTAGTTGTCCCAAGTTTCGTATGAGGTGTCAACCCCATACGACACATTCTCAAATCCCTCCCATCCCTCCTTAGGATAGGGTTCCTCGGAGTAAATCACATCCAATCCAAGTGAAACTTCAGTCTAGTTATCCTTTAAACAAAGGAGAGTAATAGTAGGGGTGAGTACATAAGTACTCAGTAAGCATTAATAGCAAAATGCACTATATGATCATAAACCTAACATTCCTTGAAATCTTCATCATCATCCCCATCTCCTTTCTCATCCTCATTCTCTTTCCTTTTCCTTTTTCTCTTTCTTTTTATCATTACTTATACAAAATAGAGGTTTTTAGATTATAATTATTAATTTGGAAATCTACTGAACACTCGCATAGTGGGTAAAAACTTCTACCGGTTATGTAGCCTCAGTCCAAGAGACATGCATGAATTCATGATTTATATAGCACTGCACAAGCTTGTACCACTTTACCTATAGTTACCCTAATTCTTGTTGCGGGTAGATATTCGCATTTCCTTAGATGCGGTGTTCGAATCAGAGCACAAAACTTTTACTACTATCTTAGTATATTATATCTCCACCTAGCTATTCACAACCAACAGCCTGCACTCACCAGAAACAACAGAGCTGTTGGTTGGGCCGGTTCATTCACCCTTACCCAACACTCCACTGCGCTAATATATGCGTGCAGAATCCTCCACTTCTAGGCTCTATCTAGTTCTGGGTTCCTCCTGCTTTGGATCCCCCACTCCCGGGCTCTATACTGGCTCTGGGTTCCTCCACCTAGTATACTACTTACCCCTGTGGAGAATATAATAACTTTAACAGAGTTACTGATTCTGCCCGTCTTCCGACGGAACAATGGTTGATATGATTTGTACGGTCTATTGCACAAGAGAAGTTTGTAAGTCCTTATATATTTATCTCTATGCAGAAGGTTATGTACTTGCCCTTCTCTTGCCTACCATGGGGGACCTTCCACCCCCTTTCTTTATTGGCCTGATAGTGGCTTCTCCCACTATTTGCCCTTACCTCATCTCTTTCTTCCTCATTGCATTCTTACAATTTAAACCTCAATTTCATTTTTATGCAGAGCGATATATAATTTAATAGGTAAATACTTGTTTTACTGAAATACTCTAATCATATGTTCAAATGGATGCTTGCCTTAGTTTAGATCGAAGTTCTGGTTCCAGGATTAGTCGGATAAAGCCGCCCTCCAAACCCTGTTCCTTGTCTGCGATAGTTATGCGTGCTACCGTTTAATGCACCGGCGCCGATGGAACTAACAAGTAGGTAAATAATTGCACAAATTACTCTAAAATGCCCCTGTGTGATCTGTGAATTTTATTTTAGCCATTGGCATACTTTTATGGCTCGATTGATAATTTATTCCTCGCGTTGAAGTTTAATCATTGCGTGCTCTTTTATTTAATAACGTATAGGTTTTTAAGTCTCAAGATGACAAATTGATTTATTCTAAAGATCATAGATAATGATAAATGGATTTCTACCATTTACAAGTGACCAACAAAATTAATTTGATATTTAAATTTGTATCAAAAAGGTTTAAAATGTAGAATATCAATTTAATCTGTACGTGCTAAATTTTAATCTACTAATGACACTAATTCATTCTTAATGATCACAAATCCATATTAGTGAGGTTTTGCAATTTAACAAGATTAACAAAATTTTATTTATTAATTCAGTATTAAACAAAAGGCTTAGGAATAATTATCCACGATAAATAATTTTATGGTGTGCGTTTAATCTCTCTCTTCCTCCCTTGGTTTTCCCTTATCCAGCCGAGTGGCCCCTTGGCCCTCCACTATGCTTCCTCCCCATTTGCTTAACTCCTCCCCATCTCTTCTCTCTCCTTATCTCTTCACTCCTCATCCCCAAAACTCCCATCCGATCCAGCCACCCCCTGCGCCTGCTCCCTGCGCCCCTCAGCCATTCGGCTCCAGCCTCATGTGTCGCCGGTTTCATCACCTCCCCCTGCGCCTCCGGCCAGCTCGGCCACCGGCTTGCCGAGCTTCCTGCCAGCTCCGGCCTCCCCGCTCCTTCGGCCACCTCCCCTGGCTCCGGCCTCCTACGTCGCTGGTCGTGCAGCCCCCGGCTTCAGCCTCCTACACTGCCAGTCTCTCTTGGGCTCGGCCCTCCTTTTTGGCATAGGCTAACAATTACTACGACCACACTCCTCCCTCCTTACCTCTAGTGTTAGCTTACTCCTATGGCATGAGCTCCACTTTTATTTCTAGCCTTTGTTGATTTTTGGTTTAAACTCGGGTGATTTGGATGGTGACGGTGATAAGCTCCCTTGGTCGTGGTCCACTGCGATGGAGCTTGGAGCCTCCTCATGCGCCAGAGAGCTTGGAGCCCATGGCCCATGAGATCTATGCGAGCGTTTTGCTTAGCCCACATGTATCCTTATCCAACACCAGCAGCTATGTGTCAATGTTTTCATTGTTTAATCCCCACCATATGAGACTCGTTTCCACCCTCTCATAATTCACCATCGATTGAGCTTCCCTACAGGGAGCTGGCCACCTGCACCACGACCTTCCTTGTACTTGCTTCTCTCTCTCTCCCTCTCTCCTCCCCTCTATCTCCTTTGGCGCTTCATTGCCACCAAACTGGACGTCACCTTCCACAACCATGGCTTCCCACTTCCTTCGACATCCCCATCAGAGTTGGAGATGAAGTAGGGGTGAGGTCCCCACCATGATTGGAGTTCATCTGATCTAGCGATGTCAAGGTCGAAGGAGCTGGTGTTGATGACGAGTGGAGGATGATGCGGTTAGGGGCCAACAAGGTGGTGGTGCTAGGCCGGCTCGCCCCTACCAGATCCAAGCTGGCCAATGACAAAGGCAGTGGCGTGGGCGTCCATCTCCTTCTTCCTCTTTCGAGCTTAGCTCCAGTAAGATCATTGTATGCATTTCTCAGTTTTGTTGCAACCCTTTTCTTCATTTATTGCAAGGTCTGCCTTAAGTGTTTGTGGTGTTGGAGATCTATTTTTGTTTGTTATACCCATGGGTACACAATATCGCAACTAAAATTTTTGAATGTTGCAGCTTGTAACATTCTAAATTTGTTTGTTGAGAAACTTAGGGTAAAATTATGGAGATCTTGTGTAATATTTTAATTTTGATTTGTTACATACAGTGCTTCTAATTGTTGCATGACTAATTATAAAATATTGGGAGATTGCTACATGTCTAACGTTTGGGGGAACATCCCCGTATCGGAAGCTCCACTTCACTATATCATTCTCATCTTGATTGAAAGAAAACTGACTGCACGTTCTACCTCCTCTCTCCCCGCTGCTTCTCCACTATTCTCTCCCCCCAAGCTCTTCACTCCAACTTCATATTCCTTCCCCCAAATACCTCAATCAAATACCAAAATCAACTCTTTGCATGTATGATTTCTGAATTTTTCATCCTCTAATCTACCTAAGCATCCATTCAATTTAGACATGCATGACCATCCAAGGAGTTTTGAATTAGGAAAGAGAAGAGGAAATGGGAGTGACTAGGGACCTATGCTTCTCCCCCCATATTCTGCAACATAGCAAGGCTCTTTAGTGATTGACTCAACAGCAGGGAGCGGCACATGGGCTACTACCGTGGCGAGAGCAGTCGTGGCCACTAACCAGTCGCTTCAACTCCTCTTTCTCTTCCTTCTCCGGCGGCCACAAGGAGAGGGCATCGATGCGGTTGGCGGTCAGAAGGGCATTGGGGTCATCCTTGCCGCTGCCTAATCTGGGCCCTCCTGCCTGCACCAAAATCACAAAGGATGGCCACCTCAACTTCCTCCAAGGTCAACTCCTTGCCACTGCCCATGGCCATTCTTCCTACGATAGGTTGTTGTAAGTGTTTTTTCAATTTGTTGCTCTCTTTTTTTAATTGTTGCATAAAATATATAGTTTTGTTTCAATTTATTCCCTTGAAATATTGTCATAAGTTGTTTTATGTTGTAATTGAGTTGACGATTTGTTGCGCTTAATCATTTCTTTGTTGCAACATAAGTTACATTTTATTACATGGACTGTTGCAGTTTATTATCTCGAAATATTATAGTAAGTTGTTTTTATGTTGCAATCACGTTGGGAGCTATATTTTGTTTCAATGTGTTGTTTGCCATCAATTTTTGTTGCACACTTCAGTAATCGACCATGGCGAGAGCACATGGAGTAGGTGTCACCTGAGCCCATAGTGACGATGTCAAGATCAACAACCACCTTCAACCAGCTCCTCTTATTTTCTTCCTTCTCTAGTGGTCACAAGGAGTGGGCATCACGTACGGTGGCGGTGGTCGGAAGGGGCACCAGGCTGACCTTTCCCCGCTAGATTTGTCTATTCCACCTCCCACTGATGCCTATACGCTAGGATCGGCTACCGTTGCGTCCTGCCTCAAGCTCTAAGCTCGCGTCGTTGTCACCGGCCACGTCTAGATGCCCCACATGCCGGCATGTTTGTTGCAAAATCGGATGGTCGAAATTACTCGTGGCAAGATCCAACGGTAAGGCTAGCACCCGAATTAAATGCCCAGGCGCTAATTGCTCCCTTCTATTTATCATGACAGGCCTTAGGCCCTGTTTGTTTCCACTTAAGATTATTATAATTTAGCTTATAAATCATAAGTGGAAACAAACAGCCCAGATTATAAGGCAACTTATTATAATCTAATAGTCCAGATTATTGTAATCTAATAAGCTCAAAAAGGAGCTTATTTCAGCTTATAGATTCACCTTTTATCTTAATGACCATAAAACTTTAGGAATATTACCCACCTTTGCCATTCATCCAACCCCCAACTCCCGTGCCTCTCTCTCCCAGGGCATTGTAGTCTTTAAACATTCGAATACAACAATCTATAACTCTGATAATCCAGGCTACCAAACACCTGACAACTTATTTCCCACCAGCTTATTATAAGCTACTTATATAATCACCACCTATAAATTAAATTATAATAATCTTAAGTGGAAACAAACAGGGCCTTAATTACAAATACTAGTCATACACTTGCGATTGCGACCTAGAAATTAACACAAGAATACTAGTCATACGCTTGCGCTTGCGATCTACAAATTAACACAAGCTGTCGAGTGCCCCACATAAAAAAGACAAACACTCCCTGGCTAATCTCTTAAACCTTGCATTTCAATTGAAGCTAGCTAGTGTTGTTCACTGGTCTTTTTCTTCGTCGGTGACGAACTTGCCGGTGCCCGGGTTGATCGCTGCGAAGAAGAAGAAGAGGATGTTGAAGAGGAGGAGCGGCTCGATCTCGTTGATGGGGACGCCCGTCTCGATGTTGAGCTGCGCGAGGGCGCCCTTGGCGGTGATGATCTCGCCGATGAGGGAGAAGGCGATGCCGAGCTGGGCCAGGCGGCCGACGAAGAGCTCGTTGGCCTTGGTGAAGCCGAAAAGCGGGCCGCCCTCGCTGAGGCCCAGCGCGGCGCGGAAGCCCTTGCCGGGCGGGATGACGGCGCGCTCGATGCCCGTGGCGTCGTCGACGAAACGGCCGCGGTCGCCGAGGGCTCCGATGGCGCCGAGCAGGGTGAAGAGGATGAAGAAGAGCAGCAGCGGCTCGGCCTCGTAGATGGGGATGCCCGTCTCCAGGTTCAGCTGCGCGAGGATGCCCTTGCCGGTCACAGCCTCGCCAAGCAGAGAAGCCTGCATCCCATTGCGCGCCATCCATCATTAAGATTCAGTATGCATGCATGACTCAAGCTAAGCTAAGCAGCTACGGCTAGCGAGTAAAGAAATCAAGAGATCGATGGAGAGCTTACGGCGAAGCCGAGCATGGCGACCCGGCCGACGAAGAGCTCGTTCTCCTTGGTGAAGCCGATGCCGCCAGACGTGCCGAAGATGCCGTCCTCCACGGTCGAGCGCGGCTTGCTAGTGCTAGGCTTGGCCGTCTTGGTGGACGACGACTTGGAAGGAGGAGCCTTGGTCCTGGTCTTGAACACGGCCACGATGCCCGCGTGCCCCCGCAGCCTCTGTCCAGTAAGAAGCTGAGACGACGACGGCCGGCTCAGTCGCGGACGCAGGGATTGCTGCGTGAACAGCGGCTCGAGCTGGCCGAGGACAGACACCGCCGCCATCGATTGCTGCAGCGCCATCACGAATTCAGCAATGTTCCTAGCTAGCTAATTCCCGCTAGTTTTGCTGTCCGTAGTGTGCGCCTGCTGCGAGTAGTAAGTAGCTCACTGGTCACTACTTACTTAGTCGATCACTAGCTAGTGCAGTGTGGTGACTCCCGCCTCGATCGCTCGGTATTAATACTGTGGAGGTGTGGGTAGGATGAGCCTGGCACCCAAGGGCTACAAACCAGGCCACGTCGCCCGCTCTGGACCAATGCCATGAACGATCAGATCAGGATCAGCCTACCCTACTCTCTCATATGTACAGACACCAGCAATATGGTGTATAATTGCAGTCTGCACTATCTCCATAATAGTCACTTGAGACAAGCTCAGGCAGGATTAGAACCCTGCTACTCTGAATTTCCAGGGCCATACATTGATATTGGTTGCTTCATGGCCGGGACAGAAAATTTCCTGTCCTCAAATATTAAATCCAGGTAATCCATGGATCTAGAAGGTACCAGAGGGCACTTGTTTGATTCGTGAGCGCTGAATTGTATGCAGCAAGCTAATTAAGCTAGGTACAAGGCGTACGCTTGGCATGCCCACATCGACTCCCTTCTGTTTTGGACGATAGTAACTGGCGGCTGCCAATTTTTCTCCCTTTTTCTTCTTAAAATAAAAAAGAAGGACCTGGCAGGGGCCGGGAACACGCAAGCCCCGCATGTCACTGTTAAGACGAGAGTGGGAGACCTTTGTAGAACAATCAGGTGAAGATCTGTTTCCAAGTGCAATTCTGATTATACCATGAATTAGTCACAGAGGATTACATATAGAGTAGTTGACAACAACTCTCCAAGAAAATCTGTACATGGTTAAACTACTACGATTTAGCTAGGTACGTACCAAAGCTTAATTTGACCTATAATACTGAAGGGAAACACTCCCCAGACTAGCTATTTTATGCCCTGCTGCAAAATTTCTTACCATACCTTTTCCTCTCTAAGGCGCATCCTCCATTTATTCTCGGGACAGTTAAGTGCATGTTAAGCCTACCGATCATAGTGCCAAGACCCGTCAAGCAAGTGTTGGATTGAAACTTAAGATGTATTGTTTTTCTCAAAAGATGGCTTAAAATGGTTCCATGGTGTAGTGGTTAGCACTCCAGACTTTGAATCTGGCGACCTGGGTTCGAATCCCGGTGGGACCTTTTGTTGTTCTCCAATTTTTTTCCGTCTATTTTGTTAGCAATCCACGGACATACTCCCTAATCCTTATTAAAGACGAAGGAATGCCACGTCACTACTTTTGCAAAAAGGCGCTCTCCGAGTGTCCCGAAATCGCAGCGATGGCCTCAGCGAAGTGGGTATCCATTACGTCGGATTAGAATCGGACGGCCGAGATCGCGCCGATAGCCCCTACCGCAAAACCTGATACCCACTCTCTTCTTCTCCGCTCCCCTGCGCCGTCGGTCCTCGACACGCTCGCCGCCGGTCCTCCCTCGCGCCGACCAGCAGACGAGGTCCGCACCATCTTCATCACTGGGCTCCCCGTCGACGTCAATGAGCGGGAGCTGCACAACCTGCTGCTATGGCTCGCGGGATTCGAGGCCTCCCAGGTCAACCTTAAGGGCGGCCAGACCATGGGGTCCGCGCTCTTCTCGGCAAGGCCGCGCTGCAGGTTAGGTTAGGTTCGGTTCGGTTTTGGATGGGTTTCTTATCTCGATAGCGGATTAGGGTTTGGATGGATGTGAACCCGAGGTTCTCTTCATCTGCAGGATCTGGTGTTCGATGCTGAGACCAAGTCGGAGCTGCACATCGAGATGGCCAAGAAAATCCTCTTCGTCAAGAAAGGTGTGTTTTGTTTACGCGTGCACGCTTTCTTCTTGCTGTTGCATAGTATAGATCAATGAAGGGGGAAATGTGCGTGTTGGTTTCGGAGGACAGCCTGATATAGTGTGTAAATTTGGGGTAGTATTATGTAGTTTTGGGGGCAGTCGAATCGCCAAGAATATCTCGATTGGTGAGGGTTGAGCCTTATGCTTCATATCCAGTGCCCCCGGTAGCAATGACTTCACCTTCTTCTGTGCCAGGTCCGACTGCCTATGCTCCTGCGCAGGCAATCTGGAGTTATATTGGGAAAATTAAGTGCTGGGGTGTTTAGTTACCATGGATTATGACTTTGTTTTGAAACTAATCTTAAAAAGGCCCAGTAGTATGCTGTAAATGCATCATTACACAGCAAGCCATCATCTGGGGCGGTACTTCAGGTTTGTTTTCTATACCGTAGAATCTTAATAGCTTAGAGTTGTCCGATACATGGCAGGAATTTGTACATTGTCTTGTTTGGTGGCGCCAATTTTGTTAAGCTCGCATATAGGTACATATACTACTGTTGACAGATGGAACCTCTGTTTGATATGTGTATTTTCATTGCACCCTTAGTTATTTCTGTGCTAGGAAACTTTAGATAGTATCTGATTGATTATAGAAGATATATCCTTATGACATCTGCTAAACCGCATTATGTCTTTAAAAAGTTTGTGTTATTAACTTGACTGCGTATTATCTCTAGGTCAGATACTCCAGTTAAAAGCATCCACACTATCTGTGCAAGCTAGTAAAATCACTTTATGGACTTAAACAAGCTCCACATGCATGGTTTGCTAGATTGACTTAAAAAATTCTAGATCTTGGCTTTATTCCCTCAAAGGTAGATGTTTCACTATTTATC
Source organism: Dendrocalamus latiflorus (assembly GCA_017311315.1). Classification (NCBI taxonomy): domain Eukaryota; kingdom Viridiplantae; phylum Streptophyta; class Magnoliopsida; order Poales; family Poaceae; genus Dendrocalamus; species Dendrocalamus latiflorus. The sequence continues at coordinate 38,575,323 of CM029656.1, read as the reverse complement.
TTCAAACAGTTTGAAGTTGTTATGTACATGCTGTTGATGATATTATCATTGTTGGTTCTTCAGTTCATGCCACCAAAACCCTGCTGAAACAATTGCATCAAGAGTTTGCGGTTAAATACCTCGCGCACGGGGTAGGAAGCGCTGGGGAAGGGAGATTGGCGCCGGGAGTGGGAGTCGGCCGTCAGGGAGACGGGAGTCGGGGGAGACGCGACGCGAGAGAGGGAGTCGCGAGACACAACACGAGAGAGGCGGAAGAGATTGAGACGCGAGAGAGAGAGTCGGCATCGGCAGTATATACGCGAGAGAGAGTCAGCATCGGCGGTATATACGCGCGAGAGAGTCGGCATCTGTCGCCGTGCCCGTCGCCTAGGCGTCGCCGGGCCCTCGCCTAGGCGTTCAGGCGCCCCTCACTCGCCGTGGTCGCCGACTCCGCCGTGACAACCATGGTCAAGGCCTAGTACTGAATCGGAATATAAATCAATCGCAAATACAACGGCAGAGATCATGTGGGTTCAATCACTCTTGGGTGGACTGGGCATTTCACTGTCTCGTGCACCCTTGTGATCATTTAGGAACATTTTACTTAACTGCAAATCCTATTTTTTCATAGAAGGACAAAACATACTGAGGTTGACTATCATTTTGTTTGTGAGAGAGTGGCGCGGAAGGCACTAGACATTTGGTTTATTTCCTCTCGAGATCAAGTTGCAGATGTCCTTACCAAACCACTGGCAGTTCAACTATTTCAAAAATTTAGGAACAATCTGAATGTTGCTCCTCGTCCAGATTGAGGGAGGATGTCAAAAGTAATAGATTCGTTCAATAGCTGATTTGGCAGTTGATATTTGTAGCTGATTTGTTAGAGATAGCAATCCCTAGAATATCTGTTCACATCTGTCTTTCCTTATCTCTGAAGATTGTTACCCTTTGAAAGATTGTAACCGAGCGACAATATTGCTACTGTAGCCTGTAATATGTAATCAACTGAATATAGAGTGTACAGAGCAGCGACAGAGCTTTGACTCTGTGCACCAAATCAAACCATAGCATCTTAAATCTTTTCAGCTAGTACTCGTTGGTCTGATAAATTTCTTCCTTGGGGAACACAAGTACTATTTTGATATTTTTTAGTTCTCCTTCAATCTTGCGACATTTTTGATCTCTAAAGTCTGGCAGCTTTGCATGCCGTTCTAGCTTTCCCTTGTTCCAATTGGTGGTGCGAGTTGACAAAGCAGCATACTACGTGGAATGGTGGAATCGCGCCACTTGAAGTGACTTGGTGATTAGTATCTGGTGAACTTTTTTTTTTATGTCGGGTTTGTGTTCATCGAAAGGAAGGACGGTGTTGGGAATTATTGTGTGGTATAGAGTGGATGAGAAGAGATGCATGCACTGATGATAAGTCTGAGGCCTGCCCAAACGAGCAGTCCATTTTTGTTGGAAAGCAATATGATAGGCTACTCAGCACCCACCTCACCAAAGTTGAAAGAGATGCCATATACTAATAATTAATAATAGTTTGTGCAGATGGAATGCATCACACGATGATCAAGTGCAAAACTTGACGAGTATTATACTGTTGTAAGAATAGCTCAGTCCACACTTGACAGACAGGAGCAAAGCACCGACAATTTGGACATGTCTAGCGCAGTGAAGGTTGCTTTGCTTGTGTATTTGAAGAAGAGAACAGCGTCATGGGTTCCCAATTCGGCACCTCCCCCATTTCGATTTCACTCCTCAAATTACAGTGTTACCAGTGTCTGTACTGTGTCCTACATTCATTTTGTCAGCTCAATTCTTTTCTCAATCCTGGTGTATTCTTCTTTCTGAAAGAAAGGTAGGCATACTCATACAGTGGATGTTTTCATTGCATTCCTACTTTGCATTGGTCCAGTTTGTCACATATCTCCGGAAGACGGAGAAGAAAAAGGTGGACATGGAAAGGCTTGCGACGACAAGGGAGACGTCCATCTCAAGCGTACACATTCATATCTACTGTCTGTCTGTCCATCCATCCTTGTCCAAAGATTACTTGTCACTTCAACCAAAGCAGAAATAACGTTCGACCACTGCCACACGCACAGCTCACACACTACACCGGCCAGCAAAGTATTATTGGTGAACACCTCCGAAGTCATTACCAGCATCTGCAATTAATCAACCATGCATCAACTTCCACAGCTAAAAAAGACCAGAATTGCATCTCAATCCTAAACAAAACTAACTGCAAAATCGTAAGCTATATCTACATACAACTCAGGCCCGTAAAAAAAACTTGGACTCAATAAACTATAAGAACTCGTCGCGATCTAGGCTCAACTCAAGTTGAGCTAGAATGGCGCCGCTGTATGCATGTATTTGATGTACCATTTTCCAAACCTCATGGGCCTAAAATTAACGTTGGCGGCCGCGACCAAAAGCACTCACGTGTGTACCCCTGTAAGCACGTAGCTCCAAGGAGGGGGAGCTCACGACCAGGCTCTCTCGCCATGGCGCCTCCGGGTGAGGCTCCCGATCCAGCCCCTCCCCGGTCTCCCTTTCGACCGCTCCGCCGCCTTCTTGCCGTCCAGCCCGACGTGGCAAGCCGCCGCGCCGCTCGCCTTGCCGGGCCTCTTCCACCGCGCCAGCTGCAGCAACCGCCCCGCCACCTGCTTCCGCCACCGCGCCACGCCGCCCGGCTTCAAGTGCTCCACCACCGTCGTCGAGGACGACGACCTCAACGAGGCCGCCTTATCTGTCTTTGCGACTTCGCCGGCGGCGGCCTTCGCCTTCTGGCTGTCCAACGTTGCCTTGCCGTTGTCCTCGAACTTGATCGATATGAAGGAATCTGTTTTTTTTTTCAAAAGAAAAACAACACGCAATTGATGATAACAAATGGAATTATACATGTCCTTATATGTTAGGGGCGCCATTGTGTCCGTACGTACCATCGAGGCTCGCAATGGAGGTGTTGTCGGCGTCGGAGTTGGCGTCGTCCGGGCGGTGGTGTCGGGAGTCGAGGCGCTGGAGGAAGGAGCCGAGCGCGAAGACTTTGGGGAGGGAGATACTGCGGGTCTTCCGCCGGAGCGCCCTGTACGGCCGCGAGAAGCGGTAGCTGCCGCCGTCAGCGACATCGCAGTCGGCGCCGTTCTTGGAGGCGAGTAGGAGGAGGCGCTCATTGAGGCAGTGGGCGCAGACGCCAACGACGAGCTCCCAGGGGTGGAAGTAGCAGAAGGGGCTGTCGCCTTTGCCTTGGCCTTGGTGGTGGTGGTGCTCTCCTCCTCCCTGGCCACCATGGCCATGGGCGCCGTACACGTTGTCCATGGCTCTGTTCCTATACTAGTATCACTAGCTAGCTAGCTAGGCTGGTGACGGCAGGATGAGTTGCATGCAGCGCAGCGCAGTAGTGTAAAGAAAGAGGCCAATATATGCATGTCACTGGCTGCCTTCGTGCTTCACTCCACTATTTTTCAATCGGTTTTATTGATCATGTACCCTCCCTCTCCTTAGATGAAAATTCAGGATTTACTCTCCTGACCCACGCGTCAGTCCTTTTCAATCGGAGAGGAGACTTCAGAATCTCAGAGAGAGAGAGAGAGAGATGGAGTAGCTGGTACTGTTTGGAGCCAGATTATTACTGTACAAGCTGAGTGTGTATGTTAAATTAGGACTGTTTGGGTAGGCTGCCTGCCGTGCCTTGTGGTTGAAGCCTTTTATGAATTGGACCTCACCTCACCTAGCTGCTGGGCCCGCTCTCTGACAGCAGGCATGGAGCTAGCTGGAAGCCGCAAACAGTATAATATACACACTCCAGTATCATTCCATCCGTCTTTAAAAAAAAAATCTGAATGCTTGTTCGGCCAAGCTGCCTTCACTTCGGTTGGTTTTTCTCGATGTCGACACCCATCTTAAACGAAATGAAATTGCCATACTCATGCTGTACGTTCCATATGTTTGGGGACGTCTGATTACTATTAGCCAGAATTGGTAGCAGATGCCAAGCTTCAAACACATTTGACAAGCATTGGTTGCCAACTTGCCATCAAACAGCTGCATCTTGACATGTGTGCGGTCCATAACATTTGGTCGTTAAATTAAAGATGATAACAATACATACCAATCCCATCTCACATTAACTCGGTCTGTCATTTTTTTTTGAATCAATGGTGAGCGCTTAGGCCAGTCTCAGTGGGGGTTTTATGGAGTTTCATGGGCATTAAATACGCTGACATGGCACTGTATTGATGAAGAGAGAGATGATAAAAGTTTCATGGGAGTAGAGAGAGTTTCATGGGGATGAAACTCTTATGCACTGTTTCCAAAATATGGATGTGTTGGAAACTGGGACATGAAACCTCCACTGAGACTGGCCTTAGCCCATCTGAGCTCAGGGGTGGACCCACCGGGGTGCCCCTATCGTCGGTCGACCCGTGGGTACCCTCCAACCGTCATGCCTATGGAAGTCAAAGTGGAGGAGGAGCTCACGAGGCGTGCAACGACAACCGCATCGGTGACGACAACGAGAGGAAGCATATGGAGGAAGACGTGGCGTTGGAGGAGGGGAGGAAGGGTGGCATGGGTGGGTGGTGTTGCGTGTGCATGTCACATGGCAAGGGTGTGGCCTTCATCCCCTACGGCCACACCTTTTGTTGTGCCTACGTCCACAAGCTTCGCGTTGGCCGTGGGCGCTGCCTGCTCTGCAACACCACCATCCATGAGGTCCTCAACCTCTTCTAACCACCACCCCGCTCACCTTGCTCCCTTCGCTGCCACCGTCAGTGACAGTGACTCTCTGTGCAAGAATCGATCCTTTTCACCTATTTCACATTGGCTGGTGGTAAATTGTTCGGAAGCTTGAATCTAGCCATTCTATCATTTTGAGATAGCATTCAATGTAGATAAATTTCTGCTTACTTGCTGTCCTGTTTCTTGTTTCTTGTTCTTGGAAAATTGGAAAGATTCGACGGAATAGAGCACAACTGCAATTCGTGGACAAATTGCAAGACCTGCTCAAGACAACTCGACATTCGGCAAATCGATGAGCAAGTCCTATTAGTTCTTCCTAAATTTTGATTCTGGGTCCGCCACTGTCTGTACTCAATGTATTACTTTTTGTGAACTTTACAATGATGTAAATCTTGTATATATTCTTGTTGCAAGCATTGCTCTTAATTAGACATTTAAACTATTTATGGATAATTGCAACGACCATGCACGCATAATGCATTCACAAAGATCGTGTAGCCTTGACCCTTGCGGTTGGAGCAATTGTGCGACGCGATAATATAGCCGATCGATCGATAGCTACAACACCGAGAGTACTATTGTAGCGACGATATTCAGAAGATGAGAGGCAGTGCATTCAGTACTGCGTCCAAAAACGGTACGGCTATCTACTGATCCGGCCGTAATTAACAAGCAACTCCTCCTCATGCATGTGCGATCGCCGATCGATGAGTGACGAGGTAACGAAAGGTAACTGATCGAGGCGACGGCATGCGTGCCTTTTCCTGCAGGACGCCATTCCTCATTTCAGAGCTTGCGTAGTAGTAGCAGTAATTACATGGGTACCTGCCTTAGTTAATTCGCTTTCTCTTGTTCTATCTAGTGTCAGGACAAAGGATGAAATCGGCTCAAATACAAATACGGATCAATATTTTTAAAATAAATATAGATATGAATATAAATTTATATTTTTAAAACGAATAAGAATATGAATTTGAACATTCTCAAATACGAATACGAATCAAATATCGTAATGAATACGAATTTGAATCGAACATATATTTAATTCGGTCGAATGCGAATATCCTAAAACTTTTGCAACAAATCTCGGTAGAACAAATTTATGTAATATGACTATACGTCTACACGAGCTAGCAGTGTAGCGCATAGAGTTGAAAATTATGCAAACTAATTTTCACTTCTTACTTGTGAACTTTAGTTCATCGGAAAATTACTTCCTACAATCATCCCCAGGGAGGTCGCCAGGGATGGAAACGGATCGAATAAAATCGAATAGTCTAATATTCTCGAATATGAATACGAACATCCTCAAATATGGATATAAACATTCTCGAATACGAATACAAATATTCTCAAACACGGATTCTACTTACCACATTCGCATTGTCTTGGATAAGAATATATTGGATAAAATACATTATCATTTACTATTTCCCACCCCTAGTGAGGACCTCCTTTGAGCTCCATTATATTGCTAGCTATATATTTCAAGTGCTTTGCATGAACGATCTTTACGAAGAGTCACTGACAAAACGTTTTTGGCTTTTTCTGGCTTCCGTCTTTTTTAAGCCAGAAACCACTTAGAACGCTTCAGTTTCTAATTTTGATTTTTTGGTTTAATTTTTCCTTTTTTTTCTTTTTTTCTTTGCATTGTCTGTGGAAATATAATGGTGTTTTCAATTTTTCTTTAATTGAATGATTCAGAAAAAGCTAACAGCCGCTATAGTGCAATTTCAACCAAAACCCAACAGCCATAACTAGAAGCCATAAACTTAAACTCTTTAGAGTGATCCCTTAAGTTGAAATGAATCTGTCTCCCTAGATCAGTTGTCCATAATTGCTTATGAAAAATTTGTCGTCATAAAAAAGAATTACTGTGATTTCCTCAAAGTGTACTATTGTCCATGTCATGGATATGTTGTGAGACCATGTGGAGGTCACTCAATGTTGTGATGGGTAATTAGCTTTTGGTTCAGAGAGCTTGTGGAGTTTAAGTTTGGGTTATGAGAGTTTGTAATTTTTCAGTTGTATTATTGCTGACTGTCTAACTGGCCTAGGGCATGATGGTCAGACCGGTTGTGGGAGATGGCGATTAGGCCGGCCTTTGGTTGGTGGTCTGACCGGCCGAGGTGCCGGTGGTGTAATCGGCCTATCGTAGGCCGTCAGACCGGTCCTAGAGTTTTGGAGCTGAGTTGGTTGAGTGTGTGCATGACATGAGTGTTGTTGTTTGTGTGCATTCATATTGTATGGTGTATTTATGGACTAATGTGGATCAAATTACAAAGAACTTGTGCTTAGAAATGGTTACTTGGTCAATTGTTATGCATGCGACATGGAGATGATTATGGTCAACGACGGGGAGATCGGGACTAGGTTAGGGATAACTATGGTCCAAAACGATCGTAGGTGCCATGTGGGATAGTTGAGCTCAAGCAAGGCACAAAATTGACACGAACTATGAAATGTGAAGTTTGAGCAAATACCATGATGTTTTGGAGATGCATGTCATGCTTTGAGTGATGCTTCTCGGATGAAAGCTTTGAGGTAAGTGTTCTCGCTGTCATCAATTAAGCGTATTGATGATTTTGCCTCGTGTGATGCTACGTAACAGTTTGCTTTGTTTGTATTGGTTGTAGAACTTCGAAACTATGTTATGGTGAGGCAGACGGGGTCGAGACTATGCTCAGGAGCAGCTGAGGTCCAGACAATCAAGTAGCCATCGAAGATGACCGAGATTTGTGGGGTGGTTACAAGCCGAGGTGACAAGGAGCCGGAGTGGAAGCTACCTGTGGGTGATATGACGAGCAACGATAAGGTGGACTGGGACTAAGTTTAGGGAGGAGCCAAAATCCTGTGTGGTCAAGGAAGCTGGGTGCCGTCATGTGCAAGGAGAAGCATGTAGTGTGCCAAGTGATTTTGGCCGTTTGCAAGCGAGGACGATTCAGTAGGATCCGGACGCATGAGAAATTTGGTAACAAGTCATTGGAGCCACATAGATTTGAAGATGAAGCACGGAGTTATTTCAAGGCAAAGAAAGCATGAAGCTTCAAGGAGGACGGTAGATGGGTATTTTGATAAATTACCTAATATAAAAAAGTGGCAATGTGTGAAACCACGGTGTGGCCTAAGTGGTTGTTAGGTAATAGGTGTGCTGAAAATATGAAGTGGATCAAGTGTTGATTCACTAATGAGTTAACGGGTGTGTGCGTTTTGAGAAGCGTGCATGTGTAAGTATAAAACCTAATATAGTGTTGGATTAAAAGGCTAGCCCATGTAAGTGGATCAAACCCAACTAGTGGGCTGGTTAGGGTTTCTCGTTTTCCTCTACTATAAAAGGGTGGAGAGGGGTAACATAGGTTTTAAGCCATCTATGCCAAGTAGAGAGGAGTTAGGATTCTTGAAGAGAACCTTGTAGGAAATATGAGAGACTATTGGCACTTAGCTTTTTGTCATTCTTAGACTTTGTGTATGGCTAGGGAGTGGCTGTAAACATTTATCACCAAGTATCAATAGTGGTCAAAATCCGTCTAACTCATTCTCTCTTGTGCTCAAGTGATGAAATCTTAATTTGGCTTGGTTTTTGGTGCTTCTCCTTACCCTCTTGATCTTGCTATATGTCAAGGATATGCAAGTTATGATGATGTCTCTTAGAGACCAGATTTCATCCATCTAGACACTTGTTATTTGCAAGTTCTTGTATTTGCTCGGTTTTAGCTCAAGGGAGAGTGATTTTGGGGTTTTGACCTTATGCACATTTTGGCTTGAGTTCGTACTATGATCTAACTTGTTATGATATGTGAGAACTCATCTAATATCATCTAGATCATCAAGAACTCATGAGCAAGAGTAGATCGAGATTTCTCTCTTTTGTCTGGTTTTGGTGCAACCTTTATTCAAACGAAAACATGTCAAAATTTTGGTAATGATCTTCTTGATCGTTAATTTGAATGGGTTCCTAACATCCTATAGAAGGTATATACCAAATTTCAAGTGATTTGGAGTCTTGATTGAAGAGTTGGCTCAATTTGTGGTTTCAGCTCGGTTTTGGTGCAACAGAGGTTCAAGAGTCAATAAATCCTAATTTTCTTAAGTTCTTTCGAGATATTTGGTTGGACAAGTTTTTAAGATCATGATCTAGCCTTAGTTCAAGTTTCAAATCATTTGGAGTTGTGGATCAAAAGTTTTATCGATTTTTAGGTTTAAAATAATGCTAAAAATATGATATGTTCTTAGCTATTGGTGAGACTGCCAACTAGCTAGAGGTCAGACTGCCATCTAGCTAGTGGTTAGACCACCCCCTGCTCAGAGGTCAGACCATTGGGGCATGTCAAGGCACTTTTTGCTCAATTTGGTCTCTGATCTTCGTACCTTCTTATAGCTATTGGAGTGAAGAGTTTTACTTTCTCTTTTGGAAAAGATTTTCATTGTGTTAGCTGCTTTTCACCCCCTCTACTCACCGGTCCTACACATGTGTATTTTATGGAGTAAAAAACTGGACAGTTGACAGAAAGTACGTGGTTGAGCTTGAATATATTGCTAGTTAGCATACAAAAGATGGACAAATATAAAAGTTCATCATGCATGCATGGGCAACTGCATTTTGTTGTGATAATCAATTTACACCAATGAATGAATAAAAGAATGAAAGAAGAAGCAATTAAATAGGTGATGGAGCTGGTCGAGGTGGGGTGGTCCAATTTAGATGGAGAAAAGGACCATGAACCTATAGCTACAGCTAGCGCTAGCAGCAGATTAGTCAAATAAGTCCTACCTAATCCGTTTCGTAAGTACGATTTGCAGGCATAATGAAGAGGCTGAGTGATGTGTGTGTTGCAGCTAACTAGTCCAATCAAAAGCCATTGCTCTGTTTTCCGTTTTAGACGGCGCGCTGCAACGGTGAAGGGATATATGCATGCATGACCCACAGGTACGTACGCCTCAAATCACTGAAGAGCCCAAACATGGTTAATGCATGAATGTAATGTATGATCGTGTGATGTACAGGTAGTGGATTGCGTAATGTATGATTGTGTAATGCAAGAAAATCTGCATTGGATCATGCTAACTGGTCGATGAATATACATTATATATGTTTGGATATATAGGTAGTACTAATAGTGATTGGCTAGATCATGGATGCATGCATGCATGACAATCATGGATGGAAGGATGTCGATGTTTTTCTTTTTCTTTCTGGATTCGCCGTCCTTGAATGAATGAATGAATGAATATCTAGCTAGCTAGCCAAGGGGAGGGAGAGAGAAATGCAAAGGAAAAACGAAGGGCCAAGGAATGGTTGCACATGGGTTGCAGGAGGCCACCGCACCTTTCTTCCTTCGTCTAGCTAGACAGACATACATGCATCTTCCCAGGCCAGCAACCCCATCGATCGTCTGCATCTCTTGTGCTCCATCTTTTCTGGCTAGATCTCCGAATATGGTTTTTTCAAGTACACATATGGATACATATACTATCAACACTATTAATTAAATATGTCTCGAACAAAATTCAAATCAACATCTCCATGTTCTAATCATTGCAATACTCATTGCATAAATCTTGAAGCACTTTGGAGGGCTAAGATAGTATCTGTGCCCACACATACATGTGATTTTACAATTTTGCTAGATCTCCTTCTATGTTACTTAGGGAAAAAATATCTTGAGGAGGACCTAAAACTCCACCTCTCAAAGCCCCTCCTTAGGTTTTGACACCAATCTTGAAGCAGCATCGTCTTCCCCGCCTCCCTTCTCCCCAACATGATTTGGCGACAAGCAGTCGGTGGAGGTCGTAATTGGGCTCCTCGGAGGCAAAGAGACACTAGTGCATAGGGGTGCAAATAGAGAGGATATTTTCCAACTGACGCACGTCTGTATTGATTTGGATTATATTCGGAGCACATTTTCAGATATCTGGAGGTTTTTGCTGGATACGGAAACAAATAATTTTTTGCCAGATACAAAAATAGATTTAAAAAAAGTACTATCCGACAGATACATGTGGTGGTGATCGGTTCGGCTGAAAAGCTCATGGCTTATGGCTGAAAACACTGTAGCTGGCTGAAAAAAGCATTGTAGCTGACAGATGCTTATTTAGCACAATTAAATTTAAACAAATTTAAAAATATAAAAAATATGTTAACCCATTACGTATAATACAAACAAATACGGGAAAAAAAGAACCGGCAAAAAAGCTCAACAAAAAGCCAAAAGTTCAGAAAAAGACGAAACTTATAAATAGTAAAAAAATAAGCCAGAAGCCAGAAGCCGAAGCCGAGTTGATCAGGGCCACAACAGAGCTATCCGGTAACTATCCAGTTACTACTTGTAAAAGGCCAACCCTAGCTGGCTATTACTAAGGATGGATTCGGATCGGATCCGGACGGATACGGATTCGGATGTCACTATTTACCACATTTTATTTCGAATACGAATACGGATGTTATCGAATACGAATGCAAAACGGATGCCTCGGATACGGATTTGCATTCGGATATTTGCGCAAATTAACTTGAAGTAAATATCCTATAAAACAACCAAGATGGATAAAATGTCGATAGATATGTAACGTGAATTAAACTAAAGTACGTTAACAGTAAACTCCTAGATCGAAGTGATTTAAAAACAAAAGGGATAATACTTCATACAACACCAAATCAAAATGAAATAAAGTCAAACAACAATTGTGTGAGACCATTGATGTTAAGTCCCATAGCAGAGAATAGGATATCTAACTCTAAGTAAGTTGAATTTGAACAGAGCAATTCTAGCAGGCAGCTGGTGGTGGCATTCCCAACAGGCCAATAGTAGCTATGTCCGCAAGAACACCGTTACAGGCTTACATACAGCAACACCATTGCACCAAAAGCAGTCAAGCACCTGCACCTCTGCTCTCTACAAAAAAAAAGATTTCAGAACTGAACTCACAAGACAGCTATATCATCATCAAGACATCAATTTTTTTCCCATATTTAACAAGAGCACACAAGACAGCTATGTTGAATTGATTGTCAGCTGCATAACAGATGAGGACTAAGAATGAAAGCTGAAATTCCCATGTACTAGTAACTTAATCATGATAGCTGAAATTTAATAAAAATACAGAATGAAAGGGTAGTCACCTGAAGAAAGAGCAATCCTAAATTTCTTCCTGATCCACAATGGTGTGAGCAGCAATACCATCAACATGATCACCTATAACACAAATGATTATATGAACAAATAAATAAATTTGAGTTTCTAAAATTAACAATGAGGTCTAATAGCTAGAATACCTTCATCTTGTTCAGCTTTATCATTTGTAGTAAGACCAGCCAAATCATCAAGAATTGAAGCTACACCCCTTTGATCTGAAATAGATAAACAAAATTACATGGGAGAAACCAGCAATAAATAATCTATCAACTGGACATAGAAAATATACACAGTATTGAGAAGTAAGCAGCAACAATTACCTTCCCTTGATGCTCTTATCCAATCCTTGGAGCAAATAAGGGCCTCAACAACTTGAGGGTCCAAACGGCTACGATACTTGTCAACAACTCTTCCTCCAGCACTGAATGCTGATTCAGATGCTACTGTTGATGCAGGAATAGCTAAAACATCCCTTGCAAGTCGACCAAGGATAGGATATTTTGTACTATGGGTCTTCCACCAACTCAAAATGTCAAAATAGTCACCTTCTTTCCAACTCAGCAATGGATCTTTGATATACTGCTCTAAGTCAGTCTGCTCCTGGCCAGGTTCAGTGTTGTCCCTTAGAAATGAACTTAATCTTTTTCTCTTTGGCTCCTCATTTAAATCCACATAGCACTGAGAAGTTCTAGAAGTTCTAGCAGTTCTAGGTTCAGTTTCTTGCACAAACCTAGCTGAACTAGAATCATACTTGGAGGCATAAGAATCATAAAGCTTTTGCAGAATTTTCTTGAACTCATACATATCATCAAATCCATAATCATCGGACATCTCACTATAATAAAATTCAACCACCTTCATCTTGTACCGAGGATCTAAGAAGCATGCAACAGCAAGAGCAATATTGCACATCTCCCAGTACTTATCAAATTTTTCCTTCATTGACTTAGCCATAGAAACAACAAAATTGTCATTGCTTTTTAGCCACTCAATAATCTTGAGGTTAATTTCACAAAATTCAGAAAAGAACAAGTTTGCTGTTGGATAATGGGACCCTGAGAGAATTTTAGTGGCATCATAAAATATTTCCAAGCAGTTGCACAGGGCTGCAGCATGGTCCCATTCCTCTCTTGTAGGAGAATGTGAACTATATTTGTCAGGATAACATAGCACAAGCTTCTGAAAAACACTTCTAAAGTGAAGGACATCTGCTATCATTAAGTAAGTTGAATTCCATCTGGTGGCCACATCTAAAGAAAGACCCCTTTCTGCTACTCCCAGTTCAGCAACAAGCTTTGAAAATGCCTCTTGTTGCAAAGGGGAGCTCTTAACAATAAGGACTAATGCACGAATGTTTGCAATAACAGCTGAAATTGTGTTCACACCATCTCTAGCAATGAGATTCATAATGTGTGCAGCACATCTCACATGAAAGAACTTGCCAGCACAGTGTACAGAACCATGATTCTTAAGAGTAGAAATGACTGTGTCCACACAAACATCATTTGAAGATGCATTATCTAAAGTCAAGGCAAACAATTTATGATCAAGGTTCCATGAGGTCATATTTTGCAAAAATGCAGCACTCAAATTGGTTCCTGTGTGCCTTCCCTTAAGATGCATGAAGTTTATAATCCTTTTTTGTATCTTCCATTCGTCATCAATGAAATGACAAGTTACACATAGGTACCCCTTATTCTGATTTGAAGTCCACATATCCATGGTACAGCTAAACCGACAGTCAAGAGAGGCAAAATGATCAAAGAGCTTTTTCTTTTCATTATAAAAGATATCCATAATTTTGGTCCTGCTACCCTTGCGGCCCATTATTGGGAAATCTGGGCGCAAAGATCTAATAAAATCATTTGTATACTCATGCTCACAAATGTTGATTGGATACTCATGCATGATAATTGCAATATAGTATTTTTTATACTACTTTTCTCATCATACCTCCAGTTATCCGAACTCTTTTTCGTTATGCTAGGATTCTCTTTGGCATCATCATGAAATGAATGGTAATGATTCCATAGGCGTGTCGTACCTTGATTGCTTGGGGCTGGGAGAACATCATCACAGTACTTGCATGCTGCCATTGGCTTCTTGATAACCATGTCATCTATATTTTCTTCGACAAATATATCTTTGAAATGCTTCCAAATTGCTGAAGTTTTCTTCTTCGCTTGCTTGATTTTGAGGGCTGAACTACGACCTGTTGGGGACTCAGTTTCAGTCTGAGTAGCAGCTGCACCACTTGCTTCTATGTCAGCCTCACTAGCACTCACATTGACGCTGTCATTTAGCTCTCTTTCATTCTCAGTTGGTGCTGATCTCTGCAAGAAACAAAATTTGCATTGATAAGGCTGCAAAATTTGATAGATTGGGCTACAAAAATCGTTGGTGCCGATCTCAGTGGATATACCTGCTTATTTCTTGATGACCTTGTGTTTCTTTTAACCATGGTTCTCAATGACCTAGTTGGCTAGTTCTGTAGAACACAAGGTTAAATATTGGAGAGTTAGATCAGATCATATATTATAGACATTTTTTTCATGAGATGCTCTATATCAAATAGAGTAAAATTCACATCTGAAAATGAAAGAGACATATATGTAGCAACGATCATATCTTATTCAGTCATCTAGTTGCAATCATAAGTTATTTCTTAAATGTAGTACATAACCACTTGATGACAAATATTTCACAAAAAGCAACCACTAAGAAGTAGATGCAACAATTTCACATGCAGGCCATAGGTTCCCACGTTCATCATTACAAAGCAGAAAGCTGAAAGCACCATGTTCGCTAAAGAACACACAAAATTAGAAATTAGAAAAGTCACCTTCAAATCACAGGAGATTGTGCACCAGCAGACTACAGACTCCCTCCTGAACGGAGCCGTGACATACTGTAACACCACATATAGATACGCATGTAAGCTTCTTTTTTTTTCTCAATACTTGTCTTGCTTGGTCATAAAAAAGTTGCTTCCCAGATAAAGGCAGAAGCTTACCAGGTGGTGGTCGTCTGGTCGACGAAGGTGAAGTCAGGGCCGGTGGCAACGAATGACCAGGGATTGCCGCTGCGGAGGCTGGGACTGGGAGTGCCGGAGTGGGAGCGGAGCTTAGGAAGACTGGAGGAGGCTTCAGTCGCGCCGCCGCCGCGCAGGTAACCAGGTAGGGTTAGAGGAGGGGAGGGAGCTATGGGGAAATTTGAAGGAGCGTCCAAGAATGGCGAAGACTAATGAGGTGAGTGGGGAAGGATAAGGCGCGCAGGGGCTGGATTTTGCGCGTGAGCGGAGGGATTCTGCGCGCGAGGCGGAGGATTTGCGCGCGCGGCGGGGCGCCATGGCGCGAGGTAGGGGCGCGAGTGGCCAGGTTTCGTTGGAAGCGGAAAAAATTGTTTCGCCGAGCACTGCGGATACGGATAGTATCTGGTTCCACATCCGTATCCGGCGTGAATTCGGATATCCGGATCCGGATTTATAATTCGAATACGAATACATCCATTTAGACATCCATATTAAAACGAATACAAATACGGATATCCATATTTAGCTAAAATCGAATACGGATATCGGATAATCCGGATATTTTGCCATCCGGATCCATCCTTAGCTATTACGTGGCGTGTCCAGTCGAGGAGGGCCTCGTCAAGTCGTCCCCCACAGTCCACAGAACGCCGCCGCCCGATTCTCCCACTCGCCCCCCACGGAACGCTACCGCTTCAAGATTGGTGCAGTGAGGATAGGTGTCAAAATGTGGGAACCAGATCCTAAACAACAAAGGTTGAGATCGATTTAGATACTGTAGAAAAGATGACACGGCATATATGGTAGAAAAATATTTAGCTTGGGTGCTGTAGTACATTGGCTATAGCATCCGATCTAGGTCATCCTTTTTGCATCTAACGACTAAAAATCTCCTAAAGTCACAATTACGGTTCTCATCTGACTTTACTTCGTAAAGTTCAGAGGATCTCGATCCTTTAACATGAGCAGGAGCCTGAAACGTGGAGCTTTAGCCCTTCCCTAAAGATTTTTTCCCTTGCTTAGTAGTACCTGTTAGGGACAATATTAATTGAAGTAGCATGGATTGGTACTAACGAGACATACTCCTCTCTATCCACAATGTAATTTTTTTCGGGTGCCTTCGCGGAGGCATCCACAATGTAACTTTACTATTATATTTCTTTGGTATAGGTTTTTCCTCTCATATAAGATTTTGCATTGCAGCTTCTCCTCTGTTTGACTTTTTTCTTCATTTCGCAATATTAGAATGTGGTGAATTGAAAGGGCTCTGTGCTACTATATCGTAGTCTCCTGTCATGTCCTGATTAGCAAATTCTCAGGTTGGTTTTTTTCCCTTCAGCCCTGCTACACGTAGGACGATTTTGTCTCGAACAATCCAACACAAGCCTGCCTCGGCGAGTCTCCGACCCCACTTGGAAGTAAGGCAATCCGATCCCACCTCAAATCCAAATCCAAGCCCAAGCCCAGGATGGCGACCTCCATCTCAGCCTCTATCTTGTCGTCGTCGTCCTCCTCCTCCTCGCCACTGCTGTCGCCGCGGTTCTTGCCGCCGCGGCTGCTGCACTGCGCTCGTCCGCAACAATAGGACGATTGTAGTATAGTTCTTTGTATACAGGATGATTGGGCTGCGAGTACTTGCGATAAATGTGACTGTGAATCTAGTTGTTATATACGTCAAAAAGAGCATATACTAGTTACAATGTAGCTGGTTAATTTGAAAGTTTCAGGCAGAGCAACTGAGAATTTATCCATAAACATTGCGTACATCTCTTCATTGCCAACTTCTTTTTCAGTCAAGGATTTTTTTTTTCCGTGTCTCTGTGGGATGAACAACTGGGGCCAGTTGCTGCAAGTAGGTTACATTGTCATTTTCTGATGGTGCTTGTGTTTTCAGTGAAGGTATTGTTGTTTCAAGTAGCAGCAAAACAAGGCAAACTTCTGAACGTCTCTCTTTCATTCATTCATGGAGGGAAATTGGTGGGGCACCAATAGTATATGGGCTTGGATTGTTGGTTGGCTTTGGAGGGCTCCAAGCGCTCGCACGGAAACCTTATCGTCCTATGGAAATCGTACGTCCAGTTTCGTGTGTGAAGCATCTCTTTTTAGCAATATTAAAAAAAAGTAAATATATTTTCCAGAGCTTTAATATGGCTAGCACAATAAAACACATAGTTCCACTTATTTAGCAATATTAAAAAAAAAGGACTTTTATGCAGTACTAAACTAGGTACATATGGAGATTGTGAATAACCTGGGGTCATTTTAGTGTTGATTGTTTTTGAGAACTGAGGAGGTATTTCGGAGCATGTTTCTAGGGGACATATATATGGATACCCCAAAAGCTTTTTGAACATGTTTCTAAGACTGGTAATGGTTTTTTTTTCTTTGATATGTTATAGCGGATGCTAGTTGTTTGCTGATTAATTTTTCTAACTAACAATGAAGACAGATTTGTTTGTTCATATTGATGGCATGTAAATGGGTAAAATAAGGGGGTTCCATTCCAGGCAACACCATCAAGCAGCATCGCGGGTTGTATTTCTAGTAGATATATGATGTGCCGACCCATTACTGGATTGACTTTAAGAATCAACATGCCCTTTTCCCCCGTACAAAGAATCTTTCTACCTTTCCATGCGAGAACACGGAGCTAGCGTTGGCAAGCACAAACATACGCTGGAAGTCTGAAACACAGCCAGAAGTAACTGAGAGCTGGCCGGCCAGATGATCAAACAAGGACTACCTTCTGAAGATTTTTTCTTTAAAAAAAAGACCTAATTCTTTTTAGGTTATGACTTGGTTTCTTCGAATAAATAAATAAAGTGGTTTTTTCACCGTCATTTTAAAGTGTTTTATAGGAACAATCTTTTTAAAATAAATTATCGACTTATCGGTATTTTATTTGTTTCTTTGCAGCCGAAAAGAAAGACGGAAAAGAAAAAGGCAATCAGAGATTCCTGATCCCTGCCCCCTGAAAAAAAAACCATGTGCAAAACATGGACAGAGCATTCGAGAAGCAAGCAAGCAGGAGTACTCTATGCATAATATAAAAGAGGGTTTCTGTTCTGATATCATATTTAATTTCCCTCCTTGCATGGACTGGACCGGAGAAGTGGAGCGTAACCATCACCTTAGCAGGGAAGAGAATCAGGAAAGCACCGCAATGGCAAAGCCAAATCCAGTGCGGGCACCGGCGGCTGATAAGAACAAGGAATAACGACAGAAAATGCAACTACTAAAAAATGCCGATAAGAACAAGGACATAATCAACCTCCCTTGAGCATATGAGCAGCTCACTGATGAGGAGTGCAGCTCCTAGCATTAATCAGTAAATGAACCCCCTAACAATTCACTTTACAAACCAGATGCT
Organism: Dendrocalamus latiflorus; assembly: GCA_017311315.1. Taxonomy (NCBI): domain Eukaryota; kingdom Viridiplantae; phylum Streptophyta; class Magnoliopsida; order Poales; family Poaceae; genus Dendrocalamus; species Dendrocalamus latiflorus. Next base: position 38,557,064 of record CM029656.1, on the reverse strand, counting down.
TTACATGCTGCAAGAAGAGTATTGAATGAAATAAGGACAGGTATCTTTCTTCTAAACAGCCAAATCACCTGTGCATTAACAGCACCCCTTCCGGTCCACCTATTTCCAAAAAATGGTGTAACCGATAAAGCTGCTGCTGCTGGGATGTTACTATAAGGATGGTCAGGAAAACTCTAGGTTTGCTGGTCTTGAGAACACATATGCTCTGGTAGACATAAGGTGCCACTTCTGTATAGTGAGCATGTCCAAGTGTGAAGGATTTTCCTCTCCCCCATGAGACTATGACAAAAAGAATCTAAAAATGCTTACTTGGCTTCTAAAAACTCTTTGGTATCAGACTGCTATTCATAACCATATTCCAGATTAATTACAGGAATCATTCGCCTGATGCCCAGATTGTGAAGTGTAGCTTGTCCATCTGCAGCCTGATCTAAAAGCATTTGGTCATCCTTTAACTGACCACTACCTGCTGCGGGTTTATCTGTACCATTATTTTGAAGTATCTGCTCACTGTTCAGATAGTAGTTATCCAAATCATGCACACCTGTAACATGATGTAGAAGCATTTGCTCATTCCCCATGCAGTGATTATTGTTTGGATGTTCATCCGCACCATGATTGAGCAGCAACTGTTCACCATTCATATGGTAATTGTCCAAAAGTTGCACAGCGGTGCTCTGATTTAGAAGCATTTGCTCATTCTCCATCTGGTGATTATGATCCTCTTGTTCATCTGCATCTTGTTTTTGAAGCATTTCTACATCGTTCAGATGGCAATTGTCCACATCATGCACAGCCATGCCATGATTTAGATGCATTTGCTCATTCTTCAACGGACGATTATCCTGTGCATTTTCGTCAGCTCTCGGATTTAGAAGCCTTCGCTCATTGTTGGTTCTCATGTGCATGTTCATCTTGACCTTAAGTTTGTGAAGTATCATAGTTTGCTCGTTGGCCCATCCGACCAACCAAATCAGGCACAGAATCACAAACATGGTCTGCAGGAGGATCACCGGTAATATCAGACTTTTCACAGACCTCCTGTGTTCTGACGACGTTGAGGTCAAAAATTCCATACCAAGCTTGCAGCTCTTGTTCATCTCTGGTAAGATCACCAACATCAATTTCAAATCCACTTTGTGGAGCCTCCATTTCATCCCTATCTTCAGAGCAACCACTGTTGTCAGCAACTGGTTCAACCAGGCATGCATCCCTGCATGAAATGCCAGCCTCCATGTCCCCCTCAACATCGCTGAGCTGGGACTGCATATGCACCGGTTACTCAACAGTCTGAAAGATGAACAACATCCACATTGGATAGTTGGTGTTGGGTGACATTTATTTCACCAATATCCGCATCATTCAAGCCAGCAACTGCATTCTCACCATCCTCGTCTCCACAAACATCCTGACCATGATCCAGCCCTATGACCTCCGACTCCATCTCTGCATCTTCATGGCTGGCACCGTCATTCACCTCCATAATCACCACCGAACAAGGTGCCCTTAGATCCCTTGGCACTTGATCAACATCACCGTAGTCCACATCACCACCACCACCACAAACAGTTCCAGGCTCTGGCACCTTGCTGTGATCCAAATCAGCAACGCCTGCTTGCTGATCCGAATCCCTCTGGCTGCCATAGTAATGGTTCCTGGTCCTGGTTCTGCTCCTGCTCCTACTTCTCCGTCGATCCCCTCTGCCATCACTGGAGGCCCGCCGGTCGTTATGTGGATAGGACCGTGACATGGTCGCTCTCCTTTGCTCATCGTGCTCATGGCTCCGGCGGCCACCCCGATCAACATCACCACCTCCTCCGTCATTATACTTACGCCTCCCGTCAAAGCTTTGGCTCCTCCTATCCCAGCCCGACCTCCGGGATAGCCTGTCGTCGTCCCGCTTGTCGCGGCTCCAGTCTCCAGCACCTCCATTATTCCGCCGCCACCTCGGGTCGTCGTCATGGTACGTGTCGTCCCGCTTCCTGACGTATCCGGCGGCAGCGGGGGGCGCAGGGCGGGAGATGGGGTTGTGCTTTGGTTCCTCCCTGGCCCGGAGAAGGTGCTCGGGGAGGACGCCCTGGGCGACCAGGTAGTGGGCGGCGAGGCAGCCGGCCTCGAGAAGGATGTCGGCGCGCGACCGGCGCTCTGGTGCCCCGCCGCCGATGACGTCGGGTGGGGGCTTCTCCTCCTGGCGGCGCGGCCGCTCGGGGCTGCTTCTCTGCGGCTGGGACGGGGGCGGGTCGCGGGGGCGGCGGTGGTGGCGCGGGGCCGGCGATTGGCGGCGGTATCGTCCTCCCGAGGGCGGCGGCGGCGGTTCGCGGCCGCGAATGCGAGACCTCGGCTGCATGAAACCCTAGGGCGGAGGAGCTCGGGGGGCCGGCGAAACGTGTCAGCAAAAGAGTTGGGGGTGTGTTGCGGCGGTTAAATCCGACGGCCCATTCCTCGGTGGTGGTTCGATCCGTTGGTCGGAGTTGGAATCTGCGGTCGGCGCGTTCGTTCGTGGTCCGAAGCAGCGGCGGCGGGGTTGGAGGGAGCCCCGGAGGAGGAAGGCGATTTGCGAGGGTTTGCCTCGCTGCGAGCGGAGAAGATGATAAGCCAAGACGCAGCCTTCCCTGGCTAGTTGGTTCCCTTGGCGCTCTCTCTCTCTCCCAAAACTAAACTGGAATCACTCCTCTGACGTAACTTCCCTCTTACGTGGGTCACTGCGAGTGGACCCCTCACTGCGTGACCCCACACATCAGTGACGGAAAGTTACGTAAGAGAATCTCATTTGAAACTATGCATGCTCTGACAGCTTCGTAATATAATACCCTATTACTATATTTTGTATTTATTCGAGAGAGAATAACTGGTGCTACTAATTCTTTTGTTCCCTTAAAAAAAGGCTCGATACTTGTATGTATATCATGCTGCTTCTCTCTTCTATCATGCCTAAAAGTGATATAATCAAATAATTTTGCTTGCTTAATGACTGATTAATTATGGAGGAGAGGCGTCTGTCTATGTGTGGGTTTTTTTACTGCGGCTGACGGTTTATGGCTTTAATCGATGTCTTTTAATCCTAACGTGAGCGTTTGTGTGAATAAATCAAATGTTAATAAGCTGATAAGCCGCTTCGAAAAAACTGTTCTGATAAACTGTTTTGAAAAGACGACGAAGAAATTGTCTCGTTTAAGAAAAATCATAAATCCATAAGAAAAAAAAGACATTTAAATAAATAAAGTGTCTCATGTTTGGCTTCTTTTATTATCCACTTGCTGAGATTTAGGGGCGCTCAACTAACGACAGCGAAGTGGGGTTCGGTTGGAATGTTGCAAAATGCAGTGTCTTACGAGTGATAAGAACAATCACGCAAAATGCACACTGAATTTCTTTTTTTTTTTTTGCTTATTATTTACATGTGGTATTTACAGGGTTTGGTAAGATTTCTTGGCATGTGTTCTTGTTCCAGTCGTACGAAGATGCATCCCATCTCAACTTGTTAACAAACATCAATACGGTGAAACAATGGGTATGAATGATGAATGGAAGCGATGAAACGCGCAAAATATGGCTATTTCTTCTTTCCTCCTTTTCTGTTTTCGGATCATTAAGGATATGTACAAAGTTATACGGGTGTTTTTTTTTGCTACGGCTGATGTTTTTCCGTTGTGTTTTTTGATACAACAATGGATAACAGAGACATCGATATGGATGGCGTATATGATTTTGAGCTCAAAAAACCGTTTGGGTAATCTGCTTCAAAAGACAACCCCGTTTCGACGTTTGGCTTTTTATTTCAGGAGAAACCAAAAGCAGAAGTCATAAGATAAAAAAAATGCACTATATCAATTGTTTATAAGTCTGTGAGACATAGTATTTGTCTGATATAAAAGAGAGGAGGAGGAACAAGAAAGATGTTGTCTAATATTTAACAAACAGTTTTATAGACGATTTTATATTGTATATACTATTTGTATAGATAACTATATAGGTAATATATTAATCGTATAAGATTATTATAAATAACCATATAGATAATTTATTATATAAATTATTTTTAATTTTATTTTATAGATAATATAAATATATATTATAGACAATCGTCATCTATATTGTGTTGCATACCCATGCCCTGACATGGCTCTGCTTTGTTGCTGCGCAACAAAACTCACACGGCCCAAATAATACAGAGTCCACACAAAAAGTAAACCAGATTCGTCAGCTTCTTTACACCTGTCGGAACTTTGATGAGTCGAACAATAGAATTTGAAACTCCCGAAAGGGAAAAGGTTATATCAATCGAAGGCGATCGATTCTGATCAGGTGCTAGTACTAGATTGTAAGTTTGTAACTGAGACTTGCCAGCCAGCCAGCCATTTTATTCCTCCTTACATGCAAAGTGAAAGCAGCAATGATGGACAGCAAAGAATCCACTTTGGATGTTATCCCTCACATTTAGACCCTATTCTAAAATGCCATGGAATTTGACTAACATGACATAGCTGTTAGATTTTTCTGAGATATTTAATTAAAAAATAAAAAATATTATTGTATTTTTATGGATAATATAAAAAGAAAAAATATATTATAAACTAACACGTTTAGTTTGTTTGGAAAAGGGCCTTGACAGCTCTCCTGTGGCATCGATCTGCTCCATCAAGTAAATGACCCAGTACACTTTCTGTTATATTGGATCTACTGCTCATCGTGTGACTTCAGTACTAGATTCCTAGATTTGCTCTTATTTACCTAGTACTGAGCCACCAATATTTTCTTCTCACTGACTCAGGTTCGTCAGGCTAGGAAGGGAGAGATTTGGCTTATCAACTCTGGTTGTTCTCGTCACATAACCGGAAACTCCCACTGATTCTCTTCTCTAGTCCGAGCTCCAGGTGTTGAGACGATCATCTTTGGAGGCGCTTCAACGGGTAGAGTTATCGCTAAAGGTACTGTGCACATTAATGATTTTTTATTCTTAAGGATGTTGCCTTAATGAGTAAGCTGCGTTATAATTTACTATCTGTTTCTCAGCTTACGGGTGACGATTTTGAGGTAAGCTCTAAGAAAAATGCTTATAAAATCCTTGATTCTTCGGGAAGTTTGGTTTGCGGGATTTCTAGGTTTATGATCTTTCGCGCTGATTTTATGGAGTCTTCTAGTGATTCTCTCCAATACTTAGTTGCTTCTGAGTCCCATGATCTCTTCTTCTGGTATAGGATACTTGGTCATATTGTGTTTGATCATTTGACCCGAGTGAACGGACACGATCTCGTTCGTGGTGGGATGAGGTTCTCTTAGGTGTTTTTCTTAGCCTCAAAGGATGAGACCTTCAACCATTTCTGTGGTTTGTTCAGTAGGTTGTTTGTTGAGCTCCCTGGTGCCTTACAAACAATTTGCAGTGACAATGGCACGGAGTTCAAGAACTCCTACTTTGAGAGCTTTTGTGATGAGACAGGTGTAGAGTATCAATTCTCGTCTCCAGATGAGATAGGATCTGGACAGCTGATCTTTGACTCACATTTTTATCTACTAACTATAGTACTACAGTACAAGCTTTATACGGTATACTAGTAGTTCTTTGTTCAAGTTTAAATCATGTCGCCATTCGCAAACCAATAGTCGACACTGATTTCAAGAATTCTTCCTCCAGCCGAGACCGTGCATGCACCCTAACAGTAGCACAGCGGATACACGTCCTAATCTTATCTTAACCCTGCATGCCTGATAATAGGGTCGAGTACTACTCATTTGTAAAGAAAGATGAACACGGCTAGCTCATATAGCTAGCATATGGATAGAAAATACGCATTCCATCTCCATGTGGGTTGCTTCGGCTCTGATGGATCATGATCATGGCCATGGTCGTGGAGGATGCGTTGCAGTCAACTGCATCTGGCATGTTATGCTGCTGCTGTGCTATGATGCTCCTGGACATGCATGGGCTCACTCTCACCTACACTGGCTTCTTCCTTGGCCTTCTCTAGCTTGTTTGATGCCACGAAATTAATATTTCTTTCCTTGTTTCTGGTCAAGTCCTTGTCTTTCAGGCGTATATGTCCTCAGGATCTCCCACTGAGGTCATGAAGCTTTTGCTGAGCTGAGAAATCCTTTCACCTCTCTCTCACTCTCATCTCATTCACCCATCCTCATCTCTGCTCATTCTTTCTTCCCCCATTGCAAGGTTGTTGTTTCCTTGCACTATGTTAGGTTGTTGGTAATCTTAGAGACCAATTTTCATAATGTTCTTCATCAGATCAAATCTGAAAATGAAGATGATGTTACATATTATTCTTGAGTAATTTCTGGCCTTTTACTTGCTGTAATGAAGTACAAATTAATATAGACCATGTGCTAATTAATGTATTTTTGGGTCTCTTCCATGCTTTCCTTGAAACATGGCCTTTCGGTTCGCTGAATCGACATATTGTACTTCACTTGTTATGCATGCCATAGGATCATAGCAATATTTAGTGCCGGCCAGCTTTTGGCAAATGGAGGCAGTACTAGTCAGTAGGTTCCAACTTCCCAGGAACAAGAAAGCTCGACATGCAGTTGGCTTTCATGAAATTAAGTGTGATAGATTGCAATCTATAATTTGCGTGGCTTGTTTAAGGACAAACAATAGTAGTACTAATGATAACAAACCACTGTTCAGTTCAGATGAATGAAACCATATGCCTGAAACGAAAGTAACCATATAAATAAAACAGCAGTGACCTCAAATCAAGGGGAGGACCTTCATCGTCGGTGCACACTAACTAATAGAAAACATAGGAGCAATAGGATATGCAGCATTATTTAGTCTGCACCAGTACTGTTGCTAGAATATATGCTATTTACGCACCAATAGCCTACAGGTAATGTTATTAAAAGGTGTACTGAAAGATCCAGGCTTTCAGAAATCATGTCATGAAGTGGTGCTGTCTCCACTTACACCGGAACAGATGGTTACAAAAGCAGAGGAAAAAAACAATCACTTATGCTGCCTCTCTAAAAAATAAGATTCACATGTGAGGGTGCCTAAATTTGATGAATCACCTGTACTTTTGTTCCTCAGAGGAAGAAAAAAAGGGAGAAACTTTATCAATCAGGTCGGTTGCTCCTTAATCCTTACACTGAAAACTGCAAAACCAGGAAGGTGGAGAGCAGCACAAGCATCAGGGTAGACATGATTGGCGAAGATCGACTGGACCCATTGCACACAAGCCGGTTGTTGTGGTAGGAGCACACCGATTGCTTCCTGAAACACGACAAGGATGGAATGCAGAACACACAATTAGTAAAAGAGCTAGGTATCGTTCACAGAACTGTCATGTGGTCTGATGCAATTTGTCAAATCAGAATTTTTGACACTTGTCAGAAAGTAAAAAAAAGTCAAATCCGTTGTAACCTGAGCAAAAAAACAAAGTGGAAACAACTAAAAGACTATATTGACTTCACTCCAGAACAAAACCACAATGCAGGCAAGGATAGCAGAAATAAACGTCAATGCCTCTTAGTACAAAGAAACAGTATTAATAGTTTTGAACTGTGAGGTTCATCATAACCCCAATTTCTCAACATGGCAACCAAACAAGGACACCAACAGTGCAGACGGCGGTTTGCGGTGCAGGATTGCTAGTATGGACAGCTTGCAAATGGGCCACCAATGCATACGATTGTGTCAAGAATCGGATTCCTTGCCCGTAAGATCATCAGATGTGGAGAAATTTCAGTGGCCCGTGAGAGGATAAGGTTCAGGAACTGGCACTTTTGTGTAGTCATTGCTTACACACAGGGCCCCCCAAAAGAATTGTAGAAAGGGACATGGATTTTGTAATTAATTTATCAGAAAGACAAGAATTGCAGAGATCACAAATCAACACGGAAAAAAACATTGCTGAGAAATCTGGCAAGCTCTCAAACAGATGACTTGTAGTTGTTTGATTTGCCTTCCGATTCTATCATTCTAGTTAGAGTTAGATGATATCTGCTGCTGACAAAATACCTCTTGCTGCTTGCGAGACCTTCCTTTGTCACGTAGGAATCAGTATTTTAACTGTAGCTGATTTTGCCTCGTTGAATTTAGAGCAAAACTAGAAAATAGGATGTCTCGTGCGTAAGACTTTGCTAACATCAAGCAAGGACCAAGTTCGTTTCCTTTTCCTTTTACTAACTAAAAACACTTGACATTTTGCATCAACATTGTAGTAAGAATTAGTAGTAGTAGTAGTAGATTGATTACCTATAGGCGCAGAATGTGATGGCGTAGTCTGCCTGGGAGCAGGTGAAGATGCTGGTTGGGTCGTCGTAGGCGTAGCTGTAGGCGGTGGGGCAGACGGCCTTGAACTTCTTGGAGTAGAAGGTCGGCTGGCACGTCACCGGGTTCCCGAACAGCCCGCGGCAGCAGTACTGGTCCGTGTCGAACACGTCGCACGCGCTCCGGCATGCCACCGTCTGCCCGTTCACCTTCACCGCCAGCTCCGACGGGCAGCTCTGGCGCAGGTCGCCGTCGCACCCCGCCGCCGAGCAGTTGCCCTGCCCGTTCAGCGGCTTCACCACCAGCGGCAGGTTGAACCCGTCCACCAGGCTCACGTCGTAGTAGTCCACCGACGCCAGCGTAAACTCCGCCAGGCTCGCCGGCGGGGCGCCCGACGACCCGCACTTGAGCGACAACCCGCACGACCCCGTCTCGCACGACCCGTTCCCCGCCTTGTCGAAGTTGCAGCCAGTCCGCCCCCAGATGCGCCCACTCCACCCCACCGGCGCCGTGAACACCATGGACTGCCCCGGCCGGAGCGCGAACCCGCCGCCGCCGAAGCTCTCGCCGGGCGTCACCGCCGGCCAGATGATCGTCTTGCACTTGTTGATGATCGTGAAAACGCGGGCCGACTCGGCACGTCTCGTTGCGCCTGGCGCCACCCACCCACCCCCAAAAAAAACGTACACATGACTATCGTTTTTGTGACAGAATCATAATGGATATACTTCTTCTTCCATTTATCCTCCTTTGCATCTTAGTAATTAGTAGTACTGTAATTTCCTAAGGGGATTACTAGCATCCGGGTGTAGCATCGGTAAACTACTTATGTAATAATTGTAATCGTCGTATACAATAAAAAAATATATAATAACATTGAATAAAATCGAGAAAAAATTAAAAAATATCATCTTCTCATACAATGTATAATACCATAAATATATGACTTTTGCAAAGTGCTAACAAAAGATTAGAATTTCCAAATAAAAAGACGAGAACCTTACAATACTGCAACATTTGAAAATACCTAATACAACAAAAAGAAAGAACACCAGAACAATAAACTTATGTGAACAAAACTGAGCTCTTACTGAAACAATAGAAAAGATTTATTGCAACAAAGAAAAAAAATACTTGCTGCAGCACTCGAGAACAATAATTGCAACAATAGAAATTAAACTCTTGTTATATCGATAGAGAAGGCATATTTCAATAAAAAAGATGTAACAAAATAAAACATATGGTCCAACAAAAGAAGAAAAAGGGCAATAACTGACTGGAGGAAAAGGAAACAACATCCCTGTCAAACAGTCTGGCTCGGATGAGAAGGTTGCGCAGCAGCTGACCCTATGCTTCAACGCCGACCATCAATGCTATGACGTTAGCCGGAGCCACTCAAATCCGCTCACCATCGATTGCACCAGTTTTTCCTCATCATTATCGATGAGAGAGAGAGAGAGGCGCCCCTGCGGCTGCTATGGTGGTGAGACGTTTGCGGGCCTGTTCCTTTTGGCTGCGGCTTGTGGCTTTTGAGCTGCTTGTGCGAGAGATTACAGAGTAACAGAAACTCACGTGCGGTTTTTGGCGATATAAATGAAGTCGGTAAAGTATGTGCTACAATTAACTAGTAGACCCTATCTTGAAAAGATACTCCGTTTAAAAATTAGTTACTGTAGAAAAGTTAAAAAGTAGTTTTTAGAAGCTGAAAAGAAACAGGGCTGCATATGAAGTCTAGCAGGGGATTAGGGCATTCAGAAGAGCGGGCGGGCGTGGATCCATCAAGAAAGAGAGATTTGGATGGGTATGCCTTTGCTAAACAAAGAAAGTATGGTGCCACGTAGGCGTGGACGTGGCATGGGATAGGATTCACAAGAGAAGTGATCACGTGGGTTTGGAGTGAGGCGTCCAAAGCGTTTGATTTGCTCGGACGTCTGGACACTAGGATTATCCACTTGATAAACTACCCCACTAGTTAACGGCATTGATGAAATAACATAATGAACATTACTACAGGTAACTTTTGCGATGGCGTCCGTTAGCAGTATTCATTTAGCTTCATTCAATATGATCAGTGAACAATGGCATCAACGGACAGCCGTTCATCCATAAAAAAACTGACAGCAGTTCAAAGAAAGCAGGGACAAAGTGCAAGAAAATCTGACAAGAAGGAAATGAGGAATAGCTGTCTTATGAATGGACAAAATGGTGATGGTTTCCAAGCAAAATAGACATGACCATTTAGAAAACCTGAAACATTTTTTTAGTAACACACTTGACGCAGGAAAAGAAAAAAAAAAGCGAGAAAGAACAATAGGGGACATTCCTGATCTTTTAGCAGGAGAAAGCGAATGACCACGATGCTCAGTCTCTTTTCGAAAATATGAGTACCTGAGAAGAAGCAAATGAGGGCCAGAGCCAACAGCAGAGAACCTCTTGGGGAGTCAGCCATGTTTCCTTCCAACCCCAAAACAAGGAGGAAAAGAGAGAGAGAGAGAGAGAGAGAGAGAGAGAGAGAGAGAGAGAGAACCCCTAAAGCACACAACAATCTTTAAGCATCTATTTCCGTTTTGCTGTGCATGGAAACCGATGTCTGGGTGTAGTACATATAACTGCATGTCGAGAAGGATAGAGAGGAAGAATACGTGAGAGGGAGGTCGGGTATGGCCAAAGCAACAAGATAAACCTTGCTTGCATTGCAGGGGATGGAAGTGGAAGGGCCAAGCGTACCATGGTTTCCTTCCTTGTTCCCATCCTCCTGCCATCCTTCCTCAGATTCCTAGTTTCCTATGTAGGCTTTCCTTACCCTTTTTCTCTGTTCCTCACTTCGGAAAATTGACCTTTTGCTTTGGAAGATCTTCCAAACTTCCATGTAATTTGTCGTTCATCTGACACTCGATATGGCGATAGCTGTTCTGTTCCGTAGCTAGTTATGCTACCCAGTTCTGTGTGAATCGATTCTAATAAAGCATATCATATATAGTAGCAGCACAAGGAACAGCACACAAACTTATGTAAACAAAGCAAACAGCAAACTTACAATTGTTCCTTTAAAATATGGTTGATTGGTGGCTTCATAAACGCTGTGAAGTTTTTAAGCCTTTTTTAAAGAAAAAATGACAAGCTTTTTTCATCTCCTTCGCTTCTGTTTGTGCATATGGATATGGTTACGAGTAGTAATAATGTAATATGAGGTAGGAATGGACTCTACCTGCTATATCCCAAAGGAAAAACGGCTGGGACTGAGCAAAATTCGTCTTCAGGAATATCGTGTAGCCATTTATGCAAAACTGAGGTAACAAGGAGTCCATTGCTGGGATGACCAAACAAGTATGATTCCTTCCTGAATGAAGCAACGACACCTGTTCAGGACGGCAAACGCATTTCTGAAACAAAGCAGAAAACCAGATGAAATAATACAGGACAGGGAAATACTATGGCATAAGAACGAATGGTAAGGAAGTTTCACGCAGAGACATACAGGAGACAGTATCAGACAATAGTGAATCATCTCGATGTGATGCTAGAACTTCAGATACAAATATTACACCAAGCATACCGTTAATGGGTCACAATGCAGGATGCCGTTATTGGTTCATGATACAGGAACTATTTTTACACAGAGGATGCAGTTATTAGGTCACAACTAATGTGTGGCATCAAACTAGTTTTTGGATTATTACATGGTCACACCATTTATCAATGCCCCAGAAAACAAAAGGTTATTATCCATGTTGCTTGCCCTGGGGACTGGAGTCTTCCAAGCAGTTTCATGATTGTCAAACTTGATCAGTCATCAGCCAGGTTGACTCCATAATGGTGAGCGAGGTTCTTGATGTTTCCATTTTGCATGACATTCTCAAGCATCTCATACTTCTTATAGTTTCCATCAAGTAATTCCTGATGCTGCTTTGCCAGCTCCTTCTCCTCTTCCAAAAGATTCTGAAACGACAAAAATACTTTCATGATTCATATACAACTGAGGACCAAAGCAACAGCATCATATTTTTTAGAAAAATAAAAAGGGAAAAAAAAAGAACAACAACATCAAGATCCTCAAATACTGTGTATACTGCAGTTAAGCTCCATCCAAATTGTGCAAGCATAGTACTTGGACAAACACCAATCTGACAAGCTCATATATAGTTTTTTTGAGACATAAGTCTCTAGTTATAGTTAATCGTGATAAATGCAGAATGTGCATTCAACTATCCGTCAGGAATTTAGAACGCAAACGAAACAAGTCAACAGTTTAAGCATATCATTTGCAGACATTAATTCTCCATGTTAACAAAACCGTGCATCACTCAGAATATTATATTCATATGTGAAACGATCTCACACTAGTTTCATACTAGGATAGTAAGTAGCGAATACTAGGGTTTTACCTATTTAGTTCGAGTTCAGTTAACCATGATAAAAGCATATTTGCCAGTAAAATGACAGTTTGGGAAAAATTTTGCGGACTTGATGCGCCAGTCTAGCATAAGAATTAATGACTACCAATAATTATATTGACATCTCTGGGCACCCATTGCCTATGACCTATTAAGCAGTCCCTCTTATAATCCCCTGAGCAACTGTTTTGCCAATTGTTTCATATTAGGGGAGTTAAGCAGAAAACTTTGCTGTTTTAGGTGTAGTGGACGTACAACATAAGTACCTAAGATGATAAAACAGCAGGCAGATACAATACATAGTTTGACTATAAAGCAGTCACAAGTCAACAACTTTACCTTGATGAGTGATAGATTTTCTGCTTCTTGCCTCTTTGCAAGGATCTTCAGTTTCTTCATTCCTTCGTACTCTTGATCTCCTTGTTCAACCCACCGAAACTCTTTCTTAATGCCAGGGTGAGGAGGGCGATCTCGAAACATCTCAGGCTTTGCATAGATAGCTTTTACAGGCCTTGGCATTCCACCAATTATGAAAGGGAAATCATTCATCAAGTCTACAGCAGCCTTAGCTTGAGTTTCGTTGTCCAGTTCCACCAATGCAGCAGAAGGAATATCATATGGGATTGTGTAATTCACAATGAACTCCACATTGACAACATTTGCACATTGGGCAAGAGCTGCTTTAATTACTGCACTTGTAACCTGAGGGGAGAGGTGATCGATATATATTGTTCTCTTCAACTTCTCCTTGAAATCAGCATACTCCTTCTTAGCCTGTTCGTTGGATGCTGCCATGTGAGGGCGGCTTCTCTGGGGATAAGAATAAGTTGCAACGGTGACCCAAAATGCTCGTAAGATTTCCGTGGAAGAAGAATAAGCATTGCAAGGGAAGCATTGTGCAAAGCCATCACAGGGTTTGCATTAGAAACCGAGCCGAGAAACACAAAGACATCTTTGCGCGACTATCCGAAGTGGAGGTCAGATCGAACCATAGTAACCATGTTGATACGCGCATGCAGTGAAAGAAACAAATCTAAAGGTTGCCGCGCATCTTATTCTTGTTCCTGGGAATTAGAAATCGATCAACTTAACCTAGTTCGCAGAAAAAATGGGTTATTTCTTTGTTCCTTGGCACCTGCAAGGGCAGCGAGAATTGCGGGGAATAAACGATCCTAGGGGAAATGGGATCGGAATTAACCAACCGAAGCGGCATAAAATTCCTGGGGAAGCAACAGTACCAAGTATCGAGTGCCCAAACGGAAATTGCAAGGTGCGGAAGAATCAAAACAAGAAATCAGCAAGATTAGATAATTGGACGGCATTAACCAAAGGGGAAGGGGATACAGCAAAGAAAGAGAGAGAGAAACCTGTAGGCTCTAGGGGTGGGTTGGAGGTTTGGACAAGGAAGTTAGGAGGACTTAGTGTTCATGGACACGTACCTCGCAGCGTAGCCTGTAATCGCTTGCGCGGCCTGGTGCGGCGGCGAAGCAGGAGGGGTCGACCGAGCACGCCGCGGCAGCAGGTCGCTGGTGGTCTGCGGATCAGCCGCGAAGGCGAGCTTCAGGGGTGCGGATAGAGCGGGCACTAGACGCAGCGCGGGGCGTCGAAATCAGTGGACGACGAGGGAAAGGCGAGGGCGGCGCAGGAGAGCCGGCGGCCGCGAGGGCTTGGGACTCACTAGGATAGGAAGAGAAGGAAAGCAGAGACGGACGGGAGAGGAATCCTCTCTATTGAAGGCCCATCAGCGGTGCCGCCTCGTCGTGGGCTTTAGGGCCTGGATGGCTACATCTATTCACCGTCCAACACGTCCCTAGCTTCCTCTTCTCTCTCTTTCTTGATGTCACTCCCCCCTCCTCTCTCTCTCGGTCGATGGCCAATGGGGGTGGCGCCACTACCGTCACCGAGTTCAATGCACCCTCTAGTTATGTAGAGGAAGGCTGAGGCAGCGATTAAGGGTAGTGGGGGTCGTGCGATGTAAAGACTGAGAAAATGTTAGGTTGAGTGGAGTGGTCGGTAGGGACAGGAGAGCCAATGGCACGGCAAGCTCATCGCCAACCACAGGGGGAGGTGGGGGCTAAGGAGAAGACGTGTGGAGCTGCAACTGGCGCGACGGCAATGGCTATGGAGGAAGGAGGCAGCAAAGGTAAGGGAGATGGAGGATGAGGAGGGGAGAGCAGCCGGAGGAAGCGAGAGCTATACCATCGAAATAGATTTTGACGGTATAGCGTGCTGCAGTACTTCTCGACACATACGGTATGGCTACACTCTTTCCCTAGAAACCATGCATTCAATCAAACACGTATGGCTACAGCAGGGGGCGGACCCACTGTAATTCATGGGTATTCAAATAAATATCCAAAATTTTTGGTAAAAATCCACTATATACAAGATATAATTCATATGTATACTAGTAGTGCGCCAAATTCGTTCTATTCATATCCAGTTAGCTCAAATTGGCGTTGGATCCTTTTGGCACATTTTTCCCTCCCATCGACACTGGCCTAGGCCATTGTCTTTGTCTATGTGTGTCGTGACGTTGTGTAAGTTGTGAGACCGTCTGACCATTTCTCACTCAGTCTCTCCTTTGTGAGTTGTGAGACTGTCTAACAATGTCTCACTCACTCTTTCCTCTCTCTGTCTGGCATCTGACCGTCTCTCCATCTCTCGACACTCGGTTGGTGCCTAGCGATGGTGGGTGCCCCTGGTTCTGGTCTTCTGGAAGCTGCATAAGAGCGCTGGAGGCTGAAGCGACCGCCGGCCAAGCGGGCACTACCGCACTGTGGGCCTACGACACTAGGGCAGGTTCGTCCTCTCCAACCTGGTGACCCCATGCTTTAGAATGTAGATGGGTAGAAGATAGATCTGCTCTGCTTGTGTGTTTCTAGGGTTTGTAGTTTTGTACTTTCGAGCTACATGAGTGATGGATGTAGTGGATTTGGCATATGTTTCTTTGTTTTGGTGCTTAGATCTTGTTTAGATGTGGTGGATTACTTGATTTGGCCCAGTTATCTTTAAATTAGTACTTATACCTCATGAATTTAAAACCATATTCTCACATATTTAAGTCTGAGTAGCCTATATCTATATGCCAAGTATTTCAGAGATGTGAGCAATGAGCTTCATGTCATGCTTTCATCTAAGCATTTTGCTGTGAATTTATGAAATAAGGTCCTTAACAACAGGCGAATTATCGCTTATGAATTGAAATCCATATTCTCCACCTCTTACTTATGATTTTATGAACAAATGCCAAGTATTTCACAACTGTGAATAAATGGTTTCAATTCAACTTTCACTATCATAAATATGAATAGTGAATACAAATAGTTTTAAAAGGGACAATGGGAGCTAAGTGGAATTGCATATTAGTGGAACTAGTTGCAATCTTTCAATCATGAAGGATATATGATAATATACAAATCTATAGTTTGTATGTATATAGTAGGGCTGAGATTTAGAAAACCACTTGAGAACGTCAAGCACTTAGCCTCCTAGAAATTTGGTTGATAAATAACACATGACAATATTATTATTTTCGCTTCTTCTTAGACCATCGTTGTTGCTGTTCAGTTCTAATAGAGTGAAAAAAATACTAGTTTTTTCTAGAGAATTTTAGCCTTGACTGTCTACCATAGTTTAATTTTGGTTTGACATGTTATCTCTAGTATGAATAATTGCACTTTAATTTTTGTCATTGTAAACTTTTATGTTTTCTATTAATTAATATTTTATAATTTTAAATACTCATCTTGAAATTCCAAAGTCTGCCACTGGGCTACAGGATCGACAACTCCTTAAGTGAGTAATCCATCGATCTTGCCCTGGATTTTTTGCACACGTGAGAAAACCAGATTAACAGCTAGCTCATGGAACAAGTGCACGTCAATCCATCAGGTGGAGCACACGGCCAGCTCAATCAAGCTCATGGACAACGATGATACATAGCAGTAACAACACTGTGCCGTAACAAAATGCACTATAGTATATCATCATTTGTTTGAATTTATATGTTTACATCCCTCTACTGTTCGAGGTTCGAGACTGCAAAGAAATGTTCATCGCTATACCCAAGGACTCTGGCTAGGGAATTGCTCACAGCCATGGCAATTGATACAGCATAGTACTCTACTCCATACAAGATCCACAAAAGAAAAGGGGAGGAGGAAAATACAGGGGCGGGAGAGAAGAAAGATAAATAGCGTAAAAGAGATCTTCAGAACGAATGGATAGATTAATTTAGGAATATTGGCAGGCCCTGTCGAGGGAGATGGGGGCGTTGAGCTTGGCCGGGTTCATGAGCACCTTGCACTCGATGGTTCGCGTGAACCGCGGCTTCACCAGCGCGCCCAGCACGTACGCCCGCGAGTGCACCGCCGTCCTCAGTATCATCGGCACCGGCGCCACCCTGCCGCTCGCCTTCCCACCCGCACCCGCCGTCAGCGTCGGCCCGCCGCCGTACAGCGGCACCTTGTTCCCCGTCACCCCCACGCTCACCGTCCTCCGGCTGCTCCGCGCCTGGTAAAACTTGTTGAGCTGAAGCACAATGCCACATTAATGTATGTTAGTACGTACACATGCATGCATCGGCATCGATCGACCACAATAAAACTGTCTTCTCTTTTCTTGAAAGCATGAATTGTACATAGATTTCATAGACTGCAGAAGGCTAGCTTACATCGCCGGAGGCCAGGGTGAGCTGGCTGTATGAGAGCTGGAAGGGGTCGGCCGTGACGTGGATGCCGAAGAAGGTGCCGGTGTTGCGGTAGGTGAACTTCACCGTCGAGTTGGTCGTCGCCATGTCCGTCGGCACCAGCGACGCGTCCGTGCCCGCCTGGATTATGAAGTTCTCGAACGTAATGCTCTGCTCACGCACACGCCAGCAAGTTAAATGGATGCAGTTGTCCTCCAGAGTCAGATCCAAATCTTGCAAGCTACAATTTCTTCTTGAATTATGAAGCGTCGATATATTGATGAATTCTCTCTCTGTACCTTCATGACGATTTGCGGCTTCTGGGATCTGCTGGCTCCCCAGAGCACGAGCGCGAAGAAGGAGAAGAGGACGACGAAGCCGAGCAGGAAGACCAAGAAGTAGTAGCAGCGCTTGGGCAGGCCCCTGGGCTCTTGGTCGTCGTCGAGGAGCCCCTCCTCCTCGATGACGCCGATCTCCTGCCAGCCCTTGCCTGGCGGGGCTCCCTTGCGGCCGCTCTTGTTGGCAGCCTTGCGCTTGGGGTGGCCGGAGAAGCGGCTGGAGGAGGAATCCCTGCCGACGGAGTGGCGCGGCGAGGCCATGGGGCTGAGCGCGGGGGTGGAGTGCACGGAGGTGGCCGTCTTCTCGCCGTCGTGCGAGGGGCTCTGGACGTAGTACATGGGGCGGCCACCGCGCGAGGTCGGGGAGCGCGGCGGCGACGAGGCGGCCAGGCTGGTGACGTCGGAGTCCGTCTTGGCGTGCATCTTGTTGGCCTCGGTGGGTTGCTCAAGAAGTGGCAACCACAGCTAGAGAGGAGGCAGCAGCAGCAGAGGCGACGGCTTTCTTCTCCTTGCTTGATGTGGCTGCCTCCGCTGCAAAGTAACTAGCTACGGAGTAATAAGTCAGGGAAGGAGAAGGCCATTGCACTGCAACAGCAGCGGCGACGCAACGACTAATTAAACAAACAAAAGCAAGAGAGAGAGAGAGAGAGAGAAAGTGCGCGTTTGTTGGATCAAATCGTCGGTGGACGCGCGAGCGAATCAGAGCGAGTACTAGTATAGTAGCGTCGCCCTCTCTCTCTCTCTCTCTCTCTCTCTCTCAGTGCCATTGGTTGTAGGAGGCCATGTACATGTGGTGCTTCGTCGGTTGTGGCGCCATGACAGCTGGGGGCGTTTATATTGGTTTTTTGGATGGTTTTTAGTTTTAATTTATAAATAATAATATATTATAGAGAAATTTATAGAAAGAGATACTTATATACGATTTTGATCGATATAAATAAAATCATTACATTGTGTACTATAATGACTAGTATTAGATATCAGCTTAGAAGGCACTTTCGTTAGAAACTAAATACTGTAAAAAAACTATTTAACAGGAAAAAGCCATTTATAAAAGCAAAATAAACAGAGCCTTCATGTGATGTGAGTCTGGCATGGCATGCACACCAGCTCATGCAGCCGCAGCTACCTGTCCCCCCTCCATCTGGTTGGATTTTTTTTCTCTCTCTCTCTCTCTCTCTCCTGGCCTTTTTGTTTGTACGCTCTCGCACTTGTTCAACCTCTCCATCTCACTTATTTACCGGGCGATGCATCGTTAATTGCGAGCCTGAAATTTCCGGTGCTTAACTGATTCCTGCATTGCATGCCTCCTCTTCGTTTGGCCACGGTTTGATCAGCCCACTTAATTAATACTGCTCCATTGCACTACTTCCAAACGTACATTGTACTGGTACAACATACTCATCAAGCTGCTTGCCTGACCACAAACCGATCACAATTACCAGCACTTCAGATCAGGGCCACAAAACCGAGTGAAATAATTTTAGACCGGAGGAAGGGCATGGTCAAAATATGGATTGGACACCAACCACATCTAACACATGTGCTTAGGAGTAGCAACAACCATCAAGCACTTCACAAAAATAATAATAGCTAAAAAGAGAGGAACTGTTGCACCAACCGCTGCCCACAGAAAAGCATGCCCTCACCATCTCATCAAATCTCTCCACAACAAAAACAAACAAGCACCATCAGGATGCATTCAGCAAGGATGGAATCTCAAGGTTGCCTGTTTTTCTTTGCACATGGCCAAAGCCACATGCGCCCACTACTACAACCATCTGCCAACACAGGCCACTGGGTGGACCTGTCTGTCTGGGAGGGTGTGGGGGTAAAGCATAAATGACAGTAACTGGAACAGTTCAGTAAAGAATGTACCATGCATGCCTTCAGAAAACCGAACAAAACAATCTGCAACACCGGTAGACGTGCATACTTCGCCTCACCAAGCACACAAATTGCAGTATTTTACTCCTACACACAACGAAAAATCTAGTATATAACAATATCCCTCGATTCCTCTCACAAAAATAGCTGCCTGATAAAACTCAGCGTTCATCGAGGAAGCGCCACTTGCTATAACTTGGACGCTACAAGTTGCTTCACCGAAAGCATTTGCTCAAGAGTCAAGAGAGAGAAACCTCGAGAATATGAGAGAACAAAATTTCACAGCTATATGAATAAACTGGAGTGAAGTCTGATCAGAGTGTTTCCGTGGGGGAGTGGGCCTGGCCACCTTCAAGCAGCATGCTGCGGCTGCAATAGGATCTTGTTGTGCTCGAGGAGGACTGAAGTGACCTCATGTCGCCACTGTGGGGGATCAGCTCGTTCCGGTGGATGCCGCATTTGCTATTCCGAGGATAAAACCCACCTTCTGCATCTTCCATGCCCTCACCAAAGCTGCCATTCCCTGGATCCAGCCTCTCCGAGAGCATCCTGAGCACCTGTCTGATGGATGGCCTTTGACGCCCTTCTCTCTGGGTACACCACTGGACAATGCCAACCACCAAATGCAGCTGATCCATGTCAACCAATTCCCTGATCGTTGGGTCTACCAACTCAGGAGGGATCACTCCAGACGATAAGTATTCCTGTGCCCACTCTAACAAATTCTTGTTGTCTTGGATTGCTCTCCGGCCAGTGACCAGCTCCAGTAGCAGCACACCGTAGCTGTATATATCGCTCTTCTCTGTCAACTCCTGAGTTACCACATATTCAGGATCCATGTACCCTGTAGTTGATTCATTCAGATAGAGATGAACAAACATACCAGTAATGGTCTATAAAATTTCATGGATGCGTTCTATAAGTCATTCTCATAGCACTAGGCGGCTAGGGAGTGCCAACTTTTTTTAACCTATGCTGCAAACCTGCAATCTAACATTGCTTAACAAAGGCGTTTTCATTACTTAATGTAGATTTGAGGATAACTCGTTGAATACGAATCTAATCCGCTGTATAGTTATTCCAGCTTATTCATATTTTATAGTTCACCTGGGGTTCCTCGTATATCTGTGCTGACAGCTTCAAAGCTGATGGCACCAGTTCTTGATGCGTGTGCAAGGCCAAAATCAGCAACCTAAACACAAAATTCAGGAAAGTTTTTCAGCAAGTACAGATAATGAGAGTGAGAAGTTATCAGCATATCACAAGACGACACCTTGGCAACAAAATTCTCATCTAAAAGAATGTTGCTCGACTTGATGTCTCTATGGCAGAGCGGAGGGTTACAAAAGAAATGGAGGTACTCCTACAAGAACAAAAAGACATGACCACCCAGCATAATGCAGTAAGATGTGTATCAAAGGAAGTCATCTATATAATAAAAGTGAAATGTCAACAGAACTGAATAAAGGTAGCTCAAGTTTATTCCTGCACACAAAATCCAGGATTTTCCACCCTGGTTCTTCTCAAAGAGCATAATATATTGGCTGGTAAACCAGCAGTGCCAGGCCAAGCCAGAAGTATACAGATGCGGGAAACACGGTAACATGGTGGGAGATAGTACTGGTAGTGCCAAGCAATGAACTACAGTCCAAAAAGACTACGAAAGCCTAGGCTGCAGTAAATAGAGTTGGACATGCATTGCTTGCCAATGTTGTCCTCTCTCAACAACACAAGCCTATTATTCAGAACCTTGGTAGGGCAGAAAGTGCAAAAGCTTATTTATGGAAATGTGAAGAACAATGCACCATAATTCCAGCCTGCTAAAAGTCACTGCAGTAGCAAATGGTCCAAAAACAGGTCAACAGTGCCAAGTGACAAATTATATATGGCAGGACCACAGACATAAGCCAGAAAATATTTATGCTCAGCAATCTCTCACTGGTACAGGTGCATGTCCCCTATCTATATGTACCAGTATATTTTCCCGTGCCAACAAGGATAGTCAATCATCCCCATTCCTGCATGCTATTGTTGCAGTGGCGGGACTAGAAATTGAACCCAGAAGTGGGCAAATGCTATCATGTACTACACATTAATAGTTGAATCAATTTTCAAATGGGACTTCCAGACAGGGGCCATCTCTCTCAGAAGTAGGAAGGGGATAAAATCCTATCATGTTCTACACATAATAATAGATGAATTCTTTTATCAATTTTCAAATAGGAATTGATGCCCAATAATGTCATTAACCTAGGCTAAAAAACTGAAGAAAAATGTTTTGAGGTTAAGATCAACCATTAAGATAAAACAGCAGTCAAATACAACAGATGGTAAAGCAGTGTAGATACACACAACTTGATGCATGCTTGCTGAATGATGTTTTCCCCATGCTTTGACAAAACTGCCCAGAAAAAAAGAACATTCATTGAGGCAAAGGAAGCAGTTTCATTTGCATTGTAAACTTACCAGAGCATTGGCTACATCCATTGCAATCTGTAGTCTAGTCTGCCAACTTAATGCCTTCCTTCCAGATGCTGTAGCAATTCAAATTGGAACACCTAACAGCAACTCAAGATATAATTTATATTTATAAAATATTTGGAATAAACAAAATCTTACAGTGCAGGTGATCTTTTAGGCTTCCATTTGCCATGTACTCGTACACAAGAAACCTGGCGAGTAAAATATGAGATGACCACTATGTACGAATTATAGTACATTAGGATGCACAGAACACAATATTACCTTTCTTTCCTTTCAATACAGAAGCCCTTGAGGGTTACAAGATGGCGATGATGTAACCTAGCCAGGAGCTCCATTTCTCGACAGAATTCTTCTTCAGCTTGTCTTGAAACCTTGTCCATCCTTTTTACCGCAGCAATAGAGCCATCACTGAATTGAGCTTTATAGACAGTTCCAAAACCTCCCATTCCAATAACTGTGCTGAAATTGTTTGTTGCTTTCGTTATTTCTTTGTAGCTATACCTTTGAAACATTGGTGATTGACCTGAAGAACAAGGTTAACTAAGTGATTTGGACCAAAGAAAAAAGAACAATTGATGGCATGTTCAATTCTTAGTATCATATTGTAGCCAAAGTAAAACCACTGCCAATGCATTACAGTATAAAATAACAGTTTTTTTTCTTAGCATTTGTTCTTTCTGTCAACAAGCTTGACGCAAGAGTGCAAAATCAGTTGGCATTATGCAAAACTTCTGATGTCCATGGCAACATCAACATAACAACCAAACATAAGAACCTAAGCAGTTTTTAGGCAGACAATATACATGATTGGTCAGACCATGAACAAGTCAAAACCAAATTCCTAGTTTGTAGCTTAAAGCATCTTTGTCAATAGTAACTACAGTGTTCGATATAAGAATAGAAGTATGTGCAGTTGTGCACAAACCTTCTGGGCATCTCCAGGATTGACTCTGATGAAATGCATTTTCTGGATTCTGAGTAGGAAAGTCAGCACTCTTTAATTCCCTGCTCTTTCTACGAATTAGTACCACTAAGATAAGTTGAAGCAGAACTGCAAGCAATATAACCCCTATCCCTATCCCTGGAATCACTGTAATCCGGTAAGGCTTGCGATGTTTCGGTGGAACACTTTTGATCTTTGGAGCTGGAGTATCAACAGTAACATTTGGTGAAGAAGCTGGAGTCGATGTGACAGATGATGGCCCTGGTACACTCCCCAGTGTTAGATACAAATTACAGACTGGTCATCTTTTAAACATAATTATAACGCAGCAATAGCAAATACCTGGAAAGGTGGTGATTCCTTGTACACCAAAGAAGCATGTGACAATATTGTCGTATGAAAGAATACCCTCTTGAGTCGCGAGCGTGACGAAAATCGCGTTGCGGCACACACTCAGGGCAACATTATCATCTGACCCAATGAGGCGATGGAGGTAAACAATGCCATAATTCAAACAAGTCTTGCAGGTAATATCCAAGGATAGAGGGCCCCTGCAGCTTCCAACGACATCATTGAAATTCGGGGATTGCATCATTTCCAGCACAGTTTCCCGTCCAGCGCACTGATATAAAACCCTTATTTTCGGCCCCAACCCACAAAACACATCGGCATCGGTGGGAATTCCCCGTAGCTTGAAGGTTTCAGACACTGAGCTGAGACAGATCTCGGAGAACGCCGGAGGGACTCCCAGCCTGCCGGTGGCATTCGCGTACCGAGCAATGGAGATGGCGACAAGTGCATTGATGTATCGGCAGCACGCTGCACGCTGGCTCGGATCGGAGCAAGCAGCTGAAGCTAATGTGAAGTTTGCCCAGCTAAAATCCAAAGGGCAATCTGTAGAGAAACGCGCTACTTTTAGTAAAAGCCTAATACTCAGCTACGGAAAATGTACAAAATTGGTAAACGCCTAATTATTGCTCGATCGGCTCCACCCTGCATCAAATCAATTAGTAGCTCACCTACAAGCTTAAATGTGCGATTTTTAGTGCAAAGATGCTATTTTTATCTGATCATTGTGCACACAAGAAAGATCGTTACTGAGGGCAGCATTAAGAAGATCAAATCGGGGCGTCAGCACTATTCAAATCACGAAGCGCGACGGATCACTTTCTAGTTCCTGCTTCCTACAGTAATCATCGCATTTTGATCCCCAAAAATTGAGAAGCTAACACTACCATGGACGGATCATGAATAATATACTAGTAAATAGGCCGAAGCTAGGACTAGGGGCAAACAAAGAAGTGAGGGAACTGACCTCCGACGGCGGTTGCTGCGGGGCTGGGCGAGAAGAAGAAAGGGGAGGAGAATGAGAGTAATAGGAGTATCAGTGGAGCGGAGGAGGAGGAGGGAAGGCGGCGGAGGGGCAGCGCCGGCATTTGGAGGCGTGGGAGGGGAATGCGAGTAGTGGAGTGTGGAAGAAGAGAGGCTCTTTGGTTTGCTCGGGGTCTGGGCTGACAATGATTTTCTTGGGTTTTCGCCGCTGCTTTTGGTTTCGCCGTTGGCTCCCCGTGACAAAGCCCTCGATTTTGGGGGTTTCTGCGCCTGCTCTGAGTGCTCACCCTCGGGTGCTCCCGTTCCCAAGGACAGAGGGTTTTGCATTCTTGCTCACTGGTCCATACAAAATACGATGGTTTCAGATCTATCCTTGCAAATATTTTTTTTAATCCAGTTTGATTGCAAGTCTTGTCCTGTCCAGTCGAGATTTCCAAATAACTCTAGCTGCGCATATCTTGGTTAGTTATCTAGATCATGGTCGACAGGGGCGGAATTAGGTCCATGGCAAGGTGGGCTCTAGCCCGGGGCGTGAAAAAAAAACAGTGTATAGCCCAGTTACTCTTAGCCTAGCCCGGGTAGAATTGTTAGTATCCAGCCCAGGTAGCCCAATCACCAGCCCGTCAGCCTCGGCGCCGCGCGGCCCATCACGCGCTCGTCGCTCGCTCTCGCTCTCGCTGGCAGTCGGCCCAATGGCCATAACGCCCGGCGCTCGCTCGCGCTCGCGCTCGCTGCTCACTGCTCAGTCCGAACCCTAACCCAAGCCGAAAAAGCGACGCCGCCTCTTCCGGCCCCGCCCCGCCTCCCGGCGCCGTCCCGCCTCCCGGCGCCGCGGCTCTTCCCGGCCCGCCCCGCCTCCCGGCGCCGCCTCATCGCCTCGTCTTGGATCTGAGCCGATCCTGCGCCGCCTCGTCGCCTCATCTCGGATCTCAGCCTCTCGGCGCCACCCCGCCTCCCGGTGCCAGCCAACCCCCCTCCCGGCGACGGCGCATCGCCCCCTCCTACTCGTGCCTGCTGGTCTATGGGCTACGACGCGTCAGCACCCGCCTCCCGGTGCCGGCCAACCCCTCTCCCCTGTGGCGCCTGTCCCCTCTTGGCCTCTTCCCTGGCGGTAGCTCTTCCCCGACACCCGGCGGCTGCTCTCGGCTCTCCCCTCTCCCCGACGGCGGCTCTCGGCTCTCCCCTGTCCCCGGCGGCACCTCTTCCCTGTACAACTTAGATGGCGGCGTGAACATCAAGTGAGTTCAGACTTCTTTGATATGAAT
Organism: Dendrocalamus latiflorus; assembly: GCA_017311315.1. Taxonomy (NCBI): domain Eukaryota; kingdom Viridiplantae; phylum Streptophyta; class Magnoliopsida; order Poales; family Poaceae; genus Dendrocalamus; species Dendrocalamus latiflorus. Next base: position 38,531,510 of record CM029656.1, on the reverse strand, counting down.
ATGATCCTCCTCTTTGATTCAGGTGCTCTTCATGGTGCAATCTTTTTTTTTTTTGGTATGCAGTTGATGCTTCAGATGTCATGTTGCAATTATAGTTCCATTTGATTGAGATGCTCATCTCTTTCGAAAACTTATTTATTAGTTTTTCCTCTGATTATGACAGACTCAGTGCATATAAATTTCTTGTTGGGTTTAATTAATTATAAGTATACTTTGCATGTTTTTACTAGGATTCATGTTTCTGGTTCTAAATTTCTAGTATGCACTTCAAGATATTTAGGAGTTGCCCTTGATTGATAGTGCTGCCCTTGATCCGCTGGGTGTGTTTTGGGATTGAAATATCTGAAAATGATTTGTCAGCACTAGTGAACCCACAAGGTCATCACATGAACAATCTTCAGATAAACACATTATGCAATTGGCTCGTCTCTGCAGCACGCGAGCACGCCTGAAAAAGTGTTTATAGATAAATTAGCCATGAAAATAGATCTGATTTCAGTTAATCTCATTAGCATTTCTCTTATTACGTTGTATGTTGAAGCATTGAGCTAAAATTTCATATCAATGATACATTTGCGACATACTTTTGTTACGCTGTTGTGTGTGTAAAAATTAGCGTTACTTTTAGGCTGTTAGCCTTTTAGTATTCAGCCCGGGGCGCGACGAAATCCTGGATCCGCCACTGATGGTCGACCCAACTTACTAGTTGGGGTGTCATATGTTCAGTTTTCCCCCCGATATATAAGCAACAGAGAATTTTACGGGAGGATTGGTACAGAAGTTAGCGAGCCTGACCATCGAATTCCTTCGACTTTTGCTAAGCCCGCCCCGCGATTTTTAAATGCTACACAGCACCGCTCTCTCGGTTGGTGATCTTGGAAGCATAAATCAATGCAAGTCGTCAATTTTAAAACCCATGCCATTTTTTCTCATTGTTGGTTGAGTTTTCAATTGGAATTTTTTTTTTCCAATTGCTACGCTGTATTAGTACTAGAGTAATAATGGTTGTGTGATTTTGTAGAAACCGTCAGCTGGAGAAGCATCAAACACCGTCATTATTCTAGTCAGGACTAATCGCTTTTACTCAGTACTGCTGTTATGCTGTATTATTAGTACTAGAGTACGGGTCCACCTGTGTAACTCGTTGGCCCGTGCCTCGTTGGATGCACCGAATCGCAGACCACTGCAGCTTTCCTGCCTGCCTTTTTAGGTTGACGCAAAAGAGAGAGAGAGAGAGAGAGAGAGAGAGAAGAGGTGGCTGGCGTGGCGTGCAACACTTACGTACGGGAGGGGAAGGCGAAAAGGCCGCAGGGCACGCAGAGGAATGATATATGACGGTTTGGATTAGAGCCTGTTCTTTTCTTTTGAAGCAGATGATTTTTAATTTTTGCTATAGTACTTAACTTTCAAATAAAGTATCTTCTCAAGACGGGTCTACAAATTAAATGATATACACGCCAAAAGTCCAACATCTATACCAGCCAAAATCGCAAGTGAGTATGTCTCTCCGTAATATGTATCATAAATAGCTAAAATTCAAAAATTTCAACCAAAAATCATAAACCACAGCTAAACAGGCGCTTGGAGCTGAAGTAGAATAAAAAAGGAGGACGTGATGAGGGCTCGCATCGCATGCGAGTGCCGGCTGCCCTGCCACCCTGTCTGACAAGACCAAGACCACCACCACCGCAGAGGCCACGACAATTGAAGCACTTGGTATTATTCGTTTGTTGGGTTTCGCTGGCTTAGCTGCCACACGATGCAGAGGCAGGCAGACATGCAGATGCAGAGCCACCAGTCTGGTACGGAAAACGTACGCACACCATGCATGCAAGGGCAAGGACAACCAATCAGTCACCAATGGAATTCCTCACCGCGCGCGTGCTGAAGAAGATTCGGTCTTGGAACCTGACATTCAAGTTGGTGCATGCAGATGCGAAAGGGGACGGGATGTTCAACACCACAGGTACTCGTGGCTGACGACGACGCACAGCTCCGCCGCCGTGGCGGGCACCCAGCTGATCATCGCCGCCCAACCAGGAGCTAGGACACCGTCACCGCGCAGCTCGAGCTTCTGACTCTTTTTTTTTTCTTCTTTCTCTGCGAGAATTCTGACTCGATCTGCATCCGATACGCAGCGTATGGACCTAGCTTCTTGTACTGGAACACAAGTCATGCCTGCACGCACGCACTTGACTTGAGAAGGGCAAAACTACCACCGGTACTCGTTTACTATAAAACACCTGCTTCAGGCCTTCCGGTGCAACATCATCCATCACTAAAACCAAGAAAGAAAAGACCACGCGGATAAAGAATGCGCTCCCTCTTTGTCATGGACCTTTTTCTTTTCGAGACTGATTCCCTACGCCTAAATTGACACCATTTTCCCCTTCGATTCAGGTGGCTCATTGACACGACCTAGCTTGGACTTGAGGACCCTTACGGCCTATCCATTCAGACTAGACCACAAACTTGTCTTAACTCCCCTGCTTGCAAGCTTACCTGCATCCCTCCAAATTAAGCGGCATCGTTGTCTAGAACAAACTTGATATGCGAGTGTCAGCGGCTATACAGAAACACCTTCTTATTGCACTAGTGCAAAATTACTTGTATCCTAGATGCAAGATTCAGTTGGTGTTCAGATAGTACTTCTGCCTTTTCTTTTAGCTTTAGCTTGTTCCGGTGATTGGCTCGATCCTTGGGGAATACATATATATATCACTTGAGGAGGAGGATGAAGCCAAGGCACGGTCTTGCTGCCATGGATTGGTTTTCATTGAACAAGAATGATGTTAGCAAAAAAAAAAAAAAGAAGCTAAAGCGACTCTCAAAGCTGCACGTTCATCTCATTACTCCCACGTTGTTTTCTATCATTTCTAATTTGGGTATTATGTGATGTCAGTATATACGAGACTGGTTTCAAGGGAATAGAAAGCGCTGCACTCACATAGTTCATCATGCCATCCTATTCTGAGCACCACCACTCTCATCGAGTCCTCCTACTATTGCTGCTAATGCATTCCCTCGACACTGATGGCCGACTTATGCTAGTCGCTCTTCCCCCGACACTTACTTTTGATGGTCTTGACTACGGCTACCTCCCATGACTTCTTCGTTAAGAGCGGTACTCTTCATCACTGGCAATCCTACTTCGACGACTACCTCAACGACAGACAACCACACTGCCATCTCTTTGCATGGTACTTCTCGTCGGCTTCTACTCTAGCTTAAGCATCTATGTTAGTTTCTTCTTCTCTAGCCTAAGCAGCCACGACACTCCCGTCCCTACTACGGGGGATGTTAGAGTACATATTTAGCAAGATTATAAGAGATAGAGTAGAATCGATTAGGATGATTTGTATCCAATATGGCTTCTTCCATATCCGTATTATATTGACTTGATTTATAAGTCACATTGTATTCTATATATATGTCTTCTAAGGCTCGAGCAATACATCCAATAATCATTCCGGCTATTCTATCTTCCAATGGTAGGCTCAAGTTGCTGGTGGCCACAGCTCACAGGCTCGCACCACGCTGTGGCAAGTAATGAACGGCGATGGGCTTGCTCGGTGTCCACAGATGAGTGAGGTTGTGGGCTCGCCACGGCAACCACGGTAGGGACGGACGACGAGCGGCCATGAGTGAGTGTGGTGATGGGAGTCGAGTGGCTGTAGGCAAGCACGGTGACTTGCGGCATGCTTGAAATTCACCATCTCATCTTCGATTCTTTGAAACTACATTGAAAACCTCCGAAATACGCTCGAATCTTATAGTTTTAATGTGAAAATCGCCTAAATCGTGTGAAATTTGCTTAGATTTTTTGGATGGAACTACAGCAGACCTAATGACCAGCCTAAACCAGATTTTATTAACAAAATTGGACCGGATATCTACAAGCTACGAGCCTACAAGTGGAGAAAGGGGGTACAAGGGGATGGGAGGGAAGCACAACAGCCTATAAAACAAAGACCTATTTCAAACCATGTTAAACCTGCTTGAAACTCTCTTAAACTTAGCTGGTAACACACTGAAACTCTCTGAAACCTGTTTGAAACTTGATGAAAAAGGGCTGAAACTTTTGCTTGAATTTTTTAAACTTCCTCGAAACATTTTGAATCTTGTTCACATCTATAAAATTTGTTGAAATCTACTCGAAACTTTTGCTGAAATCTTCTTAAAACTTTGACCTTCAAACATGAAACTTCCATAAAACTTGTTGCATCGTCGAAACTTATATGAAACTTAGTGCAATATGTTGAAATTCCACGAAACTTGGCTATATCGTTGGCTAGCAGCTCCCTTTACCAAAATGCAGTTTGAACAAGAAAGGCCTGTTTTCTACTCTGTTCCCTGTTGTTGTTCAAAGCATTCCGTAACTTTGCAGGGCCAAACACGCTCGCATGCTTTTGGTAACAAGTTGCTGCCACTGGAATTGCTTACGAACAATTGAAACAGACAGGCTCTCCTCAGATAACAGGAGCTGCTAAACTGCAAATTCAACCCGATGTGTGCTACTGATCTGCATTTTAAATGGCACTGCTGATTTGGAGGACAAATTTCTGTTGCAAAGAAGCTGCGAGACGAGCAGAACACTAATCATGGAGTATTATTCTAACGCTAATCATGGAGTATTATTCTATCTACTAGAAAATGTGCAGAATGGAGTCAGGGGCCTCATGCTGGACACACATGGCTTCCAAAATGATGCCTGGCTGTGCCACTCGTTCAATGGGAAATGCTACAACTTGGCTGCATATGTAAGCCCAGTTTAATTATGATCAGTCAAGCATGCATGCATCGTTCTCTTCAGCTGGTTTTGTGATGCATGGAGCAGATCTTGGACCTCCTAATTGATAAACTCTGATCTTGTTCTGTCCTGTCATCAGCAACCTGCCCTGAATGTCCTTAAAGAAATCCAGGCGTTCCTGGAATCAAACCCTTCTTCACGACCAACCCGAGCCAAAGCTGCTGGGCCTGCGGGAACAATTCTGCACCACTGGTTGGCAAGTTGAAATCCTTCTACGACGCTTCAGCCAAGCGGCGGCCCAATTTCATCGCCGTCGATTTCTACGTGGGTGCGACACCATAGCTTACTGCAAGGCTAACGCAACGTTCGGGACATGCCGTGCGTCATACCATCGCCTCCCCCGTCACCATCTCCACCGACGGCGCTTCCCAGGAGGCTAGCACAGCAGGCGATCTCGACGGGTTCAGCGGCAGGCACCTCCTCCGGTGCGGCGACCCAGCGCCCTCTCAATGGAGCTTCTTCTTTGGACTGGCATCTCTTCTTCTCGTCTTACTGTCTTTAAGATCAGCACTCAAAACTCATCTCGACGGGTTCATCTTAGTTACTGTCCTCCTACTACTTGTACCATGTTGAGGCAAACGAACGTTTTCCACTCTTGTTTCGCTGATACGTACCATTGGTATTTTGCTGCATCGATCAGTGGTCTTCAGAACAGTACGCGTGTCCAAATATATATATATATATAGGTTCCCTTTTTTTTTTTGTTCTCGGATGCATACAAAGATTCGTAATGAAATGGGGGCAAGCTTATTGGTTGAGATGATCTTGAGTACTCTTTTATTAATCCTTTTTAAATCGATCGCGTCGTTTGCCTAGCACATACTACTCGATCTGCAGGGCAAGTCTGGCTGGCACATCAAGCTGTGGTTGCAATTATTAGTGGCGTACGTGCTATGCAGACAAAACAACCATTAACACTCGTGTCCTAGTACCCTCTAGACACAAATACGTGTCGTTCAGATTTGTGTGTAGTTAAAACTTTAGTTATTAATATTTTGTTAAATATTTATATTAGATATATACAAATCATACGTATAAATTTATCTCGAAAAATATTTTCATAGTATTTTAATTTTATTAGGTGTTATAAGTGTATTACAGTAGAAATTAGTGGTCAAAGTTTTTTTTTTGAACCATATCGATATCTAAAACCGCGTGTACTAGCTAGCAGCTTAGCAATTGGTTGTTTTGGAGGGCAAAGTTTTCAAATGAAAACGACCGACCGAATTAATTGCCGGGTAATCTTCTCCAACCAGCATCATTTCAATCTTTAGCACTACTAGTATTTGGAGTAGTAGTAGTAATCATACCTAATTATGCAGCACGAGGTTGAGGTTTGAACGTTCAAACACGCACTATATAGGTCCAACCAATCCTTGTGCGCATGGCATGCATCGCGTTGCGTTGCAACAATAGGAAAACCAGCGACATGCTTGCCTGTACAAATACATATCGAGGAACCGATACATGCATGGTGCTTCGTGCCAACATTATTAACGTAAGGCCAGCTCCCAGGAAGTACTACTTTACCATGAATCTGTGAAGCATGCACGTGTGCTTAGTTTGATCCTAGAGTCACTGCAGACGGGCCCGGCCGGAAGAATTGTACAAAATTATTTTTTTTTGTTTTGTTTTGGAAAAGGAACGGTTGCTATTGTAAAAGGTTACGAGGATAGCGATACTAGCTAAGATCTTTTTGAGTAGGTAGGATCACATCGCACAATCACAATCCTATAGGATTTTAAAATATGATTATAATAAAATTATGAGAAAGACTATCTGACAGTATACCGTTAGGAAGCATCTTAATGGGATACGTATCTATCCTTTATCTAACCGATGCACACATCAGATTGAATAGTCCTTCAAGTGTCACTGGTGTTGTGAGTATTTCGGTTACTTGCTCATTGCACTTTGCTTCAGATATCAATTCTATGAGTGATTGCTATCTGTCTCTGTTTGGAACTTGCAAAGAGATTATGTAGGTTCGGTTTGATAACTCAATGATGAAAATGGTCATATATTGAAATTGAATTGTTCAAACTTGAGCTCTAAAGTATTGTTTTTGCTACCATTTGTTCTCAGTTCAGCAGTTAGTTACTTTCAAAGTGGTTACATATATTGCTTTGTGATCTCTTGATTTCATATTATATGCACCTCTGTTAGCCAATTCAGCTTGTTGTTGAACTTGTTAAAACTGTGATTCTATACTCTGAAAGTTTATCAAGTTGTTTGTTTAATTGAAGTGTTGTCTTGTGATCACCTTACTTTGCCTTTCTGTTGGCCGAAAGTATAAACTGTTGTTAGTCTGATATCAAGTTTGATAGATTAGTAAATTGTTATTTAGAACTCAAAGTTTGAATCGCTTTTGTCATATTTAATTAGTGAATTAGTGAAGAGTACAGACCATAGTAGCAGAAAAGGTCAAGATTAAATCTTGAGTAACCCTACATCTGAGAGCAATAATCTAAACACAAATTTGAGCTTTTATGCTGATTTTAATAGCCCACATGATCTAAATTTTAAGCATATTAAACTGTTTAAATTGCTTGATGAATTTATATTCATATGTTGATTTTGTTGTTTAAATGGTGCTGGAATTATGCTTGAGATCATTTATGCTTTGCTAGAATTAAATCTGAGTTCATGCTAAACCGCATACTCCTATTATGAGCGGGGGAATGCCCGCGCGGAGGAGGCGGCCACATCGCCCGCGCGCGTGCTCCGTTCGCCGCGTGGCGGCCGAATTTCGGTACGGTCGGGAGACTGTTTTTGCGAAAAAGTCCCTGTATTTTCCCAAAATCACGTAAAGATCCTTGATCCTCGCGAAAAGGTCCCTGCCAGTTTTTTAAAACACTTTTTTTGAAAACACCCCTCCACTTCACCGAAATTTTGTATACTTTGCAGGATAGCGCCCCGCGGTTTCCTAAATTACGTACAGGTCATCGTTTAGTTACGTACATGTCCTCAATTTTTTACGAAAAAGACCTTTTACTTTTTTGAAAATACGCATGTGCCTTCGATTTTTTTTAAAAAAAAACTTCTCACGAATTATCGCCTCTTTTACTTCGGTACACACGGTGGCTGGCTATGAGTCTAGTTATTTACAATAGGGGGAACCCCGCGGAGTCCAGCGATGCTCCCTCCGGCAATGATCTACACAGAGGGAACAACAGACTTCGGTGGAGCTATTCACTTTTTCCTATTCGTTTTGTTTGTGTTCTTTTTCTTGATCACAAATCGTGGACGGGCAGCATGACCTGACCGAGGGCTCGCTGGACACCTTGAGGACTCCGATGTTGGTGGAGATGCACAAGAGGCTCCAACGGGCCACGCGGTGGCGCACGCCTTGCCTCGCGCGAGGTCGCTTCATGCGCAAAGTTCACGGCATAGCAGCTAGGTGCGAGCACATGCCTGTTCTTTTTAGTTTTAGTTTTTGATTTCTGAACTGTTCATGAGAAAGAGTACAAAGCAACAAAAACTCCCGTGATGTTTTGGTCAATATAAATGAAGTTGTTATAGTGCGTACTATAATTAACTTGTAGACTTTATCTTAAAAAGACACTTCATTTAAAAAAGTTAGATACCATAAAAATAAAAAAAAATAACTTTTAAAAGCTTAAAAGTAAATGTCCATGCATAACAATATTGAGTTGAATGAATTGATGCCACGTTGCCATTGGCTTGTGATCGAGCGAAATGGGTAGGAACTTTCGTCGTCGGCGTGGTGGTCAGGGAGAGTTGCCCTGCCTGACTGGGACAATGCTCTCGATTTCTTCTGGATGCACCACGTGCTCTGAGACCTTGAAGAAAGAGCGGTAGGGCCACTAGTACTACACCATTACTCCATTGTACTACTCATATAGCGATCGATCATGATTCATCGCATCGCATGGTCCCATGATCAGTGGATAAGAACAGTGAGCACCAAGACTTTCTTTTCCTGTCCAGTGTAAAGTGGTAGTTACTAGTTCATCCGTTTCATAAAATATGTAGCCAGCCGCCCATGAGATAGCTACCGTAGTTCTTGCTCGAGCCACGCGCGCACCAACTCCGGCAATTTTGGTTGTGCGAGTGGGCATTTTATATACGGCTACTGCTCGTATACTACCATTCATTTATATATGGTGCATATCAGTTAACTATGGCGATCGAGAGTGGTCGCCCCATGTCATGATCCATACGTGCACCTCCGCTCTTATCCTTACCAATATATCAGGTCATGCAACCCCACCCGTTTCGGCTGTGCTTCCAAAGGAACGGCCTGTTTCTTTTCAGTTTATGGTTTATTATTTCTCTTAAACAAACAAATAAACAAAATGTTTTTTCACTTCCATTTTGAAATAAATTATTAGAACAACCATTTCGAAGCAGATTATTGACATTTGATTCGTTATTCGTTCACACAAGTGCTCACACTAAAGCTTAAAAACTCATATGTGGTAGCCCATAAGAACCCATCCAATCAAACGTAATCGAAATCAGGCGGGGGATAGGGGACATAGGCGGACGACGGCTCAGGGGAGGAGGGGCAGGGGCGACGGATCGGGGGAGGGGCGGAGGCGGGCGGTGGGTCTAGAGAGAGGAGGGGCGAAGGGGATGACTCGTATGTATGTATGTGTGCGTGTGCGCGCGCAATAATGCCCAAAGTATTTTTACTAGAATAATGCTCCTATTTGTTATTGGTATATATTGTACAAGAGGGGATGGCAGGGGACGGGTCTGTGGGAGTGGTGAAGGTGGAGGACTAGAAGGGATGATTAGAGAGGGACCAGAGCCAAGAGGAGGAGGCGGCGGTCAACAACGGGTTAGGTGGTTGAGTAGGGCCTAGATAGGGCCGAGGGCGAGCTACGGTTTACGATCTGCACTACGCCTCTGGTAATTTTTAGTCTAACGAATATTTTGTTTTAATTCATTGTTGTGTTATTCTTGATAATCATCGATGAAGTGGTAAAATTTATATTTATTCATAGATTTGTAAATTATAATAATCACTATATTTATATTAATTTAGTTTAGTTTCGTTCATCTTTCCAAATGAATGGATTCGCCATGCACAGGACACAGCTAGGCCCTGTTTGGCAGGGCTCCTCTTCACAAGTGGAGCTGTTTTTTTTGGCTTCACAAGTGGAGCCAAGTGAAGCTACTTTTTTCAGCTCCTTGGGTGGAGCTATTTTTGTCTCAGCAGATTTTAAGGAGCTCCTTGGGTGGAGCTATTTTGCTTTACCCCGTTTGGCACAAAACAGCTCCAAACAGCTCCAAGGAGCTGGTGGTGGAGCTGTGCCAAACGGGGCCCTAGATAGCTCTTAGAGCGCGTAAACAATTGACGAAATGGCAGGCATTGTTCCTTCACCACGTGGTTGTTGAGGCTGTTTGATCTTTCCTAGATCTCTATTTCCTTTTTTTTTGGATTTTGTTAAATATCATGCGGATGTTTTTTTCTAACTATCATTCAGATTTAGAACTGTTGGATGAGAGATCCAATGGTCATGAATTCTCTCCCCCTCTCTCTCCCTTGAATTCTATCCCCTCCTCCTTGAAAAAATCTCCCCCTTTTAAAAACAAAGGCCCCTCGATCTCTAATTCAAATATCAAAAATTTAAATAATAGTTAGAAAGAAAATATCTAGATGATGTCTAGACACTCCCGAGCATGGTAGTAAGAGGTGCTAGCTACTCATCCGGCCGGCCGGCCGGCTATAAATATGACGTGCGTGAGGAAGCCACAAGCAAGATACCCACACCGAAAATGGCGAGAAGCGGTAGCTACTCTACTCGTGCAGTGGCCATCCTGCTGGTCTCCACCCTCGCCGTGCTGCTCTCCCCAAGTCCAACGCTCTCTCTTCCTTTGCTCACTGTCACCGGCGATGCCGTCCTCTCCCCCGACTTCCACGTAGCGTCGTGCCCGCAGCTGGAGAACATCGTGCGCTCGGCCGTGCAGGCCGCTCTCCAGAGGGAGATCGCCCTCGCCGCCGGCCTCCTCCGCATCTTCTTCCACGACTGCTTCCCACAGGTAACTAATTTCACCTGATTACTTCTAGGAACTAACTGATTACGGACCGACTAGCCTAAACCAAACCAATACGACGGTGCTGACAGTGCTGTTGTACTTACAGGGCTGCGACGCGTCTGTCCTCCTCAAGGGCACCAACACGGAGCAGGCCATGGGGCCCAACACGACGCTTCAGCCGAGGGCGATGCAGCTCATCGAGGACATCCGCGCCAAGGTGCACGCCGCCTGCGGCCCCACCGTCTCCTGCGCCGACATCACCGCCCTCGCCACCCGCGACGCCGTCGTCGCCTCCGGGGGCCCATCCTACGACGTGCCACAGGGCCAGCTCGACAGCTTCACCCCTGCTTCCGAGAACGACGTCAACAACCTCCCCTCGCCGGCCACCGCCAGCGTCTCCGATCTCATGTCCGCCTTCGGAAGCAGGGGCCTCAGCGACCTCGCCGACCTCGTGGCGCTCTCCGGCGCGCACACCGTCGGGAGGGCGCACTGCCCCTTCTTCGCGGACCGGTCCGGGCGGCAGGACGACACCTTCTCCAGGAAGCTGGCGGCCAACTGCAGCAAGGACCCGAACCGGCTGCAGAACCTGGACGTGCGCACGCCGGACTTGTTCGACAACAGCTACTACATCGACCTGACCTTCAACCAGGGGGTCTTCACCTCCGACATGGCGCTGATCAAGGACCGGAGCACGGCCCCGATCGTGAGGCAGTTCGCGCAGAGCAAGGACGCCTTCTTCGCCCAGTTCGCCAAGTCCATGGTCAAGCTCAGCCGCGCGCCGAGGCCCGCAGGGAACGTCGGCGAGATCCGGCGCAGCTGCTTCAGGCGCAACGGCCAGAGCGTCATCGACTCGGACGTCGACGCCGGCGAGGAGGAGGGGTTTGCCGCTTCTGCTTGAACGATCGAATGATAATGATTGACGTAAGGTAATGCGGGACGTGCGTTAGCGTGCACGGCCGTAAGTCAATCCCGGCGTGCCATGTCGACTTCCCCATGCGCTGTGTTTCCTAGCTACTTTCGTTCGTTCGTTCGTGCAGCAATAAGACTTGAAGCTGGCGTTTCAGACTACGTACTCAAGAAGGGTATCCTGCACGGCATGATTACACAACACGCTTATTGCCTTAATTGCTTGCTTGTCAACTTTTCGGGGTGCATTTTCACTTGACACTAACAAGCGGAAAATAATCCTATCCAACCCTGGTACTATGCATATGACGTACGTTGCACCTTGTTCAGACCGCGGTTCTAGCTTGGGCAGCTACATCATGGAGATGCTGCTGTACCTGGACATGGGCCCGTTGCTTATCAAATTCGACTAGAGTTAGAGAGAAAATTGATACCATGCCACTCCTCTTTGGAGTGGCTTCGATAAAATGCCACCCTCTAGATGGCAATTGTTAAAAGGGATAGACTATTGCACAGGCGACTGAAATTTTTTTATCTTTCAGTCACCTAAAGTTGCACTTTGAATCACCTGAAGTTGCACATATTTTTTTGGAGGGGGCTGCAATTTTAGTTGATTGAGAGTGCAATTTCAGGTCACCTGAAGTTGCACTCTGAATCACCTAAAGTTGCAGCTGTTTTTTTAGGGGGGCTGCAATTTTAGTTCATTGAGAGTGCAATTTCAGGTGACTGAAACATAAAAAAATTTCAGTCGCCTGTGCAATAGCAAAACTGTTGTTAAAATGCCACTCAATACATGATGATCTCTATGATTTGCCCTTTTAGGGGTTTTAGCTATTTCTTTTTCGTTTTTTATTTTTTTTCCCACCAAAATTGTATGTGAAATGACCATAATACCCCTTCTCTTTAGCCATTTCTTTCTGAGTCTGTCTTCTCCGTTCGAACGAGAGGCACCGCCGCGGGAGGTCGTGGGCCGCCGGCACGGGACGCCGCCGGCAAGGCCCGCCTCCGCCACCGCACGCACGCCCAGGCCGCCGCTGCCCGTACGGGCTTCTCCGCTGCCGCCGCAGGCACGGGCCGCCTCCGCCGTCGCCCGCTGGATCAGGGGCAGGGGCAGGAAGACGAGGGGCCCGGGCGCCGACTCGAAGAGCTCGTCGCCACCGAAGAGGGAGGAGGACGAGAAGGAGGCCGAGGGCGCGGTGGGCGGCGTTGCATCGCCCCGCATCTCAGCAGCGCCGTCGGTCGGGAACCCCCTCGGCGCGGGGGACCATGGGAGGGAGCGCAGCTGGCGGCTCCCAGATCCGCCGGCACGAGAGGCGCCGCCGCTGGCGGCGGTGGCACCCCGTGGAGGAGGCGGCGAGCCCAGCAGGAGGAGGCGGGCGGCGGCGCCCCGTCCGTGCGCGCGGGCGCGGCAGCCCGTGCCGGCGGCGGAGAAGCCCGCGCGGGCAGTGGGCGAGCGGGCGGCGGCGGCCTGGGCATGCGGGCGGAGGTGGCCCGGGCGTGCGGGCAGATGCTAAAGAGAAGGGGTATTATGGTCATTTCACATACAGTTTTGGTGGGAAAAAAAATAAAAAACGAAAACGAAATGGCTAAAACCCCTAAAAGGGCAAATCATAGAGATCATCATGTATTGAGTGGCATTTTAACAATTGCCATCTAGAGGGTGGCATTTTATCGAAGCCACTCCAAAGGAGTGGCATAGTATCAATTTTCTCAGAGTTAGATCCCCTCCTGGTGAGTCTCAGGGCACATCCATCCTGGAGCCCTCATGCCATCCGTCAAGCAAGTTTAAGCCCAGCTCTCCCCAGTCTTGTCATTTTTTTCCTTGCCCTCCGACCATCGTCATCCTGTGTCCCTCGCCGACGCCTTGCCTTTGACATCTACAGCGACTTGTGCCCTCAGCTGGAGAGGATCGTGCGCTCGGTCGTGCGGGCCGCGCTTCAAAGGGAGATCTCCCTCGCCATCGGCCTCCTCCGCATCTTCTCCCACTACTGCTTCCCTCAAGTACTCTTACGTCCCGCTCATTTCGGCTTGAATTTCTGGCTTCTGACTTATTTTTCACTATTCATAAATTTCGTCCTTTTCTGAACTTTCGGCTTTTTTAAAAAATTTTTTGCCGATTCTTTTTCCCGTATTTGTTTGCGTTATCCATGATGAGTTAACATATTTTTTCTATTTTTAAATTTATTTAAATTTAATTAAGCCAAATAAGCCACATTCAGTTACAGTGCAATTTCAGCCATAAGCCACTATTTTTCAGCCCAACCGAGCGCGGTATATTAACTAATTCTTCAAAATTTCCATTTAAAAAGATCACCAACAATGCTCATTGAGCCTTAATTTTTTACCATATTTGTAGGGCTGCGACGCGTCCATCCTTCTGACAGGAGCCAACAGCGGGCTGCAACTGCTGCAGACCCACCGTCTCCTGCACCGACATCACCGCCCTTGCCATCTGTGACGCTATCGTCGCGGTACGGAAGAACGTCAATGTCCTACTACTTGTAGATTGATAGTAGTAGTACTGCTCCGTGTCGAGCATGTTTTTGACATATAAATATATACTGTCAATATCTTGTAACTTTAATCGTGAAAAGAAACTCCTGGGCGGAGCTATCATGATTTGGTTCCCAGGGACATAGGTATTGCCGAACATTGTTAACAAATCTTCGTGTCTCATATGTGCTTTTGCGCTTGTTGTGATTATTCTCTTGTGCTAGGGCTGCCACCAGTTTCAACAATTGGTATCAGAGCTCTATTGCGATAGTGGCATTGGGTGCTCAGTTCTAAGTGAAGTTCGACAGAACATAGAACGTTGGATTGTGGCAGACGAGGGCGAAGGATCTGTTAGCGCAGCGGGAATGTTCCAAGGTAGCCAAATGGCATGAAGGATGATGTTGAGATGAGTTGAAGGAGCAGGCAATCATGATCAAACGGCTGTGTCTTACAGATCAGGTCATGTATCACGTGATTGATATGGCCTCGTCGAAGGAAATCTAGGACAAGTTGGGAACTCACTTTATGTCCAAATCACTCATGAATAAGTTGTATCTAAAGCAGAAATTGTACAGGCTCAAAATGCAGGAGGGTTCTGATCTTGCACAGCATGTCAATGCCTTCAACAGGTGATCACCAACCTAGGGCGTTTGGAGGTAAAGATTGAGGATGAAGGCAATGTGATAATTCTATTATGTTCATTGCCACCATTGTATGAACACTTGGTCATCACTTTGACGTGCGGGAAAGATACTATCAAGGTTGATGATATCACTATAGCTTTGTTGGCACATAATCAACGAAGGCAAAACACATAGAAGAGTTTTCTTGATGATAGTTTGTTTGCAAAAGGGAAAGTGTCGGAGGAGATCGAAACACATTGGATCAGGAGATAGTGCTATGCAATTTGCATTAATCTCAGTTGTAATCAATTTTTCTGAGCAATAGCCACACAAGACGTATGGTTATTATTCTCCCAAGAGAAGGCCTAAATCTGTATAAAAATTCATGTGTCTCTACTCTGCACGTTCATACACCTAGTTTTCTAGAGTTCCCCGAATCCAAACAAATCATACGTAAAATCGATATTAAAACATCGATAGTAATTAATGAAGAAAGAATAGGAGTATACAACTATATGAATTCATGCATAATGGAGAGTGGTTACATTTGTAAGAACCCCAACAACTTATTATACTCAATGATTTTCTTCCATCAAGGTCATTCTTCAATTATGTTTCTGAAGTTGTATTTTCTTTAAAGTTTTTATTGTCATTTCCAATATTTATGATATCCTAAAATCTAAATAACCTAGAAGATATATAAATATATTCTCAAACATCTAAGTCATATTATTTCATACTACAAACTTGGAACAAATCTAGCCACACAAATACGCGAGCTAATGTGCTAGTTTATCATAAAAACACTTTCATTTATTTTTTTTTGAAACGGAGGGAGAGCACCCACTTCTTTTATAGAATGAATACCAAGTAATAGTTCTCGCAGAGACACCAAACAAAACACAAAGGGATAAACGTTCTGACCAACCTAAACATCAAAAATACTTTTATATTATTTTATTTTAATGATTTTACTAATTAATAATTTATAAAAGTAATGATCGTATTGAAGACCATATCAATATCTAAAATGATAAGTAAACAGGCTTCTTTTTTTCAGTTTTTAAAAGTTGTTTTTCAGTTTTTCTATAGTAATTAGTTTTAAAGTGCATTTTTAAGATCGAATCTATAAGCTGATTATAGTACACACTATAGCGACATCATATTTATTGGCTAGAACCGCACGCGAATTTTTTTATTTCGTACTCTCTCATACAAATAGTCTAAAAATCATAAACTACGACTATAAACCATAAATCGAAACCGAAAAGAATAGGTCCAAGGAAATACTCTTTACTAATTAAGTCCCAGTGATCCTAGACTTCTGGTTAATCTTCTGCCCCTACTCGAAAGCATGGTCCATCTGTATGCTATTCGGATTCCACATATGTAACAGTAATGTAGTAGTTCTCGTATTCAACACTGGTACAGTACTTTAGTGGACCAAAGCACATGCGCTCATGCAAAAGTGTCTCCATACAACACAGCTTGACTTTTGGGCAGGAACGCACTCAACCTGACTGACTTTTGGGCCACGTGTTGGGCGAAATTTTACGAGTTTTTGTCTTGCAAGTGGAAGACATCATCCGGAAGACACTCCCCAAAACATGGATTCCTGGCCACCAAAATTAGGTCCTCTTCCAATCCAAATATTAACCGTTAGTTAGTTTGCTATCAAAATTTAGGGGTTGGTTGGTTCGCAGCCCTCAAAAACCTTATCAAATTTTACTAATACCAACAAGATTCATCTAGCATTTAGACCACTACCAATATTTTGCATGCCCATGAAAATTTAACAGGGTGTAGTACAAATCTTGCCAACACCAGCGCGTTTTGCGGGCGACGAAAGAGCTGCAGCTCATTGCCCCGATGACGTGGCAGCTTGGGTGGGTTGCATTAAAAGCTTTAATGGTTTGGTTAACAAACTTCAAACGGTGATATTTTCTAAACCGGGTATCCAATTAACACTGCTTAAACCATTGTATTACTTGTGAGGAGATCCACAAATCAAGAACGACTATGTTTCCCTGGCCATCGCTTTGGCTCTTTACTTTTCCGGTGGATTAATGTCTTTTTGTTGAATAAATCGACATCGTTGCACTCTTTCATGGTCTTCTCCAACACCATTCGTGATATCCTTGTTTGAACTTTTATTTTTATTAACTATTTCAGTTGATTTTATTGGAGTTCATATACAAATCAAATTGCTAATTTTATTTAATTTATATTTAATTTTAGTTATTTAGGGATTTAATTTTGCAATTGTATATTTCGTTTTTACTAAATTTGTACACAAATTCAATTGCTAATTTTGGTTTAGTTTTTTACTATGAATTATAGTTATTTTAGGATTTCACTGGAATTCGTATCGAAATCAAATTACTAATTTCGTAAAAGTGCCTTGTGCAGTGTCACCATCGTGACACAACGCGGTGATGCCACCGCCGACCTCTCCTTCATCGCCGGTGATATATCCCCCAACTCCTCCCCTCTCTTCCTTGATGCTTGGATATGAAATTATGAATTGTTGGATGGCTAGGGTTTCGACCATATAAATCTTGATGCTTGTGTGTGTGAAAATTAATTATTGATGGCTTAATTAGTTCTTGTGATTATTGATGGATGGTTAGGATTTCGGTCCTTGTTGAAGTTCATGTTTTATTGCAGGATAAAGACATAGCTGTTAATTGACTAGACATATGCGACCACGGCTTACGATCGCGTGCCTACAACCATGACTTACGACCATGGCTTACGACCACGTGCTTACGACCACGATATACCAAAGCAACAAAACAACAACACATACAACCTAAACAATGAGCCACCAAAGACATGGCGCTAATCATGAATAGGCCTGTTTTGGTTCATCTGCATTCTCTGGCACCAATCATGACATGCCTGCTTTGGCTCATCCACATTATCTGATTATGTTGTTTTATAGCGCAATTAAAGAATGTTGATGAACTGAAGGATACCCATTTATGATATCACATAGACTATCATAGACGGTTCATAGTAAAAATCATATGTGATAATTATTATCACAGACGGTTCAAAAATCGTCTGTAATGCCCTTAAGATATTACTGACCCATAAGCATAAACGATTCAGGAAACCGTCTGTGGTGACATTTTTGAACCGTCTAGCAGTGATCGAACAAAATACGAAAATGGTGAATATAATTTGCTTGTGGGCAGAGAATAGCTAAGGTGGCTCTAGATATACTTTCACATATCACAACAAGAAAGAACGCCAAGGAAATCAAACAAAAAATTCTCAGATCACGAAATCTCTTGGTGAGGGCAAAAACAAGCAAACCCGAGTTTCTTCCTGAACTTGCTATCAAAGTGTATAGATGGATGGAGGTTAATTTTTAGAAAGAGAAAATTGAGAATATGCCCTCCAACTAGATGGAAATCTAGGATATACCCTCCTTTAGATCCTAATTGATAATATACCCTCCTTTAGAGTGTTTTGTTGAGAAAATGCCCTTTTTATACTATTTAGTACCTCTTAAGTATACTAATCCGTATTGTACTGTATTTTGACATTAGGATGACCATTTTGCCACAGGTTGTCTTCTTCAGACTGTATCCTCCTTTAGACAGCTTACCTTTTGTCTGCATTAGTACCTCCTTTTTATACTATATTTTATACTATTTAGTACCTACTTTAGACTTATCTTCTTCACAGCCGTACATGGGGGCAAAATGGTCATTCTAATGTCAAAATACAGTACAATACGGATTAGTATACTTAAGAGGTACTAAATAGTATAAAAATGGTATTTTCTCAACAAAACACTCTAAAGGAGGGTATATTATCAATTACGATCTAAAGGAAGGTATATCCTAAATTTCCATCTAATTGGAGGGCATATTATCAATTTTCTCTTTTAGAAATTATCTCCATCTCTTATACGTCCTAGGCACATTAAGTTCAAGAATAGGGAAGAGAAGAGGAAAAACCAAGCAAGATAAGTGCAAATCAATCAACACAAGAGATAGTTATATAGATGAACAAAGATTAATATATTACAACTTGAGGAAGAAAATTATACAGATATTCTACCTTGGAGGATAAAGAGCACACCACAACACTATTATCTCAAATCCTAACACATGTGAACACTTAGTGAGAATGGTTAGATTATTAACTACAAGTTTTTATCCTAACTCGTTAAATAGATAGGCTAGCCAGTCATATCTAACCCTTAATAGATATTATCCACTTAGCACAATTGGGAAACACAATAACCCCACACACATGGGTTTTAACTCATACATCACACTTATACACACTTTCAAAACACATAAGTCCGAATCTAGTAAGTCCTTAGATTTGATCTATCTTGATATTCTCAGCTTTTTCTTGACCTAAACCACTTTTCCAAGTACCTCTCATGCGCCACAGTTTTGATTCAAGATAGTTTTTTGGTATTATAGTTAAACTAAAAAATACTCTTTCTTGACCCGATCATTTCCTTCCATTGCAAGCAATTTCCACATGTAATTGCACCACTGCCTTGCCACACATAGCCAAATCTCTCCTGTTTTGGTTTCATCGGACCACGCCTCAATTGGACCAACTTGAGTTACATGATGCAACCTACCGTTCGAACTTCCCTTTAATATTTTTTGCCTCGGCTCCGCCATTCTCGATCGTTCTGGGTCTCGGCTCCGCCATGAGTGTAGATCCGATCTTTGCCATTGACTATGGTTGACTCCAAGTAGTTCTACACATCTAAAGACAAAGAAATCGTTTCTGAGCATAAGTTTTTCATAACTTGACCCATATTGATTGTAACACGTCTCATGTAACATATATCCACTAACTCGGGTCAAAGAAAATCATTTCACCACTCAAATATACAAATAAAAAATCCTGCCCAAAGGCTCACAGGCCAGCAGACCGCTACCGTGATCCGGTCAGACCGAAGTCCATTTCCGGTTGGACCGTCAGGATGCTTCCAGATCAATTCAACTGAACAATTCGGACAATCACTAACAAGACATGCATGCTGACCAATTAATGCTTGACAGACAGTAACTAGTACATAAATCAAGTACATGAATAGTGGTTCAAGATTCGTGGCTTTCAATTGCATGAGATCATGTGCATGCATATATGGCATCAATGCTACTCAAGAACATGTAGAACATAAACTACATGCAAGGTATCCTGTTACTGTATAGCCAACTTACAAACAGTTTCAAAAATCCAACAAAATTGTAATTCAAAATTTTGACTTTCCCAAATTACCTAGCACTAACCGAACGTGTGATGCATGCGAAGATACCTAGCTAGCTAGCTGCAAATGGAAGCCCGATTTAGTGGGGTGAATATCAAGATGCTAGCTTGAACGCACTCTCTTTTCTTTTGGTATTGACGTGTTAATTTAGAAAAGTGCCAGCAAATACATCAATGAAACTAAAAGATCAAATTTGTTGTATATAGGCTAAACTAGAGGGCCCGATTGCATGTACACTTTATGTAAATAAAGGCCTATTAGGAATGAACTGTTCACATATATAAATCTATAGCATCTTTTTTAATTTTGACTTCTAGTATTTTCTCCCTAAAATAATCTATCCTAAAATTGAAAAATACGACAGATAACATATATCACATGTTGTGTTACCTAGCAGATATGGTTCCCAATCTGGAGAATTTTTAGTTTCTCGTGTACCTCCACCGCTATTATTGCAGATCAATTTACCCGAAGTCAACGAGCAAACAAAAATCTTGTACCCGTTTGGGCCAGAAATTTCATGTACCTACGCCGTTGGCTTATTCCGAGCCATTTAAGGAAGTTATTATCGAGCAGCCGAAGGGAAGCGGTCGAAGGAAAGTCGTGATTGAGCAATCGTGGTCATGAGGTGTGGTTGAGGACACCGTGGTCGAAGGCGTGGTCAAAACTATGGTCGAAGCTGCAGTTGAAAGACTCGAAGCCTGTGGTTGTGGTCGTTGGTGCCTGTGTGTGGAGTCGAAGTACGTGGTCACGGTCGTAGCAGCGAGGAGTACTGTAGCGGCCGTGTGCGGCTGGTCTCTATAGTTGTTGTTGGTCTCTATAGCAGTTGTCAGCACACTGCGCGGTGTGGGCAGGTAGCAGAGCAACGTGGGCAGTCGGCGCTGTAGTTGAGGCCAGAAAAGCCGTCAGAGTTGTAGCAGTAGTGGGTGTGTGCATAAGATGGTGTAACCGTATATACGTGAGGCCTATTTAAGACATATAAATCTGTAGCGCTTATAAGAGTTTGAGGAAACAGAGTGAATAGAAGAAGAAGAAGAAGAAAAGTTCCCTTCTGTATTTTTGCGCGTCCTTTTTCCACTCGTGTAGCTTTCTTTTCCTTGTCTGGGCCAACACGCGCGGCGCATGCCGTCATAAGAGCATTTCTTCCGCGTGTGCTCGACGCTCCGCAGCCACCTTCCTCTTCTCATCTTCATCTCTTGGTTCTCCTCTCGTCACATTGCCATTGACAAGAACAAGACACTCAAATCATAGGCGTTGGATGTTGGTGATACTGCTTAAATTGCGGTGTAAGTGCCAGACCAGGTACATCGTTTTCATTCGCCGATCCATGCATGTGTGTCTTAATTGGTTGTAGCTAAGGTTTGCGCTTTCTTTTTCCTTCTTGGTAGGATTCAAAGCTAGCAGATGACCATGTGGAATTTGGTACTTTGCAAAGTGCAGACACAGCGAATTCTCACGCGCGTCGTTAATTTGTCTAGCTACTGGGGTGCGTTCTTTTCTCGGTGCGATTAATAGTTTATGGCTACGATTTTTAACTCTAACATGAACGTTTGTAAGAATGTACTGAATATCGATACGTCGTTTTGAAAAAAACTGTCATATTAAACTGCTTTGGAACGGTAATAATGAAACTATCCTATTTATTTATTTAGAAGAAGTCATAAGGTACAAGTTGTTTGTTCCTTCGCTTATTTATGTTGGTCAACTCTTAATTTGTACGTACCTCTGTCTTTCTCTCTCCATTAATTGTTGGAATTACATTAATTAGTATGTAGCTCGTTGTCTCGCAATATAAGTCCTTATTTTTTAAAAAACGTTGTACTATAATATAAGTTAATTACAGAGGTTAAATATATAGCTATTACAATATTTGTATTATGGGGGTGTTTGGGACTGCTCCACTCCACATTTTTCAGCTCCGCTCTATGTTTTTTAGCCAAACAGGTTCAGCTCCACGCACTCTGTTCGAGGAAAAAAAGTGGAGTTGTGAGAGCACCTAAATGGGTGCTCCACAAACTCTAGGTTTTTTGTGGAGCTGCTCCACGGTAGAATTCGTGGAGCAGAGTTTGTGGAGCAGTCCCAAACACCCCCTATATCACTATATGTCTTTACTTTAATTCTAAAAAATAAGTGATTAATTGTAATATATCATTAATAGGAGATATGCATAATCCAATTATATTAATTTTTTAAAAATTTAATATCTTTTTAGTCTGTATGTATAATGGGTTTTTGACTTATATTTACATAAGAGAGGAAGTAGTTTTGTATGTAACGCGCGTTATCGTTTAGCGTACATTAGTACCGGCTGCTAGTGTGTATTGATCGATTTTTTTTAGCTGGAGCACTTGTTAATTTATGCTCGTGCGTGTGCGTGTGCGTGTGTATATATATATTATAATATACAGCACACACGAGTGCACGTTTGATTCGACGGCACTATGATACTATTATATATGATGTAGTACTCGATCGGCGCGCATTAGAGATGCGTACGGAAAGACGAGGTGCAAGCTAAGAGACACGCGTGCGCGTCCAGATTAAAGAGGACGACCGAATAAACAAAGCTAGTGCGAGCGTTGAACGCGCGTTTTTGATAGATTTCGAAGCCGTGATGCACGAGGCCGGCCGGGCATAAATCTTTATCAAACCAGTCGTCGATTCGATCGATCGAGTGCTAATTAAAGCTTGCAAACGAGCTAGCTAGGGTACATTTTGCATGTAAGTGGAGATGTGTCATACTGCGCCGCATCGAGCGCTCTGGAAAGATGATGTGTAGGCTTTTTTTTTAGGTTGTGGTCTATAGGTTATAAGCTTAAATATTTAAATTTTAGCTGTTTATAAGAGATAATACGTAGAGAGAAATAGTTACATGTGATTTTGATCGATACAGTTAAACTCGGTATATTTATTACTATAATCCTTATATTGATACCGTCTTAAAAAACACATCATCTAAAAGCCCCCATTGAAAAACCAATTACTGTCATTCATATAATTAAACATGAGTCATTCAACTGGAAGTCCAAACGAACTCAGCCAATGATGCTGCTGCTGCTTGAGAAATGGGGAGAGGCAGGAGTGTTTGCAGAATCAGACGCAGAAGCACAGACAAGTTAAAGGAGGCCAAATGCACATGCGTGCATGCCTATATATATATGTATTCCCTCTCTCCTCTCCTCCCGCGACTCGCTCCGTCGCCCAGCTGCCTGCCTATATATACACTCTTCGATCTTCCACCTCCTCTCGTCCCCAGCCCCAAACAAGGAGCAATTCGATCGAGGGAACCCGGCCGGCCAATTAACGTACGTACAATGGGGGCCGGGGAGGTGGTGGAGGGGATCAAGCCGGTGGCCGCCATGGTGCTCGTCCAGGTCATCTTCGCCGGCGTCAACATCTTCTACAAGCTCGCCGTCTGCGACGGCATGGACATGAGGGTGCTCGTCGCCTACCGCTACCTCTTCGCATCCGCCGTCCTCGCGCCGCTCGCCTACTTCGTCGAGAGGTCCGTGCCATCCCATATATACCTCGCCCTTCAATTCGATCGTTACTACCTAGCTACGAGTACTCCTATACGCGCATGCATGCTTAATTCAAGTTCCCTTTGAACAGTATTCATCAATTGAATATCGTTTTTCTACCGATATGATTCATTTACGTACCCTGCTTTTTTTCATCTCCTCTCTCGCTCGCTCTCTGTTCATCTTGTTTTGTGTTTTACGGACTTCTCTGCAGAAGCCAATGCCCATATCTTCTGTATTTTCTCCATGTTTCCCTGTCGCGCAAACGTATTGACCACCGTACCCTCCTTTGGTGGCAAAAATCTACGGTCTAGCTTGAATGTGCTCCCGTCCCATCTAGTATTTCTCTTTATATATATATGCAACGCACAGGTGTAAAATAAATGCCGCCCCTAACTGACCCAACTAGTCAATCGTTCCACCATTCCACTGCATGCTCAGTTACTAACGTTTGTTAATGATGGTAAAGTTGTTATCGAATGTGTATCAAGTTATCATCTGTAATGAATGAAATTACTTACAGTTATCATCCGTAATTCATAAAGTTATTGCCATGTGTGAGTGAAGTTATTATCAACATGCATGCATTAAGAGGAAAGTTACTACCGTATATGAGTGAAGTTACTGCCAAATATATATAGAGTTATTGACCGTTTGTAACATTATAAAACTGACGGCAACTCTACTTGTATTTGACAATAACTTCACTCATACATGATAGTAATTTTATATGACATATTTTTTTGTAGCGTCAAAACATATTCAATATGGATCTGGTTTTGTTAAACCTGTAATTTCGAACACAATGATGAAAATGGATCACATATTGGTTTTTTGGTGAAAAAGTTATTGTATTTTTTAGGTTGTAAGCAAGATATAAAAATCACAGTCAAGTGCATTTATTCTCTTCTCTCTCTTGCATGCATACATGCAAGTCAAGTTCCTACCTGTTGTGAGGAAAGTTATTGCCAACTGTGTACTGTGAGCGTTCGGCAGTAATTTTACTCACCACTGATGGTAATTTCATTAAAAAATGTCAGCAACTTTCCAGAACTGTGAAGGTTTGGCAATAACTTCATTTCAGAACCGATGGTAACTTCATTCAGAAATGAGTTCCGACGCGTTAGTTATCATTAATTCATGAACTGGTTATCATCAATTCGCGCGTGCAGTCAGCAACCTACACGTACCGTGCATGTAAACGCTGAAGAATAGCGTTACCATATGTGTATATGTTGCCTTCTTGTGCTCATTCTGGAAAAAATGATCTAGCTAGCTGTTCCTTTCTTTGCACGGTTTATATATAGTAATTGATCTGGAAATTAAATGTTCAGCGCATGCAACTTAATTTCCATCTGTTTATATTTTTTCACAAGAATATAATTCCCATGTATTTATCTGTATTAGTAAAAACTGCAGTGTTTCTCTTTTTTCCCCCCTTTACTCGAGCGGTCGATGAGCATACACGTTAACTCCTGCATATGCATATCTACACTAGCTGTATCTGCCGAGAAGAAGAAGAAAGAACTGAAGAATTAGCATGTATATGCATGCTAGCTCATTACCATCTACATGCACGTGCAAATGCTTCACAATTATAGTTTGCAGATTGGTAGAGTGGTCATTTGACAAGTCTCATTGGGTGCTTTATTTCAGGAAGAACCGAACAAAGCTGACGTGGAGAGTGGTGATGCTGTCCTTCATCTGCGGCCTCTCCGGGTGGGTAAACTTTCCTCGGTTGTCTTTCGCTCCCTTTCCCAACGAGTGAAGCTTTTAGCTTTCTCTTAGAAATAGTAATAATTTATAGAGAAATTTGCGGAGAGATATTTATATATAATTTTAATTAGTATAAATAAAGTCACCGTAGTGTATACTACAATCGACTATTGGACTCCGTATTAAAAAACACTCCGTTTAAAAACTAGATATTTTAGAAAAGTTATTTACTGTAGAAAATGGCTCATAGAAGCCAAAGCGAATAGCTTTGGGCTCTGCTCGTTTGGACTTTAATTTCTGACTTCTAGTTTTTTATTTTCGTCTTTTTCTTGCCTTTTGTTTTTGGGCTTTTATAACTTTTCTCTTTTTTGTTTTTCTTTACATTATTCGTGATAGGATAACTTGTTTTTTCTATTTAAAATCTTTTTAATTTAATTATACCAAAAAAATCACCAGTAGCTACAGTACAACTATAGTACCAATAGTGGATAAATAAATAATAAATCACTAAAAAAACTAAATGAGCAGGGCCGCCTAGTTTGCCGGGCTGCCGGAATTTAGGTGCAGATGCCGCTTTTGCGCAGCGTCGCCTACCACACATACACTCGTATATGTATATAGTCACATGCCGATCGATGCTAGCTACTAGCTAGCTAGCTAGCTATCTATATCCATCAATAATCGATCATGCATGCATGAGGCGCATTATCGGTCACGAGGTGCTTGCTGGCGGAGAAAGCTTTGCTTTACCATCCTTTTTCGGGGGAAAGCTGCCGTCGTACAGCACGCACATATATGCGATGCCGGGGTGGTGATCATTTGGGCTTTTTTTTACGGCTTATGGCTGAAAAGTACTCTAGATGGCTGAAAAAATACTATAGCCGACAGAGACTTATTTAGCATAATTAAATTTAAAAAAAATTACAAGGTATAAAAAATATGTTAGCTTATTACGTATAATACAAACAAATACGGTAAAAAAGAACTAGAAAAAAGCTCAAAAAAACCAAATGTTCAGAAAAAATGAAATTTATAAATAGTGAAAAATAAGCTAGAAGCTGAAGCCAAAACGATCACAGCAAGACGTACTGAAGTAGGAGTTGGAGGAGGAGGAGAATTACTAGTGTTTGTCCCCAGACGCTGGAATTCAAGTGTGCTGCCAGCTCGATAGATCTGCTTCTCTCGAAATTGTGACCATGCAGTGCAGATGAACTGGATGAAGTTTGTGCAATTCGATCGATCGTCAGGTTGCACATGCCTAGGTAGTCTAACAATGTCAGCCTTGCTTACGACCGTGGAACCTGCAGCTGCCTGCATCGATCAGAGCAGTAGTACTACGTGTCATGGGAGTAAGTGGTACGCTTGTGACGCAACTTGAAATTTGCCTGCGTGCATGCAGCGGCTCGCTGGCGCAGAACCTGTACATCTCCGGCATGAAGCTGACGTCCGCGACCTTCGCGTCCGCCATGACCAACCTCGTCCCGGCCATCACCTTCGTCCTCGCCGTGCTCTTCCGCTACGAGAAGCTGGCCATCCGGACGGTGTCGGGGCAGGCCAAGGTCACCGGCACGGTGCTCGGCGTCGGCGGCGCCATGCTGCTCACCTTCTACAAGGGCGCCGAGATCACGCCCTGGGTCAGCCACGTCGACCTCGTCGCCAAGCTGACGCACCACGCCGGCGGCGCCGCGCACCCGGCCGCGGAGTCGAGCAACCATGTGATGGGGTCGCTGCTGGCCATCAGCAGCTGCTTCTTCTACGCGCTGTGGCTCATCCTGCAGGCGAAGCTGAGCCGGGAGTACCCGTTCCACTACTCGAG
Source organism: Dendrocalamus latiflorus (assembly GCA_017311315.1). Classification (NCBI taxonomy): domain Eukaryota; kingdom Viridiplantae; phylum Streptophyta; class Magnoliopsida; order Poales; family Poaceae; genus Dendrocalamus; species Dendrocalamus latiflorus. Next base: position 38,504,362 of record CM029656.1, on the reverse strand, counting down.
CACGGCGCTCATGTGCGTGATGAGCACGGTGCAGTCCGTGGCGTTCGCGCTCTGCTTCGACAGGGACGTGGCGCAGTGGCGCCTCGGCTTCGACATCAGGCTCCTCTCCGTCGTATACTCGGTATGCATGTAGATGTAGCTAGTAGTAGAGATGGGGGAGATGATAACGTGAACTGGCTAGATGAACAATCAATTAATTATGCATGCGCGCAGGGCGTTGTGGCGTCTGGCGTGATGCTGGTGGTGCTTTCGTGGTGCGTGAAGCGTCGGGGTCCCCTGTTCGCGTCGGTGTTCAACCCGCTGATGCTGGTGGTTGTGGCCGTGCTGAGCTCGCTGCTGCTCGCCGAGAAGCTGCACCTCGGGAGCGTGCTGGGCGCGGTGCTCATCGTGGTGGGGCTGTACGCGGTGCTGTGGGGGAAAGGCCGCGAGGCGGCGAGCGAGGCGGCCAAGGTCGGCGAGCAGCCCGACGACCAGGAGCCCATCGACGTGGTGGTGCAGCGTCCGCCAACCAGCAGCTGCGCGCGACAGCAAGCGGCTGAGGCGCCACCCCGCGACAGCACGACGACGACGACGAGGGCGCAGTCGGAGGAATCGGACTGGTGGAAGCACCAGGAGCAGCGATCGACGAGATGAACTGGCCCCGGCCCGGTAGAAATACCATATGGATTGGCTTGATTACACTTAGTTGTCAGACCGAGATGGGATTGGGTGACACGAGCCATGGATGCAGCTGCAGCAGTGTCCAAGTGCTTAGTTACGCATCCTAGCTTACGAGTACCATTACTACTAGTCTTAGTCTAGTTAGAAGAAGAAGAAGAAAGGTGGGTGTGGGTTTTCCCTTCGATTTTGGATCTTAACACTACTGTAGGAGTCGAGGATCAGGACTGGCTGGATAGGGAGACAAAAGAATGAACAAGCTGGCTAGTGTGATGTACTAGTACGACAAGGATGACCACACCAGATTATACTGTAGCTAGGCTAGGGAGGAAAGCGAGCGCTGATCAATGTTGCGTTGCGTCGCGTCATACACAGATGATAAATGAATGAAGCAACAACTGAATAATTTCCGTGCAGATGCTAGTACTTGTTCCGAATCATACGGTACTGGTACCCATGAGAGAATGTATAATAACACGACGTTAGCTGTCTGTAAACATTATTACATAAGATACGAGATGATGTTAATGATAATAGGGGATTATAGGGAATTGAGTCGTCCCTTATGCAGTAGCGACTGAAACACGAGAAATAAAATATACTGTACATGGAAGAGCTGTCTATAAAGACATGTGAAAAGATAATCTATTATAGGAGTTGTTTTTAGTGTTATCTATAGATAACATAGAGAGTATTATAGATAACAATTGTCTATGAATTTTTTAATCATCCTTGGAATGCTCTATAGCCGTCTATTTCGCTGAGATCTAATGGCTCACAATGCACAGTACCTGGTGATATTACCTCGTCCATCACAAGCCTGAGGTGGAGATACCAACGCTGTAAGGGTGTAATGGTCATTTCCATCGTCTCAGCGAGTCGCACTACCATGTATGCGTCTTCTTCGCGTAAACCCTATACCAGTATCCCTTCACGCCACCTCGTCTGCTTCTCCGCACTGCCTCCCCACATTCGCACCTCTCGCATCCCACTCCTTTGTGTTGCCTGGTGTGCGTCTCCTCCGCGCGGCCTCCCCCACATCCGTGCCTCTCGACTCCCATTGCTCCGCGCCGCCTCCCGACACCCTCTCCTCATCCGGGCCATCTCCCCACCCCCGCCCCCACTTCTCACCACCAATCCGCCTCCCCCGCTCTCGACCGCACGGCAGCACAACCTGCCGCCTCGCCACTTGCAACCCGGCTGAGGCACTCTTAGCCCCACTCCTGACCCCGTCGCGGTGCGAATGGCAACCGTCTCCTCCGTCGTGCCTCCTAACTCCCAATCTTCGTCCGGGCCATCTTCCCACTCACACTCCTCTGTGCTGGCTCCTCCCCACTCTTGGCTATGTCATGGATACTCTCGTGTGGATCCCTCAGGCCTCGTGCCTCGCACGAAGGCCTCGCCCACGCGTGGAGCACTCACGTAATATGAAGCCAAAATTTGACTAAGTCTTGGGCATCCGCGTGCCCGGCTAAGTCATAGATGCCCTCGCATGGATCCCTCAGACCTCGCCCTCGCGTGGAGCACTTGCGCGATATGAAACCAAAATTTAGCTAAGTCTTGAGCACCCACATACCCATCGGGCCAAAATCTTGGGTAAGTCATGAATGCCCTCTCGTGGATCTCTCAGGCCTCATGCCTCGCACGAAGTCCTCGTCCTGCGTGGAGCACTCGCATGATATGAAACCAAAATTTGGCTAAGTCTTAGACACCAGCGTGCCCATCGGGCCAAAACCTTGACTAAGTCATGGATGCCCTCACATGGATATCTTAGGCCTGGTGCCTCACATGGATGCCTGGCCTGGTGCCTCACACGAAGGCCTCGTCCACGTGTGGAGCACTTACGTGACATGAAGCCAAAATTTGGCTAAATCTTAGACATCTGCGTGTCCATCGGACTAAAATCTTGACTCCCCGTCGGCAAAGATCACCGCAGGAGACAGCCGAAAGACATCGCACGCCCTGGCACCCCGCAACACGCGCCTTGGCGACCGAAAACCTGCACCCACCAAGGCAACCTCCGGCGAGCTCCCTGGCATCCAACCTCCCAGCGCCCCGGCCTCTAGGGCCCGGTGCCCTGGTAGCCGGCCTCCCGGCACCCTGCTCCAGTCCATCCGAACCACCTGCGTCCTGAGCCTCCATAGCCCCATGCTCGGCTCGCCAAACACCAGACGCCACATCCCAACACCCACGCAGAGGAAAATCACAAGAATCCGCATGGCTCACAAAGGAAGAAGAAAAGGGGGCAAGAAATCAAAGGAACAGAGACTACTTCATCTGGATCTGCTACAGGAGCGTGCGGTCTCGACCTCCGACGGGGGCTTAAACAGCTAGCCTCTCCTGCCCACCTTGGTCTCCCTCCAGGAGGCGCGGCTGCCCATGGATGCTGGCCACGGCCGAGCCGCGTCCGCTGCGCCGGAGAAGTCCCGCTCGCCTGAGCCCTGTACTCCCGAAGGCTGAAGCTCCGGCCTGCCCTGCCTTCGCCATCCCCGTTGCTAGCCACGGCCGAGTGGCGTGCAAAGGCAGCAGATCAGCTTCGCCTGGCCGAGCACAACACCTCCGAAGTCTAAGCTTTGGCTTGCCCCAAGCTCGTAGTTTCCTTTTCCTCCTCCCTGTGAATGGCGTGCTCTGGTATCGTTCGTCACCAGGAGGTTGGCGGCTGCCAAGGAGGCAAGGAGCCAGCGGCAGCTAGCTAGGGCACACTTATGCATCCCCTTCAATACGTGAGTTGGGCCGGCTAATTGGGCTACAGAGGAATCAACACAAATGGGCCAGTCAGGCCAGCTATTTCACAGGGATTCAGCACCAAAGGGAGTGGGGTTCAGGCCAGCTGTTTCAACCTGACTCGGCTGTGTACCGCCCCAAACAAAGTGCTACTGGAGTTCACTGCCAGCAACCAACAAATGCTTCTCGGCCACTTCGTGATCGCCCTCCTTGTTATCACTGTAGGAAAGTTAGATACGTTAAGAACAAATGCTATTCTCACCATGACTATACTCCATGAAGTGCCAACACAGCTCAATCTAGCCCTCAATAACTACTCTTGGGCTTCTGCAGCAGACTTCACCATGGTTTGGACGCTTAAAACTTTGGCGAAGTTTGAGAATTCGCCATGGTTTTGACACCCAGTTTGGATGTAGCTACAATTTGGATCCACCAAATTTTGGCTAAGTATCAACGTCAACATGGTAGGGATGTAAGATTTCAGCCATACCCGATACATCTCCCACAACCTTGACGGACCAACTATGCCGACTCAAGACTACCACTTTGGACGTTTTTTCTAAGAGTTCTGGTTCGGTCCATATGGAGGTGTTGGAGGTGCTAACACCTCCATCACATCTCACCGTTCAATTGATAGGGACAAAATAGTATTTTTAGTTCTACTTCACCGGTGGGTTAACTGGACCAATGGATCGACCACATCTCTCGCGACCGAGTCAAGTTTCAACCGCCGCATCAGCGCATCTCTCGCGACCGAATCAGTTCTCAACCCGTTCGTCGTCCTCCGTCAAACGGCAACAGGCGAGTTCATCCGTCGCCGACGATACCACCGCCCCTTCCGCCGCCAAGCCCACGCTCCAGCAAGAGGTCGCCTCGCCACCGACTGGCCCTGACGGTGGCGGCTTGCAACCCTACAGCCAAGAACCAAGAACCGGAGGTCAGCTCGATCCAGATCTACACGCCCAAGATCCAGGAAATTGAGAGAGCAGCAGCAGATCGACCAATTGAGAGGCCAAATCGAGAGCTCTCACCTTGCGGTAGGTGGTGCCGTCGTCCTCAACGACCCAGCTGGCCTCACGGCAGAGCGCCAGTGCTTGGGAACCGGTTGTGCCGACGATACCACCGCCCCCTTCCGCCGCCAAGCCCACGCGCCAGCAAGAGCTCGCCTCGCCACCGTACGTTCCCCCTCCTCTCCCCCTCTCCTTTCCTCTTCCGACCTGCCTAGTTTTTTTAACAGCAAAATATACCATGTACTGATCATGCAATGTAATTGTTATGATTGATCTTAATTTGTTAAATACCGATAATATTGTTGTTGCGAATAAACAAGGATCTAGATTATTCGAGTGAACTATCTTTGAGCTGCATTTCTGTGTGGTTACAAAGAGCAGTATTATCCTTGTGTTGTTTAAAAATCTGAGCAGTATTTCCAAATGTGAGTTTAGACAAGAAACTGCGTTGTACTTGCAATTTCATATTTGCATTCGAAGTGATTTCTTGCAAAGATAAACTTCTAGGCTTAGACAGTATTGTGGTTTCATTGCATACAGAAGAAACATATAGTACTCTTGAGATTTTATTAGTTTCTTTCTCATTAAATCATTTCATTGGTTTATTATGATTTCATTGTATACAGAGAAACATATAGCTGCCTTGGGAGGATGCGCTGCGGCAACCTCAAGAAACACTATTGGAGATGAAGTGGTAGAACTTGCTCAGCTGTTGTCTTCGGAGGTTAGCATTTTTCCTTTCAGATATCTGATGCTTCATCTCTACTAATAAGAATCTTTGATGTTCAGCTGTGCAAATGTGATGATTTGCATGTTTGATAATGAATAAAAATTGGAGTTCCTATGAGCTGGAAGCAAGCATGTTGCTTACTTTGTTAGCAATGATTTCAGAAAGAATTTTTATCAGTGATTAATCTGGCAGAACTTCTGAAGATTAGTTTGGCAGCTGAACTGAAACCATTTGTGCTTGATATTGTAGTATACAATTTTTTGTGTTGAAGATTACCGCACGTGATATCTACATTACATTGATTCTTATATGAGTTCTTGCTTCTGTAGACTGTACATATCATGAACTGATCATATAGTGTAACTGTTAGGATTGATCTTAATTTGTTAAATACCAAGAATATGGCTGTTGCGGATACCGGATAAACAAGGACCTAGATTATTCGAGTAAATTATCTCTGAGCTGCATTTCTGTGTGTGGTTACGAAGAGCAGTATTATCCTTGTGTTGTTTAAAAAATCTGAGCAGTATTTTCACAGCGGTCTTGGGAGAAATGAGGATCTTGTGGTAGCATTAATAAGATGTTGATTGTAAATTTTGACGATGAGTAGTGACAATGTCACCATACAAAACATGAATATTCTAAAATTTAAGTTTCCATTACAACGTATAGGTACTCGACTAATACATTAAAAACCCAAACTAAGAAACGCTGGACAAAGATGTGCGCCAAGTTGCACGCTGTTTTAACCAAACTTGCCTTTCCACACTTAGAAAAAATGAAATGCGTGTTGGAAGGTAAAATTGTCATTATTTAATATAGTTCTTTTGTGCCTAATGTAGAGATGTGTAAATTGCAGGATTATATTATGGAAGGTAAAAAACCCACCAAGGTCACCATTGAGGATTTGGAAGAGTATAATTTGATAGTACTAAAGGAGTTTGGTAGCGAGGAGGAAGGTTTTAGATTCTATAATAGTTATGCGGAGGGGAAAGGCTTTAGTGTCAGAAAAGATATTGTGAAACGTGATCCAACCACTGGAAGGATAGTCCGTAGGCGGTATTACTGCTCTAGAGAAGGTTATCGAAGAATACAATTCTTTGACTTACCTAATAGACAGAAAGAGCCAAGACCACTTACTCGTTGTGGATGTGAAGCAGAGTTTGAGATAGAGCTTAATGAGGAAACCGGTCGGTGGTTTGTGAAAAATTTCAAGGATGAACACAAGCACTCGCTAGCGAGGCCTGGTGAAGTTGCATTTCTACGATCACATCGAGGGCTCAGTGATGCACAGAAAGCAGATGCTATTGAATTTCAGGTCGGTGGCATCCGTAAATATCAAATAATGGAAGTTATGGAGAAACAACATGGTGGCTATGAAAAGGTTGGGTTTATACCAGCTGATTTGTACAACTTCTTCAAAAGATACAAGAAAAGAACCATTATAGGGTATGATGCTGAAACTGTGATCAGTCATATGAGAGCACGACAGGAAAAGGATTCTGAGTTCTTTTATCAGTATAACACAGATGATTTGGGTCACTTAAGAAATTTATTCTGGTCAGATGCGCAATCGCGCATTGACTATGATGTTTTTGGTGACGTTGTAGTGTTTGATAGTACATATCGTGTGAATCGGTATAATCTGCCATTTGTTCCATTCATTGGTGTTAATCATCATCGGAGCACAGTTGTTTTCGGGTGTGGTGTTGTATCAGATGAATCAACTGATTCTTATGAGTGGTTGCTTCACGCATTTTTGAAAGCTATGTACCAGAAAGAACCACGATTTACTTTCTACAATGCCAAATCCTCAATTTCAACTACGAAATAGCAGATAATGGATGGCTACATACGATTGATAAAACATCGGTATCCATCTACAAGGACTAGGGATGGCTGCAAACCATATTTTGAGAGCACAATGGACTGTCAGCTCTTGAATAGCGCAGGTGAATTTGGTCTTTGTTCTAATAGTAGGAAAATTGGCTCAGCTTTGAAACGTGGGGAAATATATCTACAACATGACCTGGTATACATATTTCAATTACTTGCGATGCTTTTTTAACTCATTTAGCATTTTTTCTAATTATATTAAACATATTTCAAATTCTACAGATATTTCTCCCATTGAATCACATGAAAGTGCATTGGTATTTAGTCGTTATCAATACCAGGAAGGAAGAGATACAAGTTTTGGATTCAATGGCTGTTTCTAAGTATGATAATCGCACTGTACTAATAAATACAGTGAGTCTACTCTCTACTTTTCCATCTTTCTATCGTGTAGCATGTACGTATATTCATCAAAATTTATTGGTTTTTTTATTGTAAAATAGATCAAAGGTGTGCAAATATATGTTGATTTGGCAATATCAAATGGAACAGCCATTGCCAAATGGGGCAGCTTGCTTCTCACATCATGGCCTATCCGTGTTATGGATATTCCACAACAAACTGACAGGTACTAATCGTTATCAGAGTCATGCTATATTTATACATTTTGCAACCAAATCATGTTTCGTTGTTGTTTTATAACCCAGTTCGTCATGTGGCTTATTTGTCCTAAAGTTCATGGAATACTGGGATGGAACAAGCTTGACAAACATTGTCACAATGGTAATTACATCCCACATTCCTCTCTCTAATTCTTCTTTGTTAGTGGTTCAGATTTGAAATCATATTTTTCCATTGTTCCACAGGATAGTATACACATCTTTAGAAAAAAATTAGCCTCGGAATTAATACATTCCAAGTTGAATGAAGTAGATGAAGTCAAGAAGGAGATACAAGAGTTAGTGAATTCGCATAAATCCAAATGATGAGTGTTTCAGTGCCATAGCCGTTCAGCTGTGCCATTGCATGAATTTCTACCTACTATATTTCCTTGTTAGTTTCCATACCTAGAGCACATGTGTACTAGTGCCATGGCCTCCTTTCTACTTAACTTTTAGTTCACCTTTGTTGTTGGATGAACTTTATCCTATTACATATTCTTGTTATTTTCCATCAAACTAGAGCATATGTACACCACTGTTGTTTGATTTACTTCTCATATATGCACACTAAACAAACTAGAAAAAAGATACGAGGAAATTGACAAAAGAAGGGCCAATTTCCCTAATATAAGATTTTCTGGATTGTTGTAAATATTGCGGTATAAGCATATTTGCACATTTAATTCCAGCCAATACAAGCACACAAAGAGTATATTTCCAGCATAAGAAGAATGACATTAATTGCATATAAACATGAAATTCTAACATGCCATTCAACTCTACATATATATTCAAAGAATATAACTTACATGCTGCTGAAAATAACATAATAAACAGTCCTAAAAACAGTAAAACAACTAATTCCAGCATGAAACAAATTAATTGTTTTATTATTGCTCTCAGAACAGAGTTGCACAAGTTGAATAAACTTGGCCATCTCATGCTAATATCGAAATTCTTCATAAATGATCTGATAGATTGATCTAACATTTGAGCTCGCATAAAAGTTTTCACTGCCATGAACTGAGCTAAACAGAGAGCAACTAAATGAATACTGCCAGTTTAAATGTTCACAAACAGTGAGAGAACATGTAACGTCCAGGTTATAATCAGATTAACATACTGCAAGTAATAATAAGCAGAATGAACAAATAATCTAATCTGGACCGAACTGGACAGAAACAATTAGAGTATCATATATATTCTCAGGTGCATGCAAACAAATCTCCACAGTTGCTACAAACTCAACTACAGATCAGGCAGTGAGTAACAGTCTAAATGAGCTCAAATATCAATTCAATTAATCGGATCAATTTCAGCATTCGATATTATCATCACAGAGCATTTAAGTGCGCCCACATGCATTCACAGCAGTCCTCAATAACTTGATTAAGATTGCAGATCAAGATATACTGCTGTAAATGAGAAAGAACTGCATATACTCACTGATTGACAGTATTCAAAACTGTCCTGAAGAGCCTGAGTACTCACAAGGCGATGGTATTCAAAACCACCGTGAAGAAACAAGTATTTACTTTTACTTCAAGCATAAAAGAATAGGACCCAATCATGATAAATTGAATGGAAATATGACTTCTTCAAGAAATAATAATGATATACTCTTGCGGGACAGCGAGTCGCAGTGGCGCACGTTGTAAGAGCAGTTCCACGCGAAATTACTCTTTTGCCCTTTGTAAGAGCAGTTCTCACGCGAAATTACTCTTTTGCCCCATTTCACTAACACCATCCCGGTGCACCACTCACAAACACCGGAGGTGTCAAAGCCATCATAACCGTTATATGAGCTTTATTGAACGGTTGACAATGGAAAAATGACTTCTTCAAGAAATAATAATGTGGATTCATTAAGCCATTAAAACAGTATATCATGCAAGAGTAAAGAATCAACATATATTCAGGTTTGTGATATGAATCATTAAAGTGACATGCTGCCATCAAAATTAGCCAAGCATAAATGACTACAATCAGCATGTTTATATTGTTGTTACTTGCTCTCAGAAACCTAGATGCACAAGAATGAATCTTGACCTTCTCTGTGATTACAGATTTTATTTTAATCTCGACAATACATGACAGTTGCAAATTTGATCTTGAGCCCTAGAATAAGCTCACTAAGCCCAAAACTCAACAATAAAATGTTTCAAATAAGCTGAACTGGTAGGACCACAGTACAATCAATCTGAAATTCACACATATATATGCATGCTATTGATTATAACAGAGTTCGCCCACTGCAAAGTAATCTAAATTAATTACTCAGCTAAAGACAGCAGCAAGAACTATCTCCAGGACAACAATAAGAGAACAACAGTGAGACTCAATTCAAGCCCAAGATCAAATTGCCATCACATTCATATATAGTCTCATTAAATTCTTTGTTTCATCACAGAGCAATTGGTCCCTTCCTTTGCACTTTCAGTTGTATAATATCACAGAGATACCAGGTAAAGCACAAAAGAAGAGCCTGGGTACTCACAAGGCGATGGTATTCAAAACCACCGTGAAGAAACCGAAATGGCAATGCACGATCAAATCACTGTCCCAGAAAACCTATCAACCTACTGTGACAAGCAGGAAGAAGGCTCACGGAGGTACAATGCCACAACCCCAATTTTCGGCCACAGCCAGAAATAGGAGCCGAGGGTAATGTACCACCGCACAAGACCACCGAGGTTCACCAAGAACAACTCGCGAGCACCAAAAATACTGGATATATGAGAAGTACTCCCATAGGCCGTAACCAACCAGATCTGAGCTCGTGCACTAGAATACTGCATCCCGACCACAGCACAGACGAATCAAGTAGAGAGGAAGCGTGAGGAGATCAAGAGGGCAGCGGGTCTGAGGAGGATGGGACTTACGGTGGAGGTTGTTCATGGCGGCGGCAAGGTGGTCTTCATGACGCCGGGGTACGGGGGGAAGATCCCATCCTCCACTCGCCGTCACCGGCGCCCAGGGGGAGGAGGGGACGGACGCGTCTCCTCCGCCGGCGAAGTCGTTGAGGAGATCGCCTAGTCTCCGACTCCCCGAAACTCTCTCTCTCTGCTTTCGTGAAACGGTGCGCGTGCGGGACAGCGAGGCGCGTTGTAAGAACAGTTCTCACGCGTGGCGGCGGCGTGATGGTCGTGATGCTGGCGGCGGCGAGGTGATCTTCATGACGCCGGGGTACGGGGGGAATATCCCATCCTCCACTCGCCGTCACCGGCGCCCAGGGGGAGGAGGGGACGGACGTGTCTCCTCCGCCGGCGAAGTCGTCGAGGACCGTCACCGGCGCCCAGGGGGAGGAGGGGACGGACGCTTCTCCTCCGCCGGCGAAGTCCTTGAGGAGATCGCCAGGCCTTCAACTTCCCGAGAGTCTCTCTCTGCTTCGTGAAACGGTGCGAGTGCGGGACAGCGAGGCGCACGTTGTAAGAGCAGTTCCCACGCGAGCGGTTCTAACGCGAAATTACTTTTTTGCCCCCATTTCGCGCCCTGTTGTAAGAGCAGTTCTCACGCGAAATTACCCTTTTGCCCCCATTTCGCTAACACCACCCCAGTGCACCACTTACAAACACCGGAGGTGTCAAATCTATCATAACCGTTAGATGGGTTTTATTGGACGGTTTACAATGGACAAAGTGTATTGAACCAAAACTCTTTTTCTAAACGCCAAGGGGCAGGGGGCTAGTGTTGGAGGAATAATTTTAATCCTCCACAAATGGGGCCCACTCTACAAAGGTACCCACACACAGGTCCTATAAATACAGTTACGCTCGCAAAGGACAATTGTACCCCTTATTTGTAACTCATAGGCTAGTCATTTCACTGAGGGATATTTCTGTCATTTGTACAGGCCCAAGAGCCTATAAATATCTCACGTATCCCTCATTTGAGGGTGCTCTCTTGAGCTCTCATGAGCAATAAAAAGCATATTCAAACTAGTGAGCCTTCGAGGCCTCCCTCTCCAGAGGTAACCCCCGTTGGCTCACCGACAGAAGTAGAGCGGTTCTCTCGGACTTTCGAACCTGTATAAATCCTCGTGTCATTTTTACTCTCGTGGATGACGGCCCGTAAGACGGCCGGCGTCCACCCCCTCCCTTGTGTTTGAGTTTCACACCTACAACATAAACTTTGCCTTCTCAACTCTAGTCAATATATCAATAATCTAAGTGACAATCCTTTTATATTATGCTAGTTTGTCAATCTAAATATTACTTCAGAGTAGTGATTGAACCAATTTCATGTTCTAATCAAAACATATAGTAGAAATGAGCTACTGCATTATTAATCTGTTGTTGGCAATATTCAAAACAGAGACAAAATGTACTATGTCTAAATCAACAGACTTCGGACTATTATTAGATCAAAATAGTAGAGAATAGGCACTAACTCGAAGTATAATCAATAAATCAAACTAGCAGAATATCCTTAAACTATCACTGTGATCTCAAATATGACTAGTTTCCTCATCAAGCAATCTCAAAAGCCCACAATCTATTATGCAAAGTCCTCCCAGAGCTAGCTATTATCACATATTTCAGAAATAACAAACAGAGATAACTCACTAGCACAACAAACTTATGCACGATAGAGATTACAGAATGTAAAAGCTCACTGGGCAGTAGTAGTCCAAGCCACTGAGAAGAACAACAGGGGCAAGGCTCGTCGCAAAGACGATGTCCTTGAAAACCAATCATTGGCATATGCCCAGATATCACCAGAGAGGTTAACGGAGATACAATGCCCAACTTTACAAATTAGTACTCACCAAATCGTGAAGCCAATATGCAGGTGTTGCCGCACAAAACCAACGCAATCTCCAATCAGATGAAGCAACTCAACCACGACAGATCAACCACTGCAGGTTGACCATAGCAGATCGACTATAGTGATTTGACCATGGCAGATTGACCAAGGAAGAATGACCACAGCAATTCGACCACACCTGAGAGAATCTGCATAGCCTCGTTGGCGTGAAATCGCCGAGACCCTAATGAGTTCGCCGGAGCAAACCGCACATGAGATCAGAGAAATCACCACACTTACTCTCAGATCTGGGTATGTCCTCTTGATTTTCTGCCTTTCTGGCTCTCCCATGGCTTCATTTTTAAAGAGGAACGGAAAGATTAGAGATTAAATTAGAAGGAGGTGGCGCCGCCACAACGCTAGATGAGTCCATAGCACGAAGAGGAGGGAACCAGTCCAGATCCTATACTAGCGTTCAGTGTAGACGGCCTTATCCTCCCCTTTCATCTCTCTTACAAAAGGGGCACACTCCGGTTTTCTTTTTCTTTTATTCCAGAATTGATGGAAATTCCCAAGTTACCCAACAGATAGTGGTAGTCTACTAGATACAAAATAATTATTGCAAATCCTCAATGTGTGGTCGTCTAAAGCATTTCACTGGTGAGGTTGTTACAATATATTCTTAGCTATCTGGCAAGGCTCCCACAAAATTTACCTACCTACAATTTGATAGAGCTTAGGCAATCTCACAGTTTTGTTAGAAGCAAATAAGCAGAATATATTCCCCCACTTCTCTGCAGTCTACACCTATCAAAATAAAACTACAGGCTAACAAGCACTAACTGCATTTGAATTCAACACGATCAGGACTCAAAATCTCTAAACACAACACAGCACTACGAGAACCCACCCTATATATAGCTCAGCTAGATTTATCACAACCAGCAAGCAGGTAAAATTCGTTCTAGTAGCAAAAGGAGATGGCACCAACCTCCCATCCACAAACTAGTTGAGCTGCTCCTGGAGGTCACGGAGGAAGGCCTCGAATGTCGACAATCCTCGCCGCCACATGGTCATGTCCTGACCAACCGGCCACAGACTCGTCGGACGCCACCTGTCACGCCGTTGCGGGGTCGAGAGCGGGGGTGGTTGCCCCTTAGCCGGACTGAAAGTGCGGAGGCACGCGGAGGAGAGAACCACCGGGTCACGCCGCCACAGGGTCGAGAGCGGGGGGGGGGGGCAAGTGCGCCTCAGCCGGACTAGGAATGGGGAGGCGGCGCGGACTTGCAACGATACAACATAAGTCTGCAGTCAGCGATGTGGGAGAGGAGGCAGTCGGTGGCATGGGAGAGAAGGCAACGGCGGCATAGGACAATGGAGAGGATGCGGCGTGGGGAAGGAAGAGGAGCCACGGGATGCCTTGAGTAAAGATCGATTTGCTAAGGATTGATTTGTGAAATACCTATTCTACCCTCGCTTAAATCGAGGGATATGATTGACTGATGCCTTATTTTTAGTAGGAAGGTACTAAATTTAAACTAAGAGGTATTGATACCTTCTAAAAATAATAAAAATGTTTATTATCTATAACATGTATATATCCGTACTATCGCAGGCTACGACCGTTGCTTGTGTGCTGTTTCCCCTAACAACCTGGCTGCCTCCCTCCGTGTTGCTGTCATTTTAGCATCTTGCACATCCATCGTATCACATCTACAGAAGACTGCATTACTCTCCTGTACGGTGTGTTACTCTTGCTCATGGTAATGACTTTGGAAATAGCCAAAGAGGAGGAGTTATATAATGAAAAGATGGTAGGAAGTTACATCAAAATTGTAGAATAATATGTATTTAAGAATAAAATTTGAAAGTTAGAATGACGTGTCGGAGAATGGAGGGAGCATATAGCACAAGCGAGGATATTTCCTTTCGCAGCATTAGCGCCCCCATCGGCCACTTGTTTAGTAGTATTCTCCTACTGTACTGCTATGCATTGCAATCACGATCGACAAGTTGAGTTCATGCCCGCTTGTTTAGGTTTAGACTTTTTAATTTCTGACTTATTTTTTATTATTTTTAAATTTCGTCTTTTTTCTAATTTTTTGAATTTTTTGAGCTTTTTTGCTGGTTCTTTTTTCTGTATTCGTTTGCATTATACGTGCTGGGCTAACCCCTTTTTTCTATTTTAAATTTTTTTAAATTTAATTATGCTAAGTAAGCCACAATCAGCTACAATGTAATTTCAACCAGCTACGGTGCAAATTTAGCCATAAGCTACAAACATCCAGCCCAACCAAGCACCACCTGAGAACATCGATCGTCTTCTACCCCCATCATCAATATTATTACCCCGGCCCTTTCAAAGTTGAAGTGGCGCATGAAGCCACCGATGGCGGTGCCTTGGGCCTGTTTTTTTTTTACTAAGACTTATAACTTTTGGTTACGGTTTATGGTTTTTGGACTACTCATATGAGAGATTACAAAGTAACAGAAATTCACGTGCGATTTTTGCCAATATAAATGAAATTGATATGGTATATACTACAACTAAATAGTAGACCTCATCTTAAAAAATATTTCGTTTAAAATCTCGTTACTATAAAAAAACTAAAAATTGAAGCAAAAATCTGAAAAAGAAAAGGGCCTTTAATTTGCCTAACTTTGTCCCCTCCTCTTTCTTCTTTTTTGAGGTGTCATGCAGTGTACTATGTGCTGTACTAGACTACTAATCCTGTTTGTTTTGACCCGGCCGGACGCTCTGTTCTCTCAGATCGACATGATGGACGCCCTCCCCGATTTCTTGTTTCAGATTAGAAATCAAATTAAGGTGCATTATTACAGGGTTCAGAAAATAAACAGCAAAACTTTTATTAACAGATTCTAAGGCTGATTGATGCAGCACGGTCGATGGACATTATCAGCAAAAAAAAATACATAATGGTTTTTGTAGGCACGGGGACGGACCAAACACATGTACGTGGTGGTCATAAACTCACACAAACACATCTGCACAATTCAAGACACACAAAAGATTTACGTAGCATCAATTCATAATCTGCTTTTTCATTTTCTCATTAATTTATAGACTCTGATTACAAGTGTACAGGCTATTCCGGCTACAATCTCCATGACTCGCACACTCCTCACTACCTATACGCCTTACTCCACTAACCATCACACTCGGTTTAGTGAACACGACCAGTCACATACAGACTAACTGCTATCTAGTCTGATCTATGACCACACACAATTCTTCGGGTCCTCTTCGAGTCCTTCGACCATGTCCTGTCGACCACGATGCCTCGACCATGCCTCACGACCATGGCTGCTCGATGCTTTCGACCACGGTGCCTTCGACCGCTTCACTGGCCACGGCTTGTCGACCACACCTTTGACCACAACTTCTTCAATTGCTTCACTGACCACGGCTTCTTGACCAGCATCTCCGACCACAGAGGCCTTCCAAGCATCGATCGGTTTAGTGTAGCTTACGAGTATCGACCATCAACTGCAGTAGCTATAACCACTGTAGCTACAACTACAACCACTTGCTACAGTACTCCTCTAAGTACTAACTGTTACAATACTTCTACGAGTACTGACTACATCGACTTACGACTACGATCGCTGCGTAGTTCGACTTACAACTACAACCTCTGCACAATTCAATTTACGACTACGACCACTACGTAGTTTGATTTACGACTATGACCACGGAGTACTCGAACACACTGAGCACTCAACACAACCACACAATACTCAACAAACGAGTACAACCACGTGGTACTCAAACGCTCGGGGATCCACTCAAACACTCGAGGATCCCTGTACTCGACATGACCTCTCAGTACTCAAACACACCGAGTACTCGACACCGACTACGACAGCAATACAACAAGATTATTTCCAACAATCACCACTCTAATCTTGGTGTCTTTATTTTGAGTACCTTCTTTGCTGAGCATCAGAGCAGCGTCGGTTCATCATCGACGGTAGATGAAATGATATGCGCCTCCTTCTTCTTCAGCTTCCCGCACTCGCTCACAAAGTGCCCTTGTATGCCACATTTGAAGCACTTCACCTTATTCTTGTTGGACCTCCACTCACTGGTATGCGAGTTGTTGTCCTCGTCGTCGTCATCCCCATGGTCGTTCCAATGACCACAACCATCTTTGATGCGGCCACCATCATGATCACGGTTCTTTCTCGCGCCACTGCTTGACCCTTCATTCCTCCTCCTGTTGAGAGTCTTCCACTACGCGCGTGAGCAATAGATGCACGCTCTGTTTTGCGTCGATTCCGACGCGCTCATTGTAGGCCTTGTACCACCCGACGAGGTCTTCGATTGTGAGGGTTTTCAAGTCGACGCACTGCTCAATGGAGGTTACGAGCTGCATGTAGCACGCTGGGGTGACCTGAAGAAATCTGCGAACAACGGCAATCTCATTCACCGTGGTGTCACCCAATGCCTGGATGCCGGAGACGACCGACGTCACTCGACCAACTAAGTCTTCAACAGACTTCCTTTCCACCACCTTCAGCCCTTCGAAGCCTCTCTTGAGAGGCAGCAGTTTGGCTTCGCGCATGCGCTTGTGCCCCATGTGCGCCGTATTAATCGCCTCCCATGTCGACTTGGTCGTGTCCTTCCCAGCGAGAGAAGACATGACTTCTTCTGGCACCGACTGGTAGATGACGTACAACACCATCCGATTCCGATACTCGGCGACACTAGGTTCGATTGCTTTCCACACACGCTGAGCCTGAAGCACCTCCCGCATCTTCGTCGCCTAAATAGTGTAGTTTGTGTGGGTGAGCTGTGGGTACGACAATGTCACCGCGTTCTCCCTCTTCACGGCTACCTACGATCTGGAGGTAGACGAATCACCTCGAAGCAAACCACAAACCGCTGGTGGAGACATACTCCTTCCTTCTCTCAGCATCTTCTCAACTCACGGGAATCATCGAGTCTTCTTCTTCGACACACGGAAGTCTTCCTTGGCTTCTTCTCCGACAAACGAAGAACACCAAGCTCTGATACCAATTGTAGGCCTATGAACGGAACCAGACGCACGTACGCGGTGGTCGTAGATTCACATGAACACCTCTGCACAACTCAAGACACACAGGAGATTTGCGTTGCATCAATTCGCAACCTGCCTTTTCATTTTCTCATCTATTTATAGACTCTGATTACAAGTGTACAGGCTAAAACTACCGTCTCTTCTGGCCATGATCTCCATGACTCACATACTCCCAACTACCAGTACGACTTGCTCTACTAACCATCACACTCGGTTTAGTGGGTACGACCAGTCACATGCAGACTAACTGCTATCTGACCCGGTCTACGACCGCACACAATCCTTCGGGTCCTCTTCGAGTTCTCCTTCGAGTCCTTCGACCATGTCCTATTGACCACGGTGCTTCAACCATGCCTCACGACCACGGCTGCTCGATGCCTTCGACCGCTTCATCAACCACAGCTTGTCAACCACATCTTCGACCACGGCTTCTTCGACCGCTTTATCGACCATGGCTTGTCGATCAGTATGTCCGACCACACAGGTCTTCCAAGCACCTACCGGTTCACTGTAGCTTATGAGTACCGACCATTGACTGTTGTAGCTACGACTACAATCACTTGCTACAGTACTTCTCCGAGTACCGACTGCTACAGTACTCCTCCGAATACCGACTGCTATAGTACTCCTCCGAGTACCGACTACATCGACTCACGACTACGACTACTACGTAGTTCGACTTACGACTACGACCTCTACGTGGTTCGACTTACGACTACGACCACTTCGTAGTTTGACTTACGACTACGACCCCGGAGTATTTGAACACACCAAGCACTCGACAAACCATGCAGTATTTAACACACGAGTACGATCATGCAATACTCAATTACTTGGGGATCCACCCAAATACTCGGGATCCCTGTACTCAACATGACTTTTCAGTACTCGAACACACCAAGTACTCGACACCGATTACGACAGCGATACAATAATATTAGTTCCAACAGTTTTTGACCGGAGTTCATTTTATACTGACATGCATGGTTTCTCTGGAGATACGCTTAATCGTCATCCGAAAGATCGATACATTTGTAAGAGTAACAAACGCGTGCCTGCAGGTGCTACTAATATAAAGAGATAACAAATGGGGGAAATTTATTAGTACGTATAGTACTTGTCAATATGTTCCTGTCTCTGAACATTATCAATGCACAAACCGAGCTCAGCTGCATGCTTCCATGCTTGTTCAATTGGACGACTTGAGCAATCTTTTTTTGTAAAACTAAGCTCTAGTGCTGCGGATAAGGATGAAGAGCAGTCATATTCTCTATCTCCCCTCCCAAGTAAACTAATCTTACCGAAAGGATCACACTATATTTGTTTATTAGCACTACATGTTTTTACTAGGAGTGGAGCATGCAGAGGTGGATTATAGTGCCAGATTGCTTCTTTAATTAATTTGCTGGAGGACGTTAACCCGAAACTACCGTAGCATCCTATCCTAGTTATACAATAATTAAGTAGAGACACGATCGACCGATAGATCGATGCGTGTTCCTCTGCCGGACTAATGAACAATGTTCTCAAACTTAGCTTAGCATTAGATACGCCCGATCGAGAAAATAAACAAACAAAAAGAGAACAGTACAGGTGGTGAAATGCTTCTCCAACATAGAGCATATCACATATTCTTGGCACCTTGATGTTCTCTTAAGCCTCTGGCCCTGATTGGTTCGGCTTGAGCTTCTGATTTATTTTTTCACTATTCATAAATTTCATCTTTTTCTGAACTTTTGGCTTTTTGTTGAGCTTTTTTGCCGGTTCTTTTTTTCCCGTATTCGTTTGTATTATACATATTGGGCTAACATATTTTTTATATTTTTAAACTTTTTTAAATTTAATTATGCTAAATAAGCCTCTATCAGCTACAGTATTTTTAGCCATAAGCCATGAGCTTTTAAGCTCCTCTCGTGCTTCTTGATCTAATCACTATGCAATCAGGTCTTGCTGGTAGTAGTGGGGTGGGGTATCATCAAAAGGTGCGCCCTTGTA
The DNA here is from genome assembly GCA_017311315.1 of Dendrocalamus latiflorus. Classification (NCBI taxonomy): domain Eukaryota; kingdom Viridiplantae; phylum Streptophyta; class Magnoliopsida; order Poales; family Poaceae; genus Dendrocalamus; species Dendrocalamus latiflorus. The sequence continues at coordinate 38,484,921 of CM029656.1, read as the reverse complement.
TTGAGCACCTACATCAACAAGCAGCCAAGGTGCTGGTTGAGATTGTTGTTGCTGTTGTAACGCCTAGGGTCTAAACCGGCTTAGGTCTAACCTTATTCTGGATAGATCACACATACGTAGCAATCCGCTTGCATTTTCGTCTTCACTTCGCGTAAAACAGTTAACCGGGGGTGCAACCATTGGAACTCCTAAGGTTATATGTAAGTGCTTCTCAAACTAAGCTAACAATGTGGAACTAACCCACATCCTCATGTGCATACACACATATGGGTCATCATGGGCCGGGGTGTCACAGCTGTCCCATGTGTTTGGATCCCAATTATTATTATATATCCTCTGAGTTTGGATTCTTACATTTTTCTTATTTGATTTGTTTCTTTCCACGTGATTTCATATCCATATCAGCATATGTGATAGTGCGTGGGCAAGCAAGGTTTTGCTTTGCCGCTTGCAATTCCCAACATTCACTTCTGCAGTAGATCCAGAACAAAAATTGTTTTCGTTTGGATTTTTTGTGTAGTGATTGGTCTTTGATAAGTGATATTTATAGTTTTTCAAGTTATTAGAATGTAGATCGACGAGTACATTGAAAAAAAATAGAATGTATCGTTCATCCTCTATATTGTATATTTTATGTCCAAGTAAACATAAAAGAGACTGACGAAGGAAATGAAGAGGCAGGCTAGCTAGCTACCTACCTGAAAGCAACAACAACAGCAACCACAATTGTTTGGACCATTTGGTTGGATGTAACTGTCAGCAGTTTGATTATGATTTATGCTTTTATGTACAGTGACTTTCATTTGCTTGGCCTTACCGGCCTATTATCGTGTGATGGTTGTCTTAACACCGCCGAACTGAAAAGGCAATCGGAAATTTTTTTGTTTCATCGGGAAAAGGGAACTCCATGAAAGAGAATATTTAGGTCTATGCCGACTTGACTGTTTGATCGACAGGCACGAACTCACATCACACTACCAAATGACAGCATCTGAGATTAAAAAAAATCTCGATATATTTTTGTCACACCTTTTCCTTGCATGATGTGGAAAAGATCTCTGGTGTTATATGTTTTCTGCTTTCTACCCTGAATTTTTTGATTGTTACACACACTTCGTTGTGTTTCTGAAATGCCCACTAGGTTCAGGCATTTGTCTCCAAGACTTTTCTGCTCTCTCTGTATTAGCACTTTAGCAGAGGCAGCAGATGCGAGTAGCCATGATATTTCTGCATATAGGCCTGCTAGTGCTCCAGCGCACGAAATGTTTCAGGCTGGAACCCTTGCCTGCTGCATTTCCTTGTGGCTGTCCGTTTCTTTCTGCATCACACAGTTACAGGGCACAACTATGGTAAAAGACAAGGGAATAAAACCTAAACAAGTGCTGATAACATCTGAGAATTAATGCTAGTAACTGAAAATCAATCTGTGGGTCAATTTTAGGTCATTTCTCTTCAGGAGAGCACCTGAGGGCATTTCCCTCCACCAAAAATCTCCTGTCAAATACGAAGATTCAGAGTCAATCCATGTTGTGGATGGTGAGGTACATCCATTGAATGCAGTGGTGTTAGATGAACGGAGTACTGCTGGTGCTGGTAGGAGTTGTACCAGCCGGATTGCTTGTTTATCCATAACAAATAGATTGTTACGCAAAACCGCCATCTCTGCTCGCAGCTGCGGCTTGTCGTTCAGGACAGGACCAGCAGTCGCTTCTTGTTGACCCACGCGGCCACGCCGCATTCAGTGCTGAAACTCCGTACGAGCACAGTCCTCTTCCCATTCTCAGATCTCAAATTACTGTGGTTTTTCTACTCTTCAGATCGGTAGCCGAACTGTCATAGACTTCCCCATTCTCAAATATTGAGAAATCAAACAAGATGCACATTTTTTTCACTTGTCTGGATGCTGTGGCTGCGATTCATGCGTGTTCAGCAGCCATAAGCCGTGGCCTTTCCACATTATTATTTTTTATCTTAGTGCCCTCCACGTCAGATTAAGCTTGGCAAGGTTTGTCACTGCAGTGAAAGTGGATTCTGACAATTTTTAAGAAAACTTTGTTGTTGCCACAAAAGGTTGCAGAAATATGTAACTAGTCAGGGAAGAAGACTTGCGGAGCAGAAGTCTCAACTCCAATCACATAGACTGCAGAGTTCAAATTTCACCGCTGTAAAGGCCGGATTTTTCCATAGTATATGATGTCACCATATAATATATTTTGTGACTTGTACGTGTGTACTACGTTAAGAAATATCAAAGTAACATTTGAAAGCAGATATGTCATGTTTTTTTTCTATTATGGTAGATGTTTTTTTGGTTGTTGTTCTACAATTTTTAAGATGATAATGAACAACTGAGATACTAGGTTTGAAAAGCAGTTTGAAGAATTTACTTAAAAAATTATTTTATTTATTTTAATTTTTGAATAAATTAAAAGTTTAACAGCTAAAAGACTGTACGGGGCCCATGCGAAACCAGATAATGGTCTTGGGATGATACTGAGAAGCTTGAGAAACCAAAAGAAAACAATAAAAATCCAAAGTAAAAAAAAAAGAAACACCAAAACCAAAGCGAAGGAAAAGGTGGGCAGAAGAGAAGGCGGTTTCCAATTCCCACAGCCTTCCTTCGACCTTGGTCTCCTCTTATTAAACCCGATCGCTCGCTCGCTCGCCGCATCCCTGCCAGTATGCCACGCCTACCTCGCCCCACTCCCTTCCTTGCGCGCCCACCCACCTCCGCACACAATCGCAACTACTGAAGCCCATCGCCACACAGAGTCACGCAGCAGTTGCAACTTCTTCGCGAGCACTTACGAGTGTTCTTTTGTTTTTCTCTTCAAAAGTTTCATCTTTTGATGGTTCTTGTGTGGAAAGCCGCATCTTCTTGAAGGCCTTCGAAGGTTTCTGAGGCAAACAACGGAGTTGGCCAAGATTTGAATGGAAATCTTGTTTGTCGATTAAAGAAACTTCTCGCAAGTTCTTGGCCGTGGGAGGGCGTTACCAGTGAAGTTCTGAGGTATTGGCGGGCGGTGAAAAGGTGGGAGTCTTTCTTGTGGTGGTCGGTGTGAAGATTGAACAAGAATTCAGTGTGAAAGTTTTTGGGATCTTGCCAAAGGAGCAGAGAACTGGAGCTTTCCTGGGGTTCTGAGCTCTGGGCATTGGCCGTCCGATTTGGGGTCTTATCAGTGGTAAGAAAACTGTGTCCTCCTCCCAATTGCTCTCGCGGCCCTTGAGTTAAAGCTTCCATTTTGCATCTAATTAATTAATCCCGGCTTTGTGTGCAATACCTCAGCTTCAACTTCTTTTTTTTACCAGTTTTTATTTCGGTGCCAATTGCTGATTGATGCTTTGTTTCCTGACGTTGGGTTTCTTTGCTTGATTTGGGCAAAGCTGTCTCTCCTTTTGATTTGAGGAGAAAAGACCTTTTTTCACTCCACTGTTTCTTAGATTCCAGCAAAGCCTTCCCTTGTAAGTTAAAATATATATATGTACTCATATTAACACGATGCCTAAACTGTGACACCCCGGCCGATATTGGTGTATATGTGTGTGCACATGAATTTCTGGGTTAGTCCTATCTTGCTAGTTTACCTTGATAAGCACTTACATATAAGCCTAGGAGTTCCAAAGGTAGCACCCCGGTTAACCGTTTTGCGCGAAGCGAGATAAAAATGCAAGCGGGTTGCTATGTGTGCGTAACCTATTCAGAATGTGGTTAGGTCTGAGCCGGTTTGGACCCTAGGGCGTTACATAAACGTACTTGTTAATCCACAACGCGCAAATTAAGATTTCGAACAAAAAAAAAGAGGTTAATTTTGCTGACCATGGATGTTCTGTAACTAGGCCTAATAAGGTGTTCTTCTGGCCTTTCACTCACAGAGAAGTTGTGCCTCATTTGGTGATCTTTGTAAGAAGTATACGACAAGAAAGACTAATTAACTGGTAGTCCACTGGCCCTAGGCAAAGCTCTAGATTATTCAAGTGGGAATAGTATACTCTAGATTGGGCTTGACTTACATCGCACGATTGCAAATGCTCTGCCATTTCACGGGATCATTATTACATCTCAACGCGGCAGCATATGTTCATACATACAAACAATCGCTTTTGAGCATGGGTAATGTAAGAGATATAGTTCTGGCAGCTTTGACTTTTAGATTGCCTCCTCTTGTTTCCCATTACATATCTTTCTTATTTACCATTCAGGGTACTACTGTGAATCCGTGATGGTCTTTGTCCCCAATACGTCAAGAAGTTTTATCGCCAGATAGGAACAAAATGTAAGAGAATCTATGCTATATTCTATTGTGTTGTATGTTCTTGATAGCAGTGCCTTTGAGCTTTTTTCGGAAGATTTTGATGACTGTGCTACTTGTAAATTGCAGTTTGTGCCTTTTTCCTGGTGTCAAGTGATGTGATTGGTTACTTCAGGCTTATATCACATCTAAAGATGTATTTTCGAAGCATAGTTCGTGATTTCAGGGAGAGCTTTGGAAATTTATCAAGGCGGAGTTTTGAGGTGAGAATTTCAAGAATCCCAGGCCTTTCGGGCCATCACAGTGGGAAGTCTCTTGGATCTTCAAGTGAGCTCCGGGATAGGCTTGTGGTAATTCAGCAAAGCAGGTGGGCTAGCCTTCCTCCTGAATTACTTCATGATGTGATGAAAAGGTTGGAGGAAGACGAGAGCAATTGGCCATCCCGCAAGGACGTTGTTGCTTGCGCTTCCGTTTCCAGAACTTGGAGAGAGATGTGCAAGGATATAGTGAGAAACCCTGAAATTTGCGGAAAGCTCACGTTTCCGGTATCTCTTAAGCAGGTAATGAGTGAGTTCAATCTGAATATTCTATTGGGTTCACAAATGTTAGTGAGGGTTAAACCTTGTGCATCACATGCGCTTTTTTTCCATTTGCCATATATTTTTTCCCTCGTAATAACAAAACTCTGCATTGAAATATTCTGTATTTCTGTTCAAGTTTGCCCCTATAATTTCATAAAATATCCATCTTTTCTTGTTGAGATATGCTATTTCCCTATCTCTTAACACTTGGTTGAATCTCACATGCACAGCCTGGACCTCGAGATGGAGTAATCCAATGTTTCATAAAAAGGGACAAGTCAAAACTAACTTATCATCTCTACTTGTGCCTTAGCTCTGGTATGTTTATGTAATTATGTTACACTTTCCCTATTGATCTCCTTATCAGCTGTTTTTCATTAAACTATGACACTCGGTAATTAGATATGGCCATTGAACAGACAAATAGGAAAGTACAGAAACTGTTCTGTCATTACCCTTGTAGGTGGTCAAATCTTTGTCTTCACATTTAAAAGCGACAGTTTTTTGTCTGTTCTTGTGTAAAAACTCCTAGCAGTACTATCAGTTTTAAACATCTAAATTAACGCTTGAATAGAATTTTGTTTTCATCATGCGCTACGTATGTCACACGGTAATTATTTCCCTCAGGCCAATCGTCCATGATGTTTCTGCTTCAGTTTTAAACATCTAAATTAACGCTTGAATAGAATTTTATTTTCATCATGCGCTACATATGTCATACGGTAATTATTTCCCTCAGGCCAGTCTTCCATGATGTTTCTGCTTGTCCGTTCATTTCTACCATTTTGTAAACAACACACACTAGCTCCATTGCCTCCTCGAAGGCGATATGTTTTTGTATGAAGATTGCAGTTATTCATTCATATCTATTCAGTACTACCATTTAATGGTTTGTGCTGCTACTCTTTGCTTGCATTTTTCTTCTTTCATGCAGCTAAAAGTTATGTTGCTTCAGTCCATTACATACACAATGATTTTTAAGTTCAACTAGAGGTGTGCTGTGTCATAGTTGCCTGTTTCCCGTTGTATAAAAGCCTTCATCACCCACAATGAAATTGTAGAGATTACCTATTACATCTGCAAATCTGCAAGCAAATTTGGTGCTGGGCTTTTAAGCAGTATTATTTTACTACGGTAAGAACAAAATACACATTACGCTAACCATTTTAATTGCATCTTGCAGCTGTGCTTGATGAGAATGGGAAGTTCCTACTGGCAGCTAAAAGGAGTCGGCGAATGACATACACTGACTACATCATTTCTATGGATACTAAAAATATCTCCCGATCAAGTAGTGGCTACATTGGAAAGCTGAGGTAAAGTTTCCTTGACAACAATCTTCCTTTACCCCCATTGTCACTTGGATCACTTTGGTCACAAATGTGTGCATATATACATCATGATACCGCAGGTCAAATTTCCTTGGCACCAAGTTTATCATCTATGACACGCAGCCTCCATACAATGCTGGGACACTTTGCTCGCAAGAACGGAACAGCCGTTGGTTCTCCTCTAGGAAAGTTTCCCCAAAAGTTCCAACCGGTAGCTACCCCATTGCACAGGTGAACTATGAGCTGAATGTGCTCGGCACCCGGGGGCCAAGGCGGATGCAATGCACTATGCATTCCATCCCAGCATCAGCAGCAGAGCCTGATGGCACTGTGCCTGGACAACCTAAAGAGCTCCTCCCGAGGTTATTCGAGGAGTCCTTCCACAGCACAACAACTTCCTTCTCCAAGTACTCCATTGCAGATCATTCAACAGGCTTCAGCAGTGCTCGCTTCTCTGAATTTGCGGGAGGGACTCTGCAAGATGGCAATGATGCAGACAAGGAGAAGCCTTTGGTTCTCCGGAACAAAGCACCAAGGTGGCATGAGCAGCTGCAATGCTGGTGCCTCAACTTCCGTGGCCGTGTCACGGTGGCTTCAGTTAAGAACTTCCAGTTGATAGCTGCTGCGCCGCAGCCAGCTTCTGAGCCTTCACAGCCAACGCAGCCTGCTCAGCAGCAGCAGCAGCCCCAGTCTTCCCAGCCCTCCAGTTCTTCATCATCCAACCATGATGCGGTGATCTTGCAATTCGGCAAAGTTGCAAAGGATATGTTTACTATGGATTACCGGTACCCGTTGTCGGCCTTCCAGGCTTTCGCCATCTGTTTGACAAGCTTTGACACCAAGCTGGCCTGTGAATAGATCAGTACAATAGCAATCAGAACAGTACTTTATTTGAGGCTGAGCTTGAGAATGTATGTATCAAGTACAGGAGTATTCTCTGTCTGTGCATGTGCACATGTAGTTGATTCAACCCCAGTGTGCTTATTAAACCTATAAAAAGGGTTGAGGTGCAGATATTTGCACGGGACAAGATCAGAAGGCTTCCATGTGTTGCTATGCCTGTATTTTATGTTGCCTGGGCTATGCAATTGGAAGGAGTTGAGCCACCAGGATGACATCAGCAAATTTGCATAGAAACGCTTATGTGAAATATAGTATGCCACATGTTAGTTGCTACTGCTAGCTGAACAGGAATGGCTCTGGTAGCTGTCCATAAAAGTCTGAATGTTGAGGGGGGAGCTAAAGAAAAATCTGCATTTTTGCATGGTTGGGTTGTCTAGATGACTAGGTCTGAACTGGGGGGAAGGGGAGAGGGAGACCTTTCAGCACTGTACCTAGACAACAACTGGTCCTGGGTTTTTTTTGTGTGGATGATTTTTTGTTGCGTTTTTTGAGATGGCAGAAGACCGTAGAGGTGTCGATGTAGACAATGTATTTGGTTTTGGTTTCGAGAAGCTGTTTGGTTTGTTTTGACTTTGGAAGAATCTAAAAGCGCGAAGAAACAGGGCACCATCTAGTCATACTACAGATCAAGCATATCTAGTGACTGATGTTGCCAACCCTTTTTGAGGCCTTGCCTTGAGTAACCAACCAACCAATTGGTCATCAACCTAACAGCCCTCCTAATAATCAATCAACCCAATCTGCAGCATTTTTCAAGGGAACCTCTCGTCATCAGCAGCTGCAGCTGCACTTATCCCTGCTGGCCCAGTGGCTTCATGGGTCGTAGTAGAAGAAAGACACCGTACTATAGCGCCGTGCCTTTATTGTAGCGAGGATCCGAACCCCACTGCTTGTAGTAACATCCATAGGAGGCGGCGCTGTCCCAATCTGCATCTGGTTGCCATTTTCTTGCACGGCCTGTGCCTTGTCTTTGCTGTTTTAAGGAGCCGCTCCAACCGACTCTTTAGTTGTGATTTTTGGCTATAATTTTTAATTAAAGTTAAATTATATGGTAGTGGTTGTTAGTTTTTTTATAAGTTATTCAATTAAAGAAAAATAAAAAAATAAAAACACCGTTATATATTCGCGGATGGTGAAAGAATTTTTTTTAAAAAGCCAATAAAACCGAAATTAGAAACTGACGTGTTTGAAGTGATTTTTGGCTTAAAAAAACCAGAAGCCAAAACTGTTTAAAGTGGAGTTTTAGTTGTACATTGGTTGCCAGAGAACATGTAATATTATCGACTCCATTGGGCTTAAAGCTTTGGGGTTAAAGCTTTTTTGATATGTTTGGCACTGTTTCAGGATTATTTTAGCATTGTAACTGTTGTAAGCTTTTTTTGGTGTAATTAAATTTAAAAAATCAAAAAAATGTTACGTCATCACAGATAATACAAATGAATATAAAAAAAGAAAAAACAAAAAAAATAAAAATCAGAGAAACGATAAAATTAAGATGCTAGAAGCTTGAACCTAAGTATGTGTTTGGTTCATGGGATCATGGGGGATGGGATGGGGCGGTCCTCATTCCAGAGCTGTTTGGTTCAGAGTCAGGTGGGAATTGGGATGGGGGATATCCCTCTAGGGAATATTCTGTGGATATGCTCTCAAATTGGGGATGCTCCTATCCCCCAAAAATGAGGGGATGGTGAGGGATGAAGTGGGACGAGTGGCTGACAGGTAGACCCCGCATGTCAGATTGTCATCCTAAACCTTTTGTCCCTAAACCAAACAGAAAACAGGGACCGTCCCGTCCTGTCCCTAAAAAATGGGTTGGATCCATCCCGTCCCACCATGAAACACACCTTAAAAGTTTAAGTCCAATAGAGCAGGGCCAATTAATCTGCTGCTTGCTTTCTTCATGCTGAAACTGCGCCGAGCTAATGCTTAACTGATTGATTTGTTTAAGGGCAGGCCAGCGACACCGTACTGGTTGAGTATTATTCATCATGAGATTCGCGACATCGCTGGCTGCAGCAGCCGCATTAAAATTAGAGACCAAATCGCTGAGGTTAGCAGGCTCTGCTGGCTTGTCGTGTTGTTTAATTGCTAATGCTGAACGAAACGGCGGCTTCAAGCCAGTGATGAAGGGATTTGATTTATTCATTTTAGACCACTCGCAACGTGCCGTATTAACTCGCACAAGGCAAATGGAGTAGATCATATTTCGCCAAATTTGAGATATGCCACTTAGAAAGTTACTACTTTGACATATGCCACCTAGATTTTTGAATTCAAAATTTGTCTCTCCAATTTATTCCTCTTTTGACATATGCTATTATCACTCATTTTCTTCCATTTTCTTTTCCATTTTCTAAATTTCCATATATTCTAAAGATGAACTACCGGTTTTGCCACTTATCTACTCCTCTCATCCCTTCTTCTTCCCGCCGGAGCTCTTCCCTCATCCCCCGTGGCGAGCCCCTGAGCTCCTCCACGCCCGCCCCTGTCGGCGCCAGTCCGACCTCCCCGCCCACCCCCGAGCTCCTCCCTCCCGTCCCCATCGACCTTTCCACCCCTGTTGGCGCTAGATCCGATCTCCCCATCGCCCTCGAGCTCCTCTCTCCCGCCCGAGCTCCTCCCTCTTCCCTGGCCCCCCTCAGAGCTAGATTCGACCTCCCGCCACCCTGAGCTCCTCCCTCCCCTCGCTGATTAGACCACGGCAGCCCACGATCGCAGCCACGTACAACCACGGCCGCCTTCAACCACAGCCGCCATAACCACAGCCACCTTCGACAACAACCGCCTTCGACCACGACCACAGCCGCATTCGACCACGGCCGTGTATGACCACGACCACCTTCGCCCACGACCACAGCCGCATTCGACCATGACCGCGTACGACCACGGCCGCTATGACCACAACCTCCTTCAACCATAGCTGCCTTCGACCACAACTATGGCTGCCTTCAACCACAACCACAGCCGCCTTCGACCACGGCCGCCACAACCACAGCCACCTTCAATCACGACCATAGGAGAAATTTCGATATTTGACACTGAATACGTGCGCCTCTCAACTTTTAACCCTCAATTCGCACGCCTTTGGAAATCTAACCCTGTCACTGCGAATTCTTTTGATTCAAGGGATTCTCTTCATTTTCGCAGTGACAAGTGTCAAAATAGAAAAGGAGAGAAAATGAGGAGAATCCCTTGAATCAAAAGAATTCGCAGTGACATGGTTAAATTTCTAAAGGCGTGCGAATTGGGGGTTAAAAGTTGAGAGGCGCACGTATTCAGTGTCAAATATCGAAATTTCTCCGACCACAGCGAGGAGGGGAGCGGCGCGATTGGGAAGGGTGGCGTCAAGGGAAGCAGGGGGCAACACTGGGAGGGAGGGAGGGAGGAGCTCTGATGGAAAGAGTAAAGAGATGAGAGGAATAGGTTGGTGTGTACTAGTGTTTTTGTACAAACCACCAGTAGCATAAATACGGAGCAGTTAGATTAAAACAAAAAAAAAAGTCACCCAAGAGAGAGGAGACGAGACGGAAACCATTATTCCTTGGCGTCCCCCAACCCAACCCAACCCAACCCATCACAGTAAACGGCGGGTCTAGGAGGGAGGGGAGACGAAAACCAAACCATTATTATTCCTCCTCCCCTCGCCGTCTCTCTCACCCCCGTTAACCCTAGCTCGCTTTGTATGCGACCCACAATGCCGGCCACCGACTCCTCATCGGCGGCTGCGCCATTCACCTCCTTCGGCCGCTCCATTCGCTCCCTCCGCCGCGACCAGACCCCCTTCCCACCCGCCGATCACGACCACCACGCCCACGCCAACTCCTCCGACCTCGAGATCGACGCCTTCCAGCGCCACGCCGCCGACCTCCTCCTCGACCTCCTCCCCGACCCCTCCTCCTCCGACCGCGCCGCCCCGGAGATCCTCTCCCTCGCCTGGACGCGCAGCCTCCTCGACTCCTTCCTCATCTGCCTCGAGGAGTTCCGCGCCATCCTCTTCGGCGGCGGAGCGGCCGCCGCCTCGCGCCCCCCGCTCGATCGCCTGGTAGCCGACTTTCTCGACCGCGCCGTCAAGGCGCTCGACCTCTGCAACGCCCTCCGCGATGGCCTCGACCTCATCCGCCAGTGGCGCAAGCACCTCGCCATCGCCGCCGCCGCGCTCGCCTCCCCTGCCCCCGCCGCGCCTCTCGGGGAGGGTCAGATCCGCCGCGCCCGCAAGGCGCTCACCGATCTGACCATCCTCATGCTCGACGACAAGGGCGGCGGCGGCGGCGGCGTCGTGGGCCAGCGCAACCGATCCTTTGGCCGCGGGAACAGGGACGGCCATGGGCACGGCCACGGCCACCACCGCCGGAGCAGCAGCGGCGGCAGCTCAGGGTCCGGTTCCAGCTCACATTTCAGGTCGCTCTCGTGGAGCGTATCCCGATCGTGGTCAGCCGCGCGCCAGCTGCAGGCAATCGGGGGAGGCCTACCGGTGCCCCGCACGCACGATATCGCTGCCACGGGAGGCCTCGCTTCCGCCGTGTACACCATGGGCGCTGTGCTCTTTGTCGTCGCCTGGGCGCTTGTGGCCACCATCCCGTGCCAGGACCGTGGCCTCCAGGCGCACTTCTCAGTGCCCAGGAGCTTCCCCTGGGCCGGCCCCGTCACAACGCTGTACGAGCGCATCCTCGAGGAGTCCAAGAAGAAGGAGCGCAAGCACTCGTGCGGGCTGCTCAAGGAGATCCACCAGATTGAGCGGTGTTCGCGGCAGCTCATGGAGATCACTGACGCCTCGCAGTTCCCCTTGGCCGAGGAGAAGGATGCGGAGGTGCGGGAGGCTGCGCAGGAGCTGGTGCAGGTGTGTGAGTCCCTCAAGGACGGGCTCAACCCGCTTGAGCGGCAGCTGCGGGAGATGTTCCACCGGATTGTGCGCACCCGGACAGATATCCTTGACAGCTTGAGTAGGCCGCACAACACTGAGTGAAGAGGTAGGCAGTTGCTTGTTGTGATGCCGCTTGATTGAACATTGTGTGAAATGCAGCCGCACCACCGATTGAAATGAGGTAGTTTTTCTCTGCGTAAGTTAGCAACTACATATACATGTGTCTGCATAAAGGCGTGGCCTTCTGATAAATTGAGTTCTTTTTTTTTATTTGATTTTTTTCTTTCTAGCTTGTGAATCCTTACTTGGGCAGTGCTTCGTACTAATGGTCTAATATTATTGTTTCATTCTTCTCATCTGGTTTGGTTTGGTAATGTTAAGCACTTCGGTGGTTGGTTTTTGTTCATGATTAGCCTGTAGAACAGTCGAACAGAATTATGGTGTGCCGTTGTGAGTGTGAGTAATTTATATTTTCCGAAGGGCCAGTTTAGGGTTTGTGAGGCAATGCTACTGGTATGATCAGCTTTTTGTGCCCAGCAAATGTATATACTACATAATCTGCAAAGAAAGAAAACAGGCAAACAGCATTTCATTGATTAATACACTTATATTTTGGTTGGCTTAGTAAAAAAGATGTTTCTTTCGTCCATCTTTCCTTTTTCTTTCTTCCTGTGTGTGTTTAGATTAAAAATGGATGCGTCTAATGCGTGCCTTGTCGATGGTCTGTCATCAATAATGCAAAAAATAAAAACCAAATGGAAGGAACATAACCCCATTTGGGATAATTTGGTAGTACATCCTTAGTGTACAATAAAGTACTTATGCTGCTGCTGTGGCTTCTATCATACTTTAGATGATCATGATGGCAATGAGCTGTTTGGGTCAGCCTTACTTGGTCCTGTATTCAAATTTAATTGTATTTTGCATACATATGCTATTCTTGTACGCACATTATCATTAGAAGAAGTTTTGCTTTGTTGGCAATGAATTTTCCTTCCACTGTGCTACTGCTAGGTGAAAATTTTAGTTTTTTATGTGCATTTGATTGACATACCTCCAAAACTATAGTACACCTCTATGCTTGGTATAAAGCAATTCTGAAGGTTGTTTGTATGAGCCTATTAGGGATAGTAAGTCAGATATAATTTTGTGATGTATTCTCTTGATTTATATCCCTAGATTCAGATTACCACGAGAGCCATTTTGAAAAAGTCCACATTTTCATAGGCCACTGCATGAAATGCTAGGATGCTCCAATTCGAATCCATATAGCTACTGCTACAGACTGTTTTGCAATTAAGGAAAGGCAAAAGTAAATAATGCACAGTGGCACTGTTTTTACATGATTAAAAGTGCACCATAGCAAGAAGGCAATTTTTTTGGCATTGTGTTATTGATATGCTCCTTTAAGAAGTATCTTATAGCCGCTGGTTGTTCGAAATTCAGATACATATGAAGAGATCTCAGTGCATGGTTTTACGAAAAGCGAACTAGAGTCTGCAATGGTAAAATGGGTTATTTCTGGTATCCGTTGATAATTGAATTTGATTATCCTTTACCTGAGTGCATCGCTGTGTAAAACTATTAAGTTACTTGTGTAGTTTTCACGATTCTAATGATTTTGATGTGAGTTTAAATATTCAAGGGTTCTAGAACGTCTCTACGAAGTCCAGCCAGGTGAGGTGGTCAATGTGCAAGGTGTTTTGTTTGAATGGGGGCCTTGGTCTTTTTGCTTGTAAACTAGTGGTGCAATACGCATGCTGCAGGTTCCTTGGTCAATAGGCAAAATCTCCCTGTTGTCTTCTGTTCCTTTTATTTTGTTCTTTTTGGTTCCTTGTGGCAAGATCTCCTTGTTATCGACAGTCAGCAGGGAAGGCTTCTATCAAATCGTTACCATTTTAGCTACTGGTAATGTTATGGTAGAAGTCTTGAAGGTATATATGACTGAGAGCAGTGTGCTCAAGAGGTCATAACCGAGTAAAATTGCTTCATTATGAGTTGAGCTTGCTGAGGTTTTCTGATTCATATAGTCTCAGGCTGTTGCCATGGCTTGTTCGCGAATCTTTCGATGGCAAGGGAAATGCTATGCTGCTGGATGTCCTGGGGTTATTTTCTTGTTCTGTTTGTTGTTTTTGTGGGTGGTGATCATTTGGGCTTTTTTTTTGTGGCTTATGGCTGAAAAGCACTGTAGCTGACAGAGTTTTATTTAACATAATTAAATTAAAAAAATTAAAAAATATGTTAGCCTATTACGTATAATACAAACACATACGGGAAAAAAGAATCGGCAAAAAAAACTCAACAGAAAACCATAAGTTCAAAAAAAGACGAAATTTATGAATAGTGAAAAATAAGTCGGAAGCTAGAAGCTCAAGCCCAAATGATCACAGTTCTGTTTGTTGTTTTAGATGCTCAAACAATCTCTCCCTTAATCTTGACTTGACTTTAAAACATTGAGGTTGTCGGACTCAACTATGACCTACTAAACTCATACTTGATACAGAACGGTGATACATCTCCTCTCCATTTTGATTTCTTTCCACCTTATTTGAGTTTGAACGGCGACACATCTTCTTAACATACCTGACTCAACTCATCATCAGAGCACTATTGATTCATTATCGCTGAGTGCTTCAGCAACAAACACTTTCTTCATCCTCAGCTTGGAGTATTTTGAAGCAAAGTGTCCATAATCATTACAATTATAACACCCTACTTTTGTCTTATCAAACTTCTGATTCTGACGGTCTTGGCCACCACCTCTGGTAGTGTTTTTGCCTTCACGTTTCGATGATCGGATCTCCCACTCAACGCGGGTCAACAAGACCCGTCCGTCGCCGTTGTTACTATTGTCGCGGATGCGTTCCTCATACATCTTAAGACGACCGATGACCTCCTCCATGGTCATTGTCTTTAGGTCTTCAAATTGCTTTATGACCGAAGCAATTAGGAGAAACTATGAGAGAACAGCACGAAGGAATTTCTTCACTACATACAACTCTTCCACCTTAACAAGAGCCTGAATCTTGTTGACGATGATCGTCAACTGGACGACGAAATCATTGATCGACTCCGTTTCCTTCATACGCAGCATCTCGAACCCGGTCTTGAGAGTTTGTACTTTTGCTTCCTTCACACGATCGGCGCTAAGATGCATCATCTTCAACGCCTCCCACGTGGCTTTGGACGTCTCCTTTTCGGCCAGTAGGAAGAGCGTCTCATCTGGGATACCCTGATAGATGGCCGCTAATGCCATCTGATACTTGTGCACATCGACGTTGTCGTTCTCGATCACGTACCACACTTCTTGAGCCTTCATGTACACCTTCAACTTGATTGTTCAGGCTGCATAATTGCTCGTCGTGAGCATCGAATGATGCAGCGAGACAGCAGAACTCTCATTCGCCATCATACTGGATGATACCTCGTCACCGGTGACACCACTTCTCGGAGAACACGATATGATCTTGAGCACGGATCAGAAATTCGGGTTACTTTGAAGTGGCTCTTGGACCAAGGGAACGGAGAAAAAAGCTGTGCTTTCTCTTTGTGATTTTTCTTGCTGTTTTGGATCTGCTCTCTGTTGCTTTGGCTTGAACCGAAGGCTTGGCTTTTATGGTTGTGCTGCGCTGGGAGATTGAGTCCACCTCGGAGATGGACACCACGCGGACTCCGTTTCAGCTTGAAATTTTTTGCTGGACCTCGGTCACTGTTCTGTCCAGAGGATGCGCCCTTGCTTCTCTCCGCGAGACCCACTGGTCTCTGCCTTCCACATAACCCACCTTTGTTACGTGATGGTACGGTGCACAGCAGAAACAAGCATGCTTGATGCGTGCACCCACTGGTCCTTGCCTTCCCCGACGTGATCTGTGATTGCACACGAAGGGAAAAAAAGTAGCTGCTTCTTTTCACCCACTGGATGCGATGGTAAGCTAAACTGCTACCTGTCTTCTCTCCAAAAAAAAAAAAACGCTGCAGTGCCTTCACATGCCAGGCTTCTATCTGCTACCTACTTTGACTTCTTGCACTAACTACCTGGCGCTGCGCGAACCGAAAATGTCTTGTTTCATGTCAAATGATGTGGCGATCTGGCTTCGCTTCGGGAATTTGCACTGGCTTTTGTCGTGCGTGGAATGAGGATGGAGACGACTTGCGCATGATGAACCGAAGACAACACTGGCCTCGGGAGCCCTGCGCGAGACGAGCACGAAATGGAATCGCCAATGACGATTTTTTCTTCTTCGATGATTCGGTTCTCGCCTAGACTCTCATACCACTTATTAAAATTTCGATCCAGGAGAAAACACACACATCACAAATAAACGGAGAGAACATATGATATTTCTAAATTTCTCTATTATGTTATTTGGTCCTCCTTCTTTCCTTATTTTTCTTACAAAACTAGCTACAAGCCTTCTCAATATATAGGCTAATAATTTCCTCCTAATATACGTATTCGGACTTTAAGTTAGACACAATTTAAACTTAAATTATATATAAAAATAGACTTTACTACGTTTTAAACTCTAAATCAAGATTATTTCTTACATTTCGTAACCCAGACGAAAGGCTAAGATTGTACTTGGTTTAAGTAGCAGCACTAACTGAGTTAAATATATCTAAAATAGCATGTCAAAGAGACGCGCACCTCCAAATGTTAGTTCCATCATTTATGTGTGTGCGATTAATTTCTAGTATCTGTTAAAAACAAGTACAAGTATATGTGCGAATGATGTAGGTGTGACGTGCATAAGACGTATCTACAAAAAGTTAGTGATGGTGGCACTGTGGGACGGGGCCACTCACAACACCATAGCTCTATGATGAGCGGCCCCCACAGATATATTGTTTTGCAAAATACATGTGAAAACGAGGCCATACAAAGTTTGTGAGTATCACATAAAATTCTCAACTCCAACAGACGTTCCCAAAAAAATATAAGATTGTATTAATAAAAAATTATTTGGAACTAACTGTGGCATTGAACGAGAAATTAGCTAGTGTAATTAAAAACACTTCTTTACTAATTACATGATTAACCAGGAAATCAGCTAAGGCCCCGCTCGATTGGGCTGAAAAGCTGTGGCTTACGGCTGAAATTGCACTGTAGCGGTTGAAATTTCACTGTAGCTGAAGGTGACTTATTTGGCGTAATTAAATTTAAAAAATTTAAAAATAGAAAAATATACTAGCTCATCACGGACAACGCAAACAAATACGAGAGAAAAAGAACCAGTAAAAAAGATCAAAAAAAGCTACCATAGCTACTCCATCCTTGTTCACTACATGGTAGGCCAAGAATGACCTGTTTAAGGGGCAAAAATGGGTACGATTAATGATTTCATTTAACAGGCACCAGTAGGATAAGCAGTTAAGCACACCCATGTCAAAAGTACTAATATGCACAAACTACACATGTTAATGCACAAACTACATATATCTATTCGAGAGGAGGTAATTTAAGAATCGATATTCAAACCATGTCAAACAAACTCAATAATTAGATAGATATACCTAAACATAATTAATTCATGTCTGCGAACGATCTTGATGGGCAAAAGCATAACAAAAAAGTACCACGTCTGATAAAAATTCACTTATTCATAGTTTAAATAGGAAACGACACACAAGTCGGTACACTGGAAAGCAAAAGCAAATCACAGCTAGTACCATCGTTCTCCATTTATGAATGTCACATAAGTCTCGACTCCAACTTCGCAGTTGACATAAATAATCGATTTCACGATTAGATAGTGTCTGGCATTCTACTGCCTCAGGCTTTGCAAAATATATTGCGCATAGAGGTCCCTGCAATTAATTCAAGATAAATGTGTCAATATAAGTCAGAAGGTATCTTCACACTCACTCCTTAACGAACAGAACACAGTATCTTCAGTTCTTCGCACTTGCTCCTTAACGAACAGAACACAGTTGCATCTTGTTACAGACTAAACATTGCAACGCAAAACTGAACTTACATGGAGTACTGAATGGCCTCACGAGCAGTGTTCGCAGGCAAGAATGCATCAACAGCAACCTCCTTGTTCTCATTCTTCTTATCTAAATGATACTGCTAAGGATGCTGACAAATGTACCTGTGATCATCCAAAATACTATTCTATAGCATGTAACAGGATAACAATAAAATGAACTATGTGGGATACAGTCTTCAAAGAAGCGTTTGATCTCTTGAAGGCGGTGAGGAGACAGCTCACTGATGTCATTGAAGTGACGGTATTCAGGATCATCAGCACAGACAGCTATTATCTTGTCATCCTTTTCACCCTGATCATAGCCAACCGTTATTTTCAGTAAAAAAAAAGGGTGAAGCATTGTTTTTCTTCTCTTACCGCAAAGAGAATGGAACAAGAAATACCTGGTCAATCATGGGCATAAGGCCAATTGCTCTAGCTCGGAGGAAGGAACCAGGAATAACAGGTTCCTGTGGGAGATTAAAAAAAATTGCAATTACCGCTAGATACCAACACAGTTTACACAATATTCAATAATGTGACTACAAAGAACTGGTGTTTATGCAATTAAAGAGCTACTGGCACCAGTCTGAGAGTGTCAATGCCAAAGGACCAGCAAGTTAATTATTCTTAGACGCCATGACTTAATAATGCAAGGATTGTGATTCCTACATGTTCCCAAAAAAGCGGACAGGGAGGACTAACCTGCATCAGGACCAAAACATCCATTGGATCGTTGTCTTCACACAGAGTCCTCGGAATGAAACCATAGTTATGAGGATATACAACTGATGAGTATAGGACTCGATCAACCTGTCAAATTATATAGCACAATAACAAAAGTACATTATGCTTTTCAAAAATAGCAAAATAAACTCCTACAGCTGATGAGTACAGGCTCAATCAATCTGTCAAATTATATAGCAAAATAACAAAAGTACAATATGCTTTTACAAAAATAGCAACATAAACTCGTACAACTGACAAGTACATGACTTGATCAACCTGTCAAATTATATAGCACAATAACAGAAGTACATTATGTTGGTGGGTGCTTTTCATTCCTTACACAAGTGCACTAAACAAATATTAAACAAGCCATGTTGCTCTTGAAGTAAAAAGTGATGATTGATATGCAAGCAATCTTACAAACGGAAAACATACCTTAATCAGTCCGGTTTTCTTGTCAAGCTCATATTTTACTTTGCTTCCCTTTGTGATCTCAACAACCTGTGGTGTGATATATACAGAAACCATTAAGTTCAAAAGTTGCAGGGACTGTCAGGGACCAACTACGCATAAAGCTTCTAGCATCATTAAACAGAACCCACTCAGTGCACTTGTTTTACTGACAAGCAAACAGTTACCAGTAGGCTAATGTAAGAATCAAATGGTCAACAAAAATCCTTATATAGAAAAAAAATGGTGAGAATAAAGGCACCTCTTATTTGCTTTGAAGGCTAGAAATTCCAATAATAATCCTTAAATCGGGGGGGGGGGGGGGGGGGGGGGGGTTGGCAAATTCCTGGAGTAACCATGAGTCTATCTAACTAATGGTACATTTTAATTGGAAGGATTCGCAATTCTAGCTCCAATCCATCCAAAGGAAATTTAAACATTTCCAGAAGCATATAATGCTTATGTCAGCATATGGCTACACTGGCCACACTGCAACACAATTGGTGCCACCATCACAATTTAAAAGGCAGAAGACACATGCTGAAGGCAGTGATATCAACAGACTAAGCACACTTGATTCCACCATCTCAAGCCTCAAGGTTGATGACAAACTGATTGAGGTCAGCAAAAAGGTGAGAACCATTACGGACTTACAAAGTGCCGTTGCCAACTAAGTTTTTCAATTTCCATCTATATTGCCATGGCTTGATTAAACTACAGAAGATTTCCAGGTCTGGGTTTAAAAGGTTCCATGCTTGATGTGAGTGCCAAGGATGTCTGTCTTTAATTTTGGGCAATCTGAAGATTCAGTCATCTCATTCTCTAACCTCCTTATATTGATCCACTCGTTAGTGGTGAATTCTAACTATCTATCATGCTATTTGTCTGGTGGGTAGATTTTTTTGTGCCCTTCAGAATATTGATTGCTTCTTTGTAACTGGCGGGTAGATGAACTATTGAACTGAAACAAATTAGGAAATCATCAAAGGCTGTTGCAGCCTATTAAAATGGCCATATTAATTGAACGATTATTGTTTCTAATTTTAAATATAAAACCACCTTTTACGAGGTAGAATTAAATATATTAACAGTCCAACACCAATGGCATAATTGTGTGCAGTCTTCTGCAAGTTAAGAAAAAAGTTTGTTTGGCATGTGCATCGCTAAACTCAGTTTGAATACAAGAGCTACACGCTGCATCCAGATTGGGATTCCAGACTCAACTACATCTGATTGAGGTCCCATACCAAGAACGAACAATGACATCAAGTGGTGAGTAAGCACTATCAAGTTCACAGCTATAGCTACATGAACCCACTCCCCTAGTGCCCCACCCGCAGTGGCCCCAAAATGTCCCAAATTTCAATTTGCTTCACCACAGCATGAAATATCTTACTTGCCAAGATGGGCAAGGTAAAGTTGGTACTTACAACATTGAACACAGCAGGAGCTCCAGGACCTGTGCAACCAAATTTAATTAGCATGCTTATTTGATCAGGGTGTTTGGTACGCTAGAAAGGAAAATGAGAGGGGGGGAAAAACAGTCCCACACCGATCTCAAGATCATGCCATGGATGCGCAGCCACTGATCTCCTCGACAAAGACGACAGGATCCTTTCATTGAGCTTAGGGGTGCGCTTCGGCTGCTCAGCAGCACTCGTATCCTCTCCACTCATCCTCCTACACAAAGAAGCCAACAAATCACATCTATACATACTCCACCTCAAAACCCCCCCAAATGGCAATGCATGCCAAGAAAACCTAGATGGATGGCAAAGTCATGAGATGGGAAATCCGAAAAGTATGCATGCAAGGTTAAATTTAAGAATTTGATGGGTTGATTTAGGCCAGAAAGGGAAAGAACTCAGCCTCTTGGGACAGGAGAGGAAGTGGGAGGTGTAGATGGGGAGCGGCGGAAGGAAGCCGGCGGGGAGGGTTGGTGGAGGGGAACGGCAGGGCTGCGGTGGCAGATGGGGGATGGAGGGCGGATGACTCAGATCAAAGTCTCCGCAAGAAGGCACACAGATCAATCACATCATCTCAAATTCTTGATCATCATCAAGCAGACGAAGAGATCGAATCGGTAATAGCGATGAAATGAGAGGAAGCCAAGATTCGGAGAAGGAATAATCACCTGCGTTCGGAGACCGCGAGCTACAGCGGCAGTCGAGTCTCGAGTGGAGGCGGAGGCCTTCGCTCGAATCTCTCCCTCGGAAACACACTTCCCAGGGAATGCTATTTTTTCACTTAACACCCTAGTTTATTACTTTACTAACAAATCGGTACCTGACTAGTGATTAGTCCGTTTTATTTTATTATATTTGCAGGTCACATCTAGTTCACCTCTCATCCCAGACGGGATTACGTAGCGGAGGTCTCCTCAAAACCAATATCAGCCGTCCATCTTTCAGATGAACGATTCTAGTTTTTTTACTTCTAATTTTTAGTTTATTTTACTTTTATCTTTTTCTAGATTTTTTCTTTTTTCTTATATTTAAAAATAGGTTATTTTAACACAGATAATATAAAGAAAAGAAAAGTTGGGGAAATAAAGAGTTTAAGACGCGGGGAGGTTGTTTGAGCATGGTGGTGTGGTACGGTACTGAGTGGTGATTGATGGCTGAAAGAGATGCTTCAGGGAGAGATGCTTCACCACGTGCCCCTTCTGTCGCCTGCCAGCTTCTGTCTGGTGATCGAGCTTGCTAGCTTGTTCGTTTTTAACTATTTTTCTTCACAAATCAAAGGAAATGGGTGGTTCCACTTCCAGGGCAGCATCCAATGCTAGCTAGCTGCTCACTCACGTCACGGGTCCTAGAACCATTTGCGTGCCCAAGCTAGCTACTACAGGCACTTCGGGCGTCGCCGTAATGGCCTTTTTCTTTTCAATTTTTAAAAACTATATTTTTTTATAGTAATAGCTTTTAAACAAAATATCTTTTAAAGCAGTATCTAAAAGTTAATGGTAATACACACTGTAACGACTTTATTTATATTGTCTAAAACAACATACGAGTTTGTACTACTCCGTACTATCTCCCACGAACAGCCCAAAAGTCATAAACAGCAGCCATAGGACCACGCAGTGGCAGAGCCAGGACTTAAATGATGGGGGTGCGAACTTAAGATACGTCCGTTCTAAGACAAGTTCAAATAACATAGTACGAAAGTTCAATATAGGTAATTAAGTAATCATTCAAGTATTATTCATCTATGCTATTTTTTAGCTTGTTAGGATTGATTATAACTCCTACGACTCCCTTTTAGGTTTCGATTCTTCAGATCATCATTTTAAATCTAAAGGCAAAAAGGAGCAATTTACTTTCTACTGCTCCAGACCAATCTATATACAACAATCTATTACTATCATGAAAACCATCCCTTCGAAGCTAGTTGACACATGAATATCAGGAAACGATATACCAACATTTGAGATTCAAGAAACCAATTGACATCAAGGACTCAGATGTATAGAAGAACTGGATGGTAAAAAATAAGGCACAATAAGTCAGGAGCGTAGGGACCTGACGAGACGGGTGTAGAAGAGCTACTTGGAGAGCTCCCGGTATTTCTCGATGGTGGATGGGTCGACGATGTACTACTTGTTCCTCTCAATAAGTGTCTTGCGGTACACGCGCATGTGCTTGACCGCTAACCTCGTCGCCTCGCATACCTTGGACTACAGCTGCGTTAGCTTTGATGCCAACGTCGCCATGGATCTATCGCTGTTTCACGGTTAAACCGAAGCAATGCGGATGAGAAAATCAGAACAATATATCTACGAATTGGGAAGCACGGGATGGAGACTTGGCTTGATGACTTCTTTGGTTTACCTCTTCCTCTCTGGTGCCTGGGGTCACTGGCAGCGGTGGCGATGAGCTACGCGCGAGCAGACCTGTGTGCCTGAGTTCGAGCTCGACTGCTGCACTAGGACAGAATCCTAAAGGATTGGGTCGATTGGGGAATTTTTGATGGGGTGGCCGATCAACTGAGGAAGTGAGGATGGTGTGGATACTTAGGCTAATAGGCTTGACTTGTTGTCTATTAGGTCTAATGAGTTGTCAGAAGTATATTAGTATATATAATGTATATTTTATATATTAAGGGAGATATATATTGTTTTTTGTATAAAAATTTTAGTGATGCAACTGCACCTCTTGCATCAATGTGGTTTCGCCAATGTATCCACAGGCATGAGAGGTAAAAAAAGAAAGGGACAAGGGAGAGAAGAGAAAGGAAGGGTAGTCGCAGCAGCAGCAGCAGCAGCAGCAGAGTGAGTGGGAAACGAAGGCAGTTAAAAGAACAAAGTGGGTGCTGAGTACACGAGCGTGTGTAGCTAGCGTACAGCATGTACGCGTCGCACCAACAAGACACGGCGGCACGTACAGCACCAGACAAACGGGTGGATCGCTCGGCTCCACACCAAAATCCATCTCAGGCTCAGCTAGGCTTCCGCCATGGCGCCATCCATCAAAATCCACTGGTCCACCACCACTGCTCGCTTCGCTTCACTAGTAATAGTACCGAGCCATGCCTGCTAATCGCTAGGATAGCTCCGGCGGTAGCGGGCACGCCCAAAGAGTAAAATAGCTAACTGGAGTGGAGTGCCACCGGCCAAGAATCCTATCGACTCCAAGTCCAACTCCGAGATGGATCCGCAGAACCGGATGGGGATGGGGATGGGGGAGGCGGTGGCGCTCGGGGAGGCCTACATTGGGCCGGGAGGCGGGGAGGTGGTCACGCGGGAGGCCGCGGCGCAGGCGCTGGGCACGGTGGTGCAGCTCCACTTCGAGAAGACGGTGGAGAAGAAGCGCGCGGCCGACGCGCAGAAGCAGGAGCTCTGGCGCCTCTTCCTCGCCTTCTTCCTCTTCCTCGCCCTCGTCCTCTCCGCAGTCGCCCAGTCGCCGCCCGCGCGCCTCCAGTGCCGCCACCTCTGGGCACCCGCGGGCCTCCTCTCCCTCGCGCACCTCGCCTTCTACGCAGCCGTCGCACACCACCTCCGCTGCCTCAACGGATTCAGGTACCTACTAATTAAGTAATTACAACCCTCAGTCATCACGCACGCAATTAACCATGCATCTAATTAGTGTGCAAGTGACTGACTAATAATAACGCAACTGCTCTTGCAGATACCAGCGGCGGTGCCACAAGCTGACCCTGGCGCTGGCCGCCGACAGGCTGCGCATGCTCAAGTCCGGCGGCGACGTGGTGGCCGCTGCCGACGTGGAGGTACCGTACCAGGAGCCGCCCGAGAGCTACCTCGCCAAGTTCAAGCGCAGCTGGGCCATCCACTTCGCATTCCTCATCACCACCTTCGCCTTCTCCGTCGCAGCCGCCGTCGCCATCCTCTGCTTCTAGCTCAAACCTCGCCAGCTACTACTCCGCTGTCTACACTGGAGTAATAGCTAGTTGACTCGGATCTCTAGGAGCCTAGCTAGCTAAGAATATCGTCAGAGCAGGAGGCCAAGGGGTGCCCGTTCAAAACCAAAACAAAAAAAAAAGGAGGCCAAGGAGTAATTTGTCTGGCTGGTTCATTGTGATTTAGAATGTTCTGTGTCAATTGATGTGCCAGTGTGTTGTCGGTGAGTGAAACGCCTCTGTTCTCCTCCTTACCGTGTTCGTCACACTCGCCTAGCAGGCTAGCAGCAGCCGCGGTTAATTTGACAAGTTTCGAGGCCCCTCTCTTTCGTGATTTGTCGTCTGCTAGTAATAAGTTGCGAGTGAAGCTGTCAAGGATCTCGATGTCACGATGCTTGCTACTGGCTGTGAGAGTAGGTACTGCTAGCACATGTGTGCCTGCCGGCGGTGTGCTCCGCCGAGTCGCACCGACCAACTTTGCTTTCTCCCGGCCTAATCATAACCCTGACATGACACCACATCGTCAAGATGGAGGATCGTTTATGTTAATCACATCACATCAGATAACACAACAACACACGACAAAAGAAAAACAAATCATCTTCCACTGATGTCTCATGTTGTGAAACAAACTTCACCATCGAAATTGAGAGATCAAATGAATGAATCGAAATTACAGATATGCATTGCCTGTTACAACACCATCTCCTTCCCTGTCGGAGCTTGGCTTAAATTTACCATCAAACGAATGCTGTAAAAAGAAACAACGGATGCATCGAATCTTTGGCTCCACGCGAAGTTCTCAACTCCTTAAGCCGTGAGAAACTGTTACTACAAGTTAACAACCTCCGGTGATTGCAAGCTGCAACCACCATCGGTGTAAAAGCGAGACTGATCACGCAGAGCTTAAACTTTTCTTCAGCCACGTGCCTGCACACATGTGTAAAAGAAAATATATACCCTTTGTTACCATAGGCGACTTTGCAAATTGATTTCTGACTGACAATGAAGTACAATGACTGCATCAGGAATCTGCTGTATGCTGTTGTTTAATCACAACAACTGAACTCGTTACCTGTGAAGAGCCTCGGTGCAACCTCAGAGCAGATGCCCGAAACTGCATTTCACAAATAGTGGTGTCTAGGTTTACTCGAGTGTTTTTTTTTTGTGATTTAGAGTGCTTAGATTTTTTTGAGGCATACATACGTAGGAAAAGAGAAATTCGTATGTTTTTTGAGGTTCGAAGCACTTACATTTTTCGAGGGGTGCATACATGGGAGAAAGAGGATTTGAGTATTTTTATGGTTCGGAGCACTCATATTTTTTTTAAAGAGGATGCACTTCGGATAAAAAACACTTAAATGCTAACATCATCTAGAGTCAGTTGACCCAATATAATGCTGGTTGCTGTTTCACTAGTGTCATCCTCGCTCGCGCTTGAAACCCTCTCTCTTCGCGATTCACGGGTGTATCTCTGAAGCGAAAACCCTCCCATGATGTATGGGACCAAGTAAAACCACGCTCACCAAAAATGGCTTCAAAAATATTGTCAGGATGCACATAATTAATTAATGGTCCTCATGGGAAAAAGTTGTGGAACCTCGACCTGTCCTTTTCACCTACAAAAAGAAAAGTGCTATTCAAGTGGCGTTTATGACGATTTATGATCTGGCAGCTAGTGTAACACCCCGACCCTCCACAGGGCCCAAGATGCTACCACCACACCCTTACCAATTCAATAGTGTTGCTAATTCAACTTTTAGCAGCACCTCCTCTGTTATTTTTATATCATTACCCACAGATAACAAAGCACAAATAACAGTAGGATAATTGCAAACACCACTAACTTCATATTTCACAAGTTATAACACAAACAACAACGGTGGGCTCCACGACCATAGAGACCCGCCATCCTGGCTCGTAAGCAAGCTAAACCAAACAGCGAGCCACAAGTTTTAGCATTATAACAAACATAAAGACTCCGTATACGGCTAAACCGTTATTTCATCTGTGCAGTGCCAAAAGTGCTATCCCATTCCATGCATGTCGTCATTCTTCACCTAAAAACAACGGCAAAGCAAGGGTGAGTCCGGAGACTCAGCAAGCACACGATAAAAACAGTAACATCACTTTAGTCATTTCAATCAACTTCATGAACTGTAAGCTGTAATTCCACTCTATGACTGTAAACTGTAAGCTAAGTCTGTAACTGTATACTGTAAATCAATTCTATGTCTGTAAACTGTAATTCAACCCTATGTCTGTAAACTGTAAAGCATAACTGTAACTGTAAACTGTAAAGCGCGACTGTAACTGTAAACTGTAAATCACGACTGTAACTGTAAACTGTAAATCACAACTGTAACTGTAAACTGTAAATCACAACTGTAACGGTAAACTGTAAATCACAACTGTAACTGTAAACTGTATATCACAACTGTAACTGTAAACTGTATCACTTTCTGTCACTGTAATGCAATGCAATATTATGCAATGCATCTGTATGCTCTGTAACTGTAGCATATACCGGTATAGCGGAGCGTCCACCCGTCGATGGACCACTCGCCTCGTCCTCTTTCATACGAGGTCTCAATCTCCACTCCCGTGGAGTGCCTACCTCTGTAGGTCTTAGTCAAGAGCACTCCGGACTAGTCATACGACTTTCTCACCGACCTGGCTCTTATGCAATTGCATGATGCAATATGCTCCCAATGTAAATGTCTAATCATAAATGTTACTCATGAAACTATGATTAGCACATAATCACAGGCATCCTCTCATAAATACTGTAAATCATGGCATGGAATCACGAATAACATTCATCACAATTTACCGTCTACCATGCACTTGCCTGTTAACCTGGCGAACGGTGCGTGGACGGCACCAAACTCGAACCGCCACCTGAACAAGCATTAATCATTTCAATTTATCACTCATGCAATACATTCAATTACGAGTAAATAACATCGCTCAAACGTCCAATTGACATACCCCACTCCTGTCTCACCGGGCAACCTCTCATTGACCCGATGCTTAACCAGTCTTTAAATTGAGCGATCCCATTATTTATACTCGCCGATCAATTTCTACACGTTTAATCTCACTTTATCAGTTATACTGTTTAACCTCAAATTATACTTTCCTTCTCCCTTTTCTGCCACAGATCGACAGATCAACCGTGGCAGTACCAATGTTGTCGTCCAGACATTCATGTTAATAAACGATTCCTAACTGATCACATGCATCAATTATAATGATCGGTATTAATAATGCCCGACTCGGCAAATAAACAGGGAGAAGGTTTCGAGGCGTTACCCTAGCCCCGAGCGACAGGATCGGGACAGCCCTCCTTTTTCTCAGTCCGATCAGGCAGATCTGGCCGCCAATCAGACTTTTCTTTCTTTTTCCTTCCTTTCTCTCTTCTTCTCCTCTTTCTTTCTTTTTCCTCTTCCTCTTTCCAATCAGCCGGCCGCACTCCTGGCCTTTCTTCTTTTTTTTTCTTCACGCCGGCCTCCTTCCTTTCTTTCTCACTCGGCCAGCTCCTCTCTCCACGCCAACACCTCCCTCCTCTCTTCCTCACTCGGCAGCCGGCTCCTCTCCTCTCTCCACGCCGGTAGCCGACCAAGCGGGAACGGGGAGGCGGCAGTGCACGAGCTAGGGCAGCGCGGCGGCGCGAGGGCAGGGGAGGTAAGGGCGGTGACGGCGCCGGGGCTGGCGAACGGCGGCAAGAGCGGCGGCACCGACGGCAAGGCGCGCGGCAGCAGCGGCGCACGGGCGGCAGCGAGCAGGAGCAGGAGCGGCGAGGTGCGGCCGACGAGGCGGCGGCGCCGGCGGGCTAGCGGCCTGGCGGCGGTGGCGCACCGGCGACGCAGGACGGGGGCGGCGACGACGAGAACCGGCGGCACCCGCAGCAGCACGCGCGAGGGGAGCAGCAGCAGGTGAGCACGGGAGGAGAAGGCAAAATGGATTTTTGCCTCTCCCTCTGTCTCTCTCTCTCATATAGATATTTGTGGGGTGGGCCGGGCTGGGTCGGGCTGCTCATACGGCCCAGGTATTACATTCTACCCCCCTTAACAGAATTCGACCCCGAATTCTGCAACTCGATAATCTGCACAAAAACAACTGAATCAAATAGAAATCAACTGTAACTCATACCCGTAGAGAACAACTCTGGGTACTTCTCATGCATGCGAGATTCCAACTCCCACGTTGCTTCTCGCTCAGTCTGATGCGACCATAGAACTTTAACATACTTTAACGTTCTGTGCCTCAACACTCTCTCCGATTCCTCCAGAATCCGAACTGGACGGGACTCGAAGGTGAGGTCTTGCTTAAGGGGCAATGGTTCTAGAGCAATCTCATGTTCCGGATCCCTTAAGTACTTTCTCAACATAGAAACATGAAACACATTATGCACTCCTCGCATCGACTCGGGAAGTCCCAAACGATATGCCGACTTTCCAATTCGTGCCTGAATCGGAAACGGTCCAATATACCGCGGGCTAAGCTTCCCTTTAATACCAAATCTCACAATCCCTTTTGTGGGAGACACTCTCAAAAGCACATGATCCCCCACTTCAAACTCTAGGTCTCGCCTTCTAATATCCGCATAGCTCTTCTGCCTACTCTGGGCAGCTAGCAGATTCTGTCTAATCTCCGCCACTCGTTCCACTGTCTGTTGGACCCAATCCGGTCCTAGGATTGCCTTTTCACCTACAGCATCCCAACAGAGTGGCGATCTACATTTCCGCCCATACAGAACCTCAAATGGCGCAGCCCGAACACTGGAGTGGTAGCTGTTGTTATAGGCAAACTCCGCGAGTGCCAAGTGATCCTCCCAGCTACCCTTCCATGACAGAACACAGGACCTCAACATGTCCTCTAGTGTTTGAATGGTGCGTTCGGATTGCCCATCTGTCTGTGGGTGGAAAGCAGTACTAAACTGAAGTTTTGTGCCCAAAGCGCATTGCAAACTCTCCCAAAACTTGGAGACAAACTTAGCATCTCTGTCCGAAACTATCGTCTTGGGCACACCATGCAATCTCACTATCTCGCGCACATAGATAGGTGCCAAATCACTCGCCGAATTCGTCGGGCGAATAGGGATGAAGTGCGCGGACTTACTGAATCTGTCCACCACTACCCAAATCGCATCCTTACCTCGCTGACTACGAGGCAAGCCAATTACAAAGTCCATGGTAACATCATCCCATGGCCACTGTGGAACTTCTAAAGGCTGCATTAATCCAGCAGGACGCTTATGCTCAGCCTTCACTTGCTGGCAAATCCCGCAAGATGCCACATACTGCGCGACATCCACTTTCATTCTCTTCCACCAAAAACTCTTTTTCAAATCCCGATACATCTTGTTCTCACCAGGATGTACCGTGTACGGGGTACGATGAGCCTCTCTCAAAATATCATCCTTGACCTGAGCCTTTTGTGGCACGCAAAGACGGCCCCTAAACCGTATTGCGCCCGACTCATCAAGGCTAAAGTCCCCCGATTTTCCTTCGTCGAGGTGCTTCTTCACTTTTTGAAGCAATCTATCGTGCTGTTGTGCTTCTTTCACCCGTTCTGGAATTGCCGATTCCAGTAACAACTGCGTCTCTACCTGTGCTGTACCGGCATAACAATAGGAAATTCCCATCCGCTCAAAGTCAGCAACAAGACAACCTACAGTGGAGGGTGTCGTCTTGCGACTAAGGGCATCAGCAACCACATTTGCTTTGCCCGGATGGTACTGGAGAGTGAGATCATAGTCTTTGATCAGTTCCAACCACCTTCTTTGCCTCAAATTCAACTCTTTCTGAGTGAAGATATACTTGAGGCTCTTGTGGTCAGTGAAAATATCACAGGATTCTCCATACAAATAATGCCTCCAAATCTTTAGAGCAAAAACCACTGCGGCCAGCTCTAAATCGTGAGTAGGGTAATTCTGCTCATGTTTCTTTAATTGTCGCGAGGCATACGCGATCACTTTGTTGTCTTGCATGAGCACGCAACCCAAACCTACTCGCGATGCATCCGAGTAGACCGTGAAACGCTTCCCTGGCTCAGGAAGAGTGAGAACAGGAGCAGTTACCAACTTTTCTTTCAAAACATTGAAACTGCGCTCACATTCACCGGTCCACTGGAATTTCACGCCCTTCCGCGTGAGTTGAGACATTGGCTTCGCAATAATGGAGAAATCCTTCACAAAACGCCTGTAATAACCGGCTAAGCCGAGAAAACTTCTCACCTCCTTAACATTGGACGGTCTCTTCCAGTCTACTACTGTAGAAATTTTGGCTGAATCTACTGAAATGCCCTCCTGGTTAATCACATGTCCTAGGAAGCCCACTTCAGAAATCCAGAACTCACATTTCTTTAACTTGGCAAAGAATTGATTTTCCCTCAGAGTCTCAAGCACAAGCCTCAAATGCTGCTCATGCTCTTCCTCCGTCTTGGAATAAATCAAGATATCATCAATGAACACGACTACAAAGTCATCCAAATACTTATGTAGCATGTTGTTCATTGTCTCCATAAAGATAGCAGGGGCATTTGTAAGTCCAAAGGACATAACTTTATACTCATAGTGCCCATACCTCGTGGAGAAAGCTGTCTTTTCAATATCTTGCTCCCGCACTCGAATCTGATTATACCCAGATTGTAGATCAATTTTGGAAAACACCTTGGCTCCCTTCAATTGATCAAACAAGTCCTCGATGCGAGGCAACGGGTATTTATTCTTGATGGTCACCCAATTAAGAGCACGATAATCTATGCACATACGCCAACTTCCATCTTTCTTCTCAGTAAATAGGACGGGGGCTCCCCAAGGTGATACACTGCGACGGATCAACCCCTTGGACAACAACCCATCCAATTGCTTCTTCAACTCTTCTTGGAGTGGTCGTGCTAAACGGTACGGGGACATAGAGATAGGTCGAGTGCCAG
This sequence comes from Dendrocalamus latiflorus, assembly GCA_017311315.1. Lineage (NCBI taxonomy): Eukaryota > Viridiplantae > Streptophyta > Magnoliopsida > Poales > Poaceae > Dendrocalamus > Dendrocalamus latiflorus. The sequence continues at coordinate 38,453,547 of CM029656.1, read as the reverse complement.
GAACAAGTTCAATCCTAAACTCAACATCTCTTGCGGGTGGCATTCCCGGAAATTCTTCAGGAAATATGTCGGGGTACTCACATACCACTGGAATATCCTCAACGCGCAAAGGCGCACTCGGTTTTTCCACAAGTGATAGAAGTAACCCACACTTAAACATTCGTCGGCCAGAGAACAGGCTGGCCAACACAAAAAGAGAACCTGGAGGTACATTCCCCTGAAAAATTATCTCCTCCCCTGAAGGAGCTTGCAAAGTGATTGTCCTCCAGAAACAGGAAATCACTGCCCGGTAGCGATATAACCAGTCCATACCGAGGATAACATCAAAATTCTCTATCGGAATAACCATAAGGTTAGCCACAAAATCCTCGCCATCTATGGAAACCATGCATCCGGGACAAACCATAGAACTAACAATAATACCCCCTGCAGAATTGACTTTAACCGACTGTGAAATCTGTTGCATACTCAATTTTGCCTTGCTAGCAAATTCACAGGAAACAAAAGAATAAGTGGCACCGGAGTCAAAAAGAACAAGAGCACTGTGTGAATCCACTAACAAAGTACCTGTCACCACGTCCGGTCGACTCGCAGACTCAGTGGCAGGCAATGTGTAGACTCCCGGCGGCACTGGGGCGGTAAGAGCCCCAACACTCTGCTGTGACAGCATCGGAAAGGGAGGCTGTGCAGCATACTGAAGTGGAGTAACTGGGGTAGGAGACCAGCAATATCCTGCAGGCGACGCCCAAGAAGGAGGCTGCTGTGTAGGAGCAGCTGCTAACACCTGGACTGACCCCCGGGATGAGACATTCGATGACGCAGATACTGGCTCCCACTTAATGATACTGGAGGGATTCTGTCGACAGACCTTCTCCATGTGGCCCATCCGACCACAATGTCGACACTCCCCTGTCCAGGTACACTCAGCAGCTCGGTGTTCACCACCACACTTAAAGCAAATCATACCCTGCCCAGGGACAGGACGCAAAGCTGGTGGTGCAGGAGACGACGATGTCAATGATTTAGACTTGGATGGCTGTGAAGAACGTCGACTCCACTTAGACTTCTTAGGAGCGGGCCGCTGAGATGACCCACCCTTCTCACTGTAACTCCTCTTCTGGTCACCACCAGAAGCACTCTGACCACTAGAGGGTTGCGACCCTTTAGTGAGGTGCATCTCCAACTCCATCCCTCTGGCCTGCTCGACCACTAACCTAAAGTCACGTGGCGCAGTAGCACCCATAACATGCCGATACTCAGAACTGAGCCCTCGGCGGAACCTCTTGGCCTTCTCAAGGTCACTTTTTGCGACTGACGGTACGAAACGAATCAAGTCATTGAACCGCGCCTCGTACTCAGCTACTGTCATCTTTCCTTGCACAAGGGTCGACAAGGCAACCTCCATACTCTCCACAAAAGACTCGGGGTAGTACTTCGCCTTAAACTGCTCGACGAAAACCTCCCAGGTGGCTGGACCATCGGCAGGGGTCCTGGCTGAAAGGACTCCCTCCCACCAGATGTCCGCCTGACCTTTCAACTGAAAGGCCACAAAGCGAGCTCTAAGCTGTGAAGTCATCTCTAACGCTTCAAACTGTCTTCCCATATAGCGCAACCAGTCTGCAGCTTGAACTGGCGTACCCGTCCCATCAAAGGTGTCCAACCGCAACGCCATCCATTCGCGAAGGCCCATTCTTGGCTCCGATGCGACCGGATCGGCAGTCGGGACAGCAGCAGGTACGGCCACAGCAGCTGCAGGCGCTTGTCGTCGTAACGCACGAACTTCCTCTACGAACTCCCGCAACAAGGCTGAAGACCTTGCCTGATCCTCAGCTACAGACTGCTCAGCAGACCCAACTTCAACGTCGGGTGCCTCCTGCTGAACCTCTAGCGATGACTCTGCTTGGGCACGACCACGACCACGGCCTCCACGGCCACGTCGCGCACCGCGACCACGACCTCTACCTCTCGGCATCTCTGCTCACAACAGAGAAGCAATCACACAATCATCAACTGTAACATCACAAATCAACATCACAATTAGGGAAAACGCATATGCAATGCAAATCCCCAAATCCCAATCCTACTGTGCAACAATGTGTGTCAAATTTTATTATTATGCCTAAATCAAATTTCTTTACCACGGACCTAATGCCCGCTCTGATACCAACTGTAACACCCCGACCCTCCACAGGGCCCAAGATGCTACCACCACACCCTTACCAATTCAATAGTGTTGCTAATTCAACTTTTAGCAGCACCTCCTCTGTTATTTTTATATCATTACCCACAGATAACAAAGCACAAATAACAGTAGGATAATTGCAAACACCACTAACTTCATATTTCACAAGTTATAACACAAACAACAACGGTGGGCTCCACGACCATGGAGACCCGCCATCCTGGCTCGTAAGCAAGCTAAACCAAACAGCGAGCCACAAGTTTTAGCATTATAACAAACATAAAGACTCCGTATACGGCTAAACCGTTATTTCATCTGTGCAGTGCCAAAAGTGCTATCCCATTCCATGCATGTCGTCATTCTTCACCTAAAAACAACGGCAAAGCAAGGGTGAGTCCGGAGACTCAGCAAGCACACGATAAAAACAGTAACATCACTTTAGTCATTTCAATCAACTTCATGAACTGTAAGCTGTAATTCCACTCTATGACTGTAAACTGTAAGCTAAGTCTGTAACTGTATACTGTAAATCAATTCTATGTCTGTAAACTGTAATTCAACCCTATGTCTGTAAACTGTAAAGCATAACTGTAACTGTAAACTGTAAAGCGCGACTGTAACTGTAAACTGTAAATCACGACTGTAACTGTAAACTGTAAATCACAACTGTAACTGTAAACTGTAAATCACAACTGTAACGGTAAACTGTAAATCACAACTGTAACTGTAAACTGTATATCACAACTGTAACTGTAAACTGTATCACTTTCTGTCACTGTAATGCAATGCAATATTATGCAATGCATCTGTATGCTCTGTAACTGTAGCATATACCGGTATAGCGGAGCGTCCACCCGTCGATGGACCACTCGCCTCGTCCTCTTTCATACGAGGTCTCAATCTCCACTCCCGTGGAGTGCCTACCTCTGTAGGTCTTAGTCAAGAGCACTCCGGACTAGTCATACGACTTTCTCACCGACCTGGCTCTTATGCAATTGCATGATGCAATATGCTCCCAATGTAAATGTCTAATCATAAATGTTACTCATGAAACTATGATTAGCACATAATCACAGGCATCCTCTCATAAATACTGTAAATCATGGCATGGAATCACGAATAACATTCATCACAATTTACCGTCTACCATGCACTTGCCTGTTAACCTGGCGAACGGTGCGTGGACGGCACCAAACTCGAACCGCCACCTGAACAAGCATTAATCATTTCAATTTATCACTCATGCAATACATTCAATTACGAGTAAATAACATCGCTCAAACGTCCAATTGACATACCCCACTCCTGTCTCACCGGGCAACCTCTCATTGACCCGATGCTTAACCAGTCTTTAAATTGAGCGATCCCATTATTTATACTCGCCGATCAATTTCTACACGTTTAATCTCACTTTATCAGTTATACTGTTTAACCTCAAATTATACTTTCCTTCTCCCTTTTCTGCCACAGATCGACAGATCAACCGTGGCAGTACCAATGTTGTCGTCCAGACATTCATGTTAATAAACGATTCCTAACTGATCACATGCATCAATTATAATGATCGGTATTAATAATGCCCGACTCGGCAAATAAACAGGGAGAAGGTTTCGAGGCGTTACCCTAGCCCCGAGCGACAGGATCGGGACAGCCCTCCTTTTTCTCAGTCCGATCAGGCAGATCTGGCCGCCAATCAGACTTTTCTTTCTTTTTCCTTCCTTTCTCTCTTCTTCTCCTCTTTCTTTCTTTTTCCTCTTCCTCTTTCCAATCAGCCGGCCGCACTCCTGGCCTTTCTTCTTTTTTTTTTCTTCACGCCGGCCTCCTTCCTTTCTTTCTCACTCGGCCAGCTCCTCTCTCCACGCCAACACCTCCCTCCTCTCTTCCTCACTCGGCAGCCGGCTCCTCTCCTCTCTCCACGCCGGCAGCCGACCAAGCGGGAACGGGGAGGCGGCAGTGCACGAGCTAGGGCAGCGCGGCGGCGCGAGGGCAGGGGAGGTAAGGGCGGTGACGGCGCCGGGGCTGGCGAACGGCGGCAAGAGCGGCGGCACCGACGGCAAGGCGCGCGGCAGCAGCAGCGCACGGGCGGCAGCGAGCAGGAGCAGGAGCGGCGAGGTGCGGCCGACGAGGCGGCGGCGCCGGCGGGCTAGCGGCCTGGCGGCGGTGGCGCACCGGCGACGCAGGACGGGGGCGGCGACGACGAGAACCGGCGGCACCCGCAGCAGCACGCGCGAGGGGAGCAGCAGCAGGTGAGCACGGGAGGAGAAGGCAAAATGGATTTTTGCCTCTCCCTCTGTCTCTCTCTCTCATATAGATATTTGTGGGGTGGGCCGGGCTGGGTCGGGCTGCTCATACGGCCCAGGTATTACAACTAGCTTGAAGCGATATACATGGACAACGGTACAAATCCGTGCTGCATAACCAAACTAGAACTCATGGAACCTCAGCAGGTTTAAACAGCACCATCGGTACGTAGCTCTATCAACATAAACCACAGAATGCGCCTATATTGTAACGCCCCCGTTTCCAGGGGCGCGTACGGACACGGCACCCCGTAACTATTCACGCATGAACAGTTATGGACTGTCGCGCAAGAGTATACCATTGCATGCTAACAACAAAAGTCCAGCATATATTTGACATACGGAATAACATCCAGTTTTTACAGCGGGGCGTGCAAGCCCAAAGTATAATACATTACAAAAGGCTCCAGAAACTGCTTCAAGCGCAGCGGAGACCTACAGCCAAGGGTCCTCGTCGAAGAAAAGATCCTCGGGGACTTCTTCAACGGGAAGACCTTCTCCTTCGTCTTGATCCTCTAAAGGGTGGATTAAGCAAGCCGTGAGCCAAACAACCGGCTCAGCAAATCCCAAAGGGATCTTAATTTACTATATGCACGGAAATTCCAAGGATTGGTGTATACTTGGTTTATTACATTTGGTGGATGCAATTTTATTTGCAAACATTTTCATAAGATGGACACAAAACTTACTTCTTAAGAACTCAGGGTTTTTCAACAAGAATTCATTAACCAACTAACCAAGTTAAAGTATGTACAAATCTACTTAAGCTTTGCTGCTGGAATCACCCAAGTGACACAGCTCCAATAACCGGGAGCACGGCGTATTCGAATACCATTTATTTGACTCTGCAGAGTTTGCTCAGCTTTACCCACACGATCTCTCAACTCCCGCTAAAGAGTTAAGAAAGCCCGGTCTTTTCACTGCTCGACTCTTTATATAGGCTCTACCCAGTAGAATTCACTCGGGTCCGGCTCACATCCACACACACACGCACACACACACACAAGAGAGGACAACGTCTGCTTCGAGTGAATTCCACCGTTGTTAGGCATCCGTAGCACGGCCTGCCTAACCTCACTGCTACCCTCCTGTAGAGTTTCAATCGAGTTGAGCAGCTAAAAGACAAGGGTTGACAAGTCAACTCCTGTGGTTGAGCGATCACTGTGACATTTGCTCAGCGTAAGGGTTTCAGTCCTTATATTTTCACATGGCCCGCAACCTCGCCAGGTCCGCGACCCAAACTAAGGTAAGCGGTGGGCGTAGACCGTTCCGCGGTTTCCCACTCACCCTTACCCTACTCCAGCCCTAGGATAAGAGGTGGGCAAAGACCGTCTCGCGGCTCTCCCCCAACCCTTACCCTACCTTGTGCACGCCGGCACTCTCCGCTCTAAGATACGGTGTCCCATACCACCCTACCTTAGAGTCGGGTTTTCCAGATTCTATTGGCCCACAGCCACAACCTTATTAGTGTAACACTTTGCATGCTAATACTAGCCTACAATTCTCTAGAATACCAGATAATTATTTCTAGGGTTTCAAAGGCAGGGCTACAATTTAATCATGGCATTTAACGGTGGTAGGACTAACTATATCACATGTCATTCTAAACATTTTATTTTTATTTTAGAACCAACATTTCAGAACTAGCTCAATGCAAATAATGTATTAACATATTTAAACATTATGGGATACAATATGATCAAAGGATTTGGGACTTGCCGTCTATCCGGATGATTTCTGCGAGCTCGAACGTAGAAGCACCGGGGTCCTGAATCTGCTCCTGTGCTTCCGGGATCTCCGACACTAACGCAAACAATTAAAATGAAATAAATCCAGCTTGCAACTAATCAAGCGAGGAAAAATAATCTAATTAAAAAGAAATAAATTGCATAAACACTCCAAATGGAATTTTAGGAATTTATCTGGGATGAAATTGTGGAAATGGGTTTCACCAGAGGGTCTGGAATATTATTTGGAGCAAAGTGGTGAAATTTGGGAATTTTTGGGATTTCCTGTGATTTTCTGGGATTTATTTGGATTTTCTGGCATTTTGGAAATTGATAAAATCCTGGAAAATCGGATGAACAGTGCGGCCCGGCCGCTTTGCTACAGTGCGGCCTGGCACTGTTTTGGCCCGCGCGGCCGAAGGCCAGCGCGGCCCAACGGCGCGCGCGCGCGGGCGACGGGCGGCTGGCTCGGCCCACCGGCGCGCCCACGCGGTCGCGATGGCCGACACGCGGCGCTGGCGGATGACCCAGATGCGGAGCGGGCGAACGGAGCGGATGCGACGGGAGAAGATCGGACGGCTGCGGAGGGACGAGGGCGGCGAAGCGGTATGAGGGAGATCCAACGGCCGAGGTTAGATATTACGGAGGCGATGGACGGCTGGGAGGGAGCCACGTCGCGGGCGGCATCGTCTTCAACCTCCGGCCGCTACAGTGCGGCCGAGGTAGAGCAGCGGTGGCGACGGCGGCCAGGGCGCAGGAGTGGTCGCCGGCGGCGGAAAATGGCACCGGCGGGCGCGGCTTGGCGAGGGGATTCCGTTTTTGGGCTCTGGAAGGGGAGGGGAACAAAGGAGAAGGCGGGAGGAAGATGGGGGTGGTTCGGGTATTTGGCGGCGAAGGGGGTCACCGGCGGCGAGGGGGTTCAATCGGGGGCGGCTACACCGACAGGGGACCCAGAGGCTCACATTGGCGGCGGCGGCGAGTGCTGGGGAGCTTCGGAGTGAGCTGGCCACGGGAGAGGTGCGACGGCCGGAGAGGGGCTTCGACGGCGGCGCTCCTCGGGCGATCACCTGGCCAGAGGGATGCATCAACAAGGTCAGCGAGGGGAGGGGATGCTCTCGGCGAAAGCAATCGGAAAATGAGGGAGAGGGGAGGGAGTTTGGCTCCCGGGGGTCGCCGGCTCACAAGGCGGCAATGGCGGAGCTCGGAGCGGCGGGGCTTCAATCGGCGGCTTAGGAGAACTCACTGGAGGTTGGGGAGACGAGTGGAGGCGGTGGAGCGGCTCGGGAAGCAAAGGAGGAGCGAGGAGCCGGAGGGGGAAATTTATACCCGCGCGAAGAGGGGCGAAGCTTCGGGGAGAAGGCAATGGGGGGAGCTCCGAGTCAACAGGGATGGACGGGAGTCGGTGGGGAGTCTCTCCGCGGGATGGGGAGGGTGACGGAGCTCTGCACAGGGAGTAATGGCGACGGGACGGTACAGGGAGCAGGTGGCTGCGGGCACGGGCGGGGAGCGCGTCCGCGCGCGGTGGAGGGGACGGGCGGGGACTGCCAGGTGGGGTCGGGCGCAGGAGCTGGGCGACGCGTGGCGCGGAGACCCTGCGGCGGTCGGGACAGCGCGGCGGGGCGGAGCGGGCGCGAGGAGGGGATCCGAGGGGCGGCGCTGTCCGCGCGCGGGAGAGCGGGCGCAGGCGCAGCGCGCGTGCGCGAGGAAAGCGGGGAGGGAGCGGGCGCCAGCGAGGGAGAAGGAGGCGTCCGCGCGGGAGGGAGCCGGGGCGCGAGGGAAGGCGGGAAGAGAGGAGGGCGCCGGCGAAGGAAGGAAACGCCCGGCCGAAAAGGGAAGGCGGAAACGGGGAGACTTTCCCGAAAAGGAAAGTTTCCAAAAATCACCCAAAAAAATCGGCAAAAAAAATCACAAATTTTTGGATTTTGAAATTTTGGGGTTTTTCAACCTACCCCCCTTAAAAGAATCTCGACCCCGAGATTAACTTGGTCCAGGGAGTAAGTTGGGGAAATCCCGCTGCAAATCTGATTCTCGTTCCCAGGTGGACTCATCCGCTGTGTGATTCTTCCACTGCACTCTGCAAAACTTGATATTCTTGTTTCTGAGCTGCCTTTCTGATGTTTCAAGTATTTGTAGTGGTTCTTCAGCATATGTGCAGTCATCTTGCAATTCAATATCTGACAATGGCACTTCATCTGTTGGTTGGCGTAGACACTTCCGAAGCTGGGATACGTGGAATACGTTGTGAATTCTGGATAAGTTGGGCGGAAGCTGCACTTGATAAGCTACTTCCCCAACTCTTCCAATTATCTGAAACGGTCCCACATATCTTGGAGCTAATTTGCCTTTGACTTGAAATCTCTTGACTATTTTGAATGGGGTAACTTTGATGTAAACATAATCTCCAACTTCGAAACTCAAATCTTTCCTACGGTTATCAGCATAACTCTTCTGTCGATCTTGTGCCATTCTGAGCCTGTCTCTAACAATTCTGACATGTGCTTCTGCATCCTGAACAATTTGAGGTACAATAAGTTGTCGCTCTCCCGTTTCTGTCCAGTTCAGTGGAGTCCTGCATTTTCTGCCATAAAGTGCTTCAAACGGTGCCATTTGAATGCTGGCTTGATAACTGTTGTTATATGAGAACTGAGCAAATGGTAGACAGGTGTTCCATGTTGCTCCATACACTATCGCACAAGCTCTCAACATGTCTTCTAAAATTTGATTGGTTCTTTCTGTCTGTCCATCTGTCTGCGGATGATATGCTGAGCTGAAATTCAGATCGGTGCCCATAGCTTCATGCAATTTTTCCCAAAATTTGGATGTAAATTGTGCTCCTCTATCTGACACGATCTTCTTCGGAACTCCATGCAACGTCACAATTCTGGTCAAGTACAACTCAGCAAGTTTATCCTTTCCATAAGTTTGCTTGACCGGGAGGAAATGAGCCACCTTGGTCAATCTATCAACAATGACCCAAATAGCATCATATCCCTCACGAGTCTTGGGAAGTCCAGTGATGAAGTCCATGCCAATGCTATCCCATTTCCATTCGGGAATTGGTAAAGGTTGCAACAATCCCGATGGTTTTTGGTGGTCTATCTTGATCTGCTGGCAGACATCACATTTAGCTACATATTCTGCCACTTCCTTCTTCATTTGGTTCCACCAATATCTTTTCTTCAAATCTTGATACATCTTTGTGCCTCCTGGATGAATTGAGAATTGAGAGGAGTGGGCTTCAGCTAAGATCAACTCTCTCAACTCTTTCTTGTTGGGTATGCAATAGCGACCACGGAAAGTAAGGATTCCATGTTCGTCTATAGCATACTCTGATGAATTTTCTCCTTGAATATCCTTTTTCAGTTTTTGAATCTCTTCATCTTCATCCTGGGCTGCTTTAATCTGGTCTGGCAACAGTGGTTGAATCTCTAAGGCTGCTTCTTCACCTTGTTCTGTGATTACCAAGTTCAGTCGTAATATGTCTCTCTGTAGCTCTGGTGGGTACTCTGATTGACTGCCTTTGCTGGGACGAGCCTTGCGGCTAAGTGCATCAGCAACTACGTTTGCCTTGCCTGGGTGATACTGGAGATCAATATCATAATCTTTAATCAGTTCTAACCATCTGCGTTGTCTCATGTTCAACTCTGGCTGGGTGAATAGATACTTCAAACTCTTGTGATCTGAGAATATCTCACAACGATTTCCTAACAGGTAGTGCCGCCAAATTTTGAGGGCATGCACCACAGCTGCTAGTTCCAAGTCATGTGTGGGATAATTCTCCTCATGTGGCTTCAACTGTCTTGATGCATAGGCAACAACCTTTCCGTCTTGCATAAGCACACAACCCAAACCTTGCTTTGAGGCATCACCATAAATCTGAAACTCCTTCTCTGGATTGGGTAAAACCAGCACTGGTGTTGTTGTCAACTTGGTCTTCAACATCTGGAAGCTTTCTTCGCATGCATCAGTCCATGTGAACGGTTTATCTTTCTTCAACAATTGTGTGAGTGGACGAGATATTCTTGAGAAACCTTCTATGAATCGGCGATAATAACCCGCCAATCCTAGGAAGCTCCTCACTTCAGTCACTGTCTTAGGCTGTTTCCATTCCATCACTGCTGAAATCTTTTCTGGATCGACTTTCACTCCATCTTCAGATATAACATGACCCAAGAAAGCGACTTCTCTCAACCAAAAACTGCATTTATCAAATTTTGCATATAACTTATGCTCTCTCAATCTGGTCAAAACCATATGCAAATGTTGTCTGTGTTCTTCTTCACTCTTGGAGTATATCAGAATATCATCAATGAAAACAATCACAAATCGATCCAATTGGTCCATATGCACCAGGTTCATAAGATTCATGAAATACGCTGGCGCATTAGTCAAACCAAAGGGTACGACCGTGAACTCAAACAATCCATATCTGGTAATGAAGGCGGTCTTCTCTCGATCTTGCTCTCGGATCTTGAGTTGGTGATAACCCGAGCGCAAGTCGATCTTGGAGAACACTTTGGCTCCTCTAAGTTGATCGAACAGATCATCAATTCTTGGGAGGGGATACTTGTTCTTGATGGTAACAGCATTCAAACCTCTGTAATCCACACACATTCTCAATTCGCCATTCTTCTTTTTCACAAACAGTGCTGGGGCTGACCATGGTGAAGTACTGGGTCGGATGAATTCCTTCTCTTGTAACTCATCTAACTGCTTCTTCAGCTCTTTCAATTCACTAGCTGACATTCTGTATTGGTGCTTGGCAATTGGCTTGGTACCAGGTACCAATTCTATTGCAAGTTCTACTTGTCTATCAGGGGGTCTACCTGGTAATTCTTCGGGGAAAACATCAGGGTACTCTTGTACTATTGGCACTTGGTCAGGTGTAGCTGCTATCATGTTGATCATACGTTTCTTGGCATCTTTCAGCACTTTTCGATCTGTCTCTACTACTGTTTTCTGACCTTCAGAGTTAATCAAGGACACTGTTTTGACCTCGCAATCTACCTTGCCTTTATTTCTGGCCAACCAGTTCATGCCCAAAATGGCGTCTAACCCAGACATGTCTAACTGCAACAAGTCTGCTCTAAAATCTACCCCTTGGATTTTTATGTTAAGTCCCGCACACCCACGGTGGGACTCCATTCTAACCCCAGGGGTTTCCACCACATAAGGTCTTGGTAATGCAACAGAAGGCAATTGATTTCTTGCAGCAAAACTCTTTGAAATAAAAGAATGCGTTGCACCAGGGTCAAATAAAATCAATGCAGGTATGGAATTGATTGGGAACATACCGGCAATGATGTCACTTGCACCAGCGGCATCCTCTGCAGATACATGGTTCACTCTGGCATAGAAAGTGGGTCTGACATTGCTTCTGCCTCTGCCTCTGCCTGTAGCTGAGAAATTTGCAGTGCCTGCAGGTGACTGAGAGCTGGCTGCTTTAATCTGCAAGAATCCTCCTTTGGGGGTACCGGGGGTTGCTTGTGACTTGGCCTCTTGCGGCTGTTGATTTTGAACTTGTAACTTGGCTGCATCTGATGGCAAGTTCTTCCTGGGACACTGGTCTCTGTAGTGCCCTATTTCACCGCAGTGAAAACATGCGTTTGACCTTCGCGGGCAGCCACTAGCCAGGTGATTTCCACCACAAGTGGGACACTTGAGAGCCAATGGTGGAGGGGAAACATAATGCTGAGTCTGGTTGGAATGATTCTTCGGCATCATCACATACTGTCGGGAAGATGGGGATCGATATGAAGAAGATCCCGATGTCTTGGTTCGTTGGGCAGTGTGTGAAGATGACTGCGATCTGTGTGCTGCCTTGCGTTTTCTATAGTCTTCCATGTCACTTCTAGCTTCTTCGGAGGTGATCAAGCCATCAACCATATCATTCAGATCTTTGAACTTCAAGGCTGAAATATGGAATCTCAAAGACTGCTGCAAACCTGCACGAAACTTGCTCATTTTCTTGTCCTCATTGTCAACATCCTCAGGGGCAAATCTGGAGAGGTGGTTAAACTGGTGTAAGTATTCCATCACAGTGCGACCACCTTGTTTGAGCGCCAAAAACTCCCGGCGCTTGGCTTCCATAATACCCTCGGGGATGTGGGCCTTACGGAAGGCCCTGGAGAAATCTTCCCAACTAATCTCTCTATTCTGGAGTGTGCGCTGGTAGTTGATCCACCAGGTCGCTGCTGCACCCTGTAACTGGTGGGATGCATATAGTACCTTCTCTCTATCGTCACACTGTGCAGTTTGAAGTTTTCTCTCCACATCTGCCAGCCAATCTTCAGCAACCATAGGATCGGCGGTGGTGGAGAAAGTGGGTGGACGTGTTTTTAGAAAGTCATTCCACCGGGTGGTAATTGGAGCACCATCCCGTGGAATATTGCCTCCACCCTGTACTCCTGGAGATCTGGTTGCGATCTGTTCAAGTAGACGGGCCTGCTGATCTAACACTCGTAAGATGTTCTGCTCTCCCTGGTAACGATTTTGCTCCAACATTGCTATCACACTGGCGAGCGTGGCTTGATCTGTGGCAGGTGCACCCTGCCCGCTGGTCTGACCTCTCTGCTGTGCTGGGTCCATCTGTTGATTGGGAACTTGAGGTTAGCCTTGCAGCGGCTTTGGCAATCAAGAACAGGTAAGTAAGACTTTGAATTTTTCAAGGCAAGTATAGGACGAAAAGATAAGAACGAGAGCGAAGGGGACAGGAGAAAGCTTTGAACACAGGAAGAACATACTGATAATTAAGCAAACAAATTAAAAGAGGTAGCAACATAATTTACATTAAGCAAGTGGTGCACAGACCACATAAAGGTTCATGTTACACTTGCATTACATACAAAAGTACATCTATCACCAAAAGGTCGGGCTACCACTAGCGTACAGCGTCTACTCCTTCCTGTCCCCGGGTGCTGGAAGGGCAAGCGGGGCTGCGGGGCGGAACCGGGCACGGTACTGCGCCACAGTCATCCGGCGCTTGGGCCTAGACTGCACCGAAGCACAAGAAGAGTGAACACTGGGCGACTCCGCACTGTCTGAACCCTCTGCTGCCTCCTGGGCCTCAAAGCGGGCGAGGGACTCCCGGAGGCGCTGAACCTCCTCACGAGTGTCCCACAACTGCCTCTGCCAGACTCTGGCCTCCTCGACGGCTCTGTCGTAGCTGGCGACCTGCTGCGCCATAAGGGTGGCGATACCCGCTAGGCGGGGATCGTCATCCTCACCGAACCTAGGGACTATAAAGTCCCCAAAGTGCGGGCGCGGCACCAGGTCGAAGGGCGTCCCTGCTAGCTCCTGGTGGTAGTAGTCCCTGAGATAGAGCGCGGCTTTCAGAGCCACGTCCTGAACAGCATCCTCGTCGTCCACCCGTCGGGCTGTGAACCTCCGCTTCCTGTCTGGGCGGACAGGCAAGGGATCGAGGACCACCCAAGCCTTGTACTCGTAGAACTGGTCCTGGCGAAACTGTCCCTCAGCGTAGATCACTGGGCCGTGGTTTCCTCTCGCTCCGAGGAATCGTCGCATTTCCCACAACTTGTGGTGCCATCCATCCCTTCGGTCGGGGCGGGAGAAAACGAGGCGCACCATCTGCCGGAAACAAAATTTTGAAATTAGACAAGTAAGACAGTAAACATTTGCGAAAATTAAAACTTAAGCAGAAATAAATTTAAGACAGGAAAGTAGCAACAAGAGAGGAACAAGACAGCAATAGACCTTATATTTTTCATAAACTCTTTTTATGCCTTAAATTAATTTTTGCGATAAAATCGCTTCCTAGACAGCCTTAGGTCTCATCCTACGGTCAAAGAGCCTGCTCTGATACCACTTCTTGTAACGCCCCCGTTTCCAGGGGCGCGTACGGACACGGCACCCCGTAACTATTCACGCATGAACAGTTATGGACTGTCGCGCAAGAGTATACCATTGCATGCTAACAACAAAAGTCCAGCATATATTTGACATACGGAATAACATCCAGTTTTTACAGCGGGGCGTGCAAGCCCAAAGTATAATACATTACAAAAGGCTCCAGAAACTGCTTCAAGCGCGGCGGAGACCTACAGCCAAGGGTCCTCGTCGAAGAAAAGATCCTCGGGGACTTCTTCAACGGGAAGACCTTCTCCTTCGTCTTGATCCTCTAAAGGGTGGATTAAGCAAGCCGTGAGCCAAACAACCGGCTCAGCAAATCCCAAAGGGATCTTAATTTACTATATGCACGGAAATTCCAAGGATTGGTGTATACTTGGTTTATTACATTTGGTGGATGCAATTTTATTTGCAAACATTTTCATAAGACGGACACAAAACTTACTTCTTAAGAACTCAGGGTTTTTCAACAAGAATTCATTAACCAACTAACCAAGTTAAAGTATGTACAAATCTACTTAAGCTTTGCTGCTGGAATCACCCAAGTGACACAGCTCCAATAACCGGGAGCACGGCGTATTCGAATACCATTTATTTGACTCTGCAGAGTTTGCTCAGCTTTACCCACACGATCTCTCAACTCCCGCTAAAGAGTTAAGAAAGCCCGGTCTTTTCACTGCTCGACTCTTTATATAGGCTCTACCCAGTAGAATTCACTCGGGTCCGGCTCACATCCACACACACACGCACACACACACACAAGAGAGGACAACGTCCGCTTCGAGTGAATTCCACCGTTGTTAGGCATCCGTAGCACGGCCTGCCTAACCTCACTGCTACCCTCCTGTAGAGTTTCAATCGAGTTGAGCAGCTAAAAGACAAGGGTTGACAAGTCAACTCCTGTGGTTGAGCGATCACTGTGACATTTGCTCAGCGTAAGGGTTTCAGTCCTTATATTTTCACATGGCTCGCAACCTCGCCAGGTCCGCGACCCAAACTAAGGTAAGCGGTGGGCGTAGACCGTTCCGCGGTTTCCCACTCACCCTTACCCTACTCCAGCCCTAGGATAAGAGGTGGGCAAAGACCGTCTCGCGGCTCTCCCCCAACCCTTACCCTACCTTGTGCACGCCGGCACTCTCCGCTCTAAGATACGGTGTCCCATACCACCCTACCTTAGAGTCGGGTTTTCCAGATTCTATTGGCCCACAGCCACAACCTTATTAGTGTAACACTTTGCATGCTAATACTAGCCTACAATTCTCTAGAATACCAGATAATTATTTCTAGGGTTTCAAAGGCAGGGCTACAATTTAATCATGGCATTTAACGGTGGTAGGACTAACTATATCACATGTCATTCTAAACATTTTATTTTTATTTTAGAACTAACATTTCAGAACTAGCTCAATGCAAATAATGTATTAACATATTTAAACATTATGGGATACAATATGATCAAAGGATTTGGGACTTGCCGTCTATCCGGATGATTTCTGCGAGCTCGAACGTAGAAGCACCGGGGTCCTGAATCTGCTCCTGTGCTTCCGGGATCTCCGACACTAACGCAAACAATTAAAATGAAATAAATCCAGCTTGCAACTAATCAAGCGAGGAAAAATAATCTAATTAAAAAGAAATAAATTGCATAAACACTCCAAATGGAATTTTAGGAATTTATCTGGGATGAAATTGTGGAAATGGATTTCACCAGAGGGTCTGGAATATTATTTGGAGCAAAGTGGTGAAATTTGGGAATTTTTGGGATTTCCTGTGATTTTCTGGGATTTATTTGGATTTTCTGGCATTTTGGAAATTGATAAAATCCTGGAAAATCGGATGAACAGTGCGGCCCGGCCGCTTTGCTACAGTGCGGCCTGGCACTGTTTTGGCCCGCGCGGCCGAAGGCCAGCGCGGCCCAACGGCGCGCGCGCGCGGGCGACGGGCGGCTGGCTCGGCCCACCGGCGCGCCCACGCGGTCGCGATGGCCGACACGCGGCGCTGGCGGATGACCCAGATGCGGAGCGGGCGAACGGAGCGGATGCGACGGGAGAAGATCGGACGGCTGCGGAGGGACGAGGGCGGCGAAGCGGTATGAGGGAGATCCAACGGCCGAGGTTAGATATTACGGAGGCGATGGACGGCTGGGAGGGAGCCACGTCGCGGGCGGCATCGTCTTCAACCTCCGGCCGCTACAGTGCGGCCGAGGTAGAGCAGCGGTGGCGACGGCGGCCAGGGCGCAGGAGTGGTCGCCGGCGGCGGAAAATGGCACCGGCGGGCGCGGCTTGGCGAGGGGATTCCGTTTTTGGGCTCTGGAAGGGGAGGGGAACAAAGGAGAAGGCGGGAGGAAGATGGGGGTGGTTCGGGTATTTGGCGGTAAAGGGGGTCACCGGCGGCGAGGGGGTTCAATCGGGGGCGGCTACACCGACAGGGGACCCAGAGGCTCACATTGGCGGCGGCGGCGAGTGCTGGGGAGCTTCGGAGTGAGCTGGCCACGGGAGAGGTGCGACGGCCGGAGAGGGGCTTCGACGGCGGCGCTCCTCGGGCGATCACCTGGCCAGAGGGATGCATCAACAAGGTCAGCGAGGGGAGGGGATGCTCTCGGCGAAAGCAATCGGAAAATGAGGGAGAGGGGAGGGAGTTTGGCTCCCGGGGGTCGCCGGCTCACAAGGCGGCAATGGCGGAGCTCGGAGCGGCGGGGCTTCAATCGGCGGCTTAGGAGAACTCACTGGAGGTTGGGGAGACGAGTGGAGGCGGTGGAGCGGCTCGGGAAGCAAAGGAGGAGCGAGGAGCCGGAGGGGGAAATTTATACCCGCGCGAAGAGGGGCGAAGCTTCGGGGAGAAGGCAATGGGGGGAGCTCCGAGTCAACAGGGATGGACGGGAGTCGGTGGGGAGTCTCTCCGCGGGATGGGGAGGGTGACGGAGCTCTGCACAGGGAGTAATGGCGACGGGACGGTACAGGGAGCAGGTGGCTGCGGGCACGGGCGGGGAGCGCGTCCGCGCGCGGTGGAGGGGACGGGCGGGGACTGCCAGGTGGGGTCGGGCGCAGGAGCTGGGCGACGCGTGGCGCGGAGACCCTGCGGCGGTCGGGACAGCGCGGCGGGGCGGAGCGGGCGCGAGGAGGGGATCCGAGGGGCGGCGCTGTCCGCGCGCGGGAGAGCGGGCGCAGGCGCAGCGCGCGTGCGCGAGGAAAGCGGGGAGGGAGCGGGCGCCAGCGAGGGAGAAGGAGGCGTCCGCGCGGGAGGGAGCCGGGGCGCGAGGGAAGGCGGGAAGAGAGGAGGGCGCCGGCGAAGGAAGGAAACGCCCGGCCGAAAAGGGAAGGCGGAAACGGGGAGACTTTCCCGAAAAGGAAAGTTTCCAAAAATCACCCAAAAAATCGGCAAAAAAAATCACAAATTTTTGGATTTTGAAATTTTGGGGTTTTTCATATATTATATATGATCAGGTACTTGAGCGATGGCAGAATGAAGGTATATTCTCGCGCCATTTGCATGTTAGTAAATCATATCCTGATGCAGGAAAGGTAATAGCAGAACCTTGATTATGGTTGATGGGTTGAATAATCGTGGTATATATAGCTGCTCAAAACACTAGTTATGTTTTCGAGCGAGCATCCTGTCAAACAGTGCATAGCTGATGGCATGCGTAAGAAGGCCGGCCAAGTAGTAGCACCGTGGAGTGTATTGGAATGGAAATAATCTGCACTTAATCATCGGACGGGAGGGAATGGCCTGCGATAAAATGATTCTTCTTGAACTCCTTCCTGAGCTCGTCGTTGCTGCTGGGAGTGGGGTGATGGGTGCCTGAACTCCTCCTTGCCTGCAATAGAGTGATGGGTGCCTGAACACCCGCAGCGCACGTCGGGATCAGAGGGCGCGCGCTCACACCGCCGGCGGCAACTCCTTCCTGAACTCCTCGTTGCTGGGGCATGGCATGGCATGACCACCCCGTCTGTTGAAAAAACCAACAGAGTTTCACCATTCATGGGCAACAAGTTTGGGCGTTCGTCAGCTGCTTGTACTAACTAACAAGCATCACGCGCATGAATTGGTCCTCTCCTCTCCTATCCTACCGAGAAGAGAACGATTCTGCTCTGAAAACATAATAAACTCACTATAACAAGAGCAACAATAACAACAAATCTTTTTATCTTAAATAAGTTAAGGTAAATTATAAGTGAAACCTCTTCGAGGTCAAAGAAACAAGAGGAAACCTATAATACTAAAACTATAAGCCATACATCTTGTCATCTAAGCTAAGAGTCTAAAACACCATCCCTTAACCTTCTTATAGTTTCGGTACGTGGATCGCTAACTTCCATGTGCTTCTATCTAAAGTAATTCTTTAGATACATTTCAATCCCTCAACTCTTTTTTCACTGCTTCCTCTCATATCAGTATTGGTCGATCTCTGTCTCTTCTTACCTTTTCAGTACGTTTTAAGATTCCATTACGTACCGGTGTCTCAGGAGGTCTCCGTTGGAGATGTTCAAAATATCTTAAACGATGTTGGATAAATCTCTCTTCAATTAGTGCTATCCCACTTTATCACGTATATCATCATTACGGATTTGATCTTGCATTGTGTGACTATAGATTCATTGCAATATCTTTATCTCCGCTACATTCATTTTCTGTATATGTTATCTTTTATATTCAACATTCTGTTGCATATAGTATCGCAGATCTGATTGTCATCTTATAGAATTTATCCTTCAACTTTTAAGGATTATTTTTGCAAACACACGGAGAAGTTCTGCGCGTTAATTCATCAGAGGGGGCGGAACAGAGAGGAAAGGAACTTAAGGATTGTTAGAACAGAAACAGCAGCAACTTTGGCCAAAAACCGCACAAAACAAGTCGCCACTGAAAACCAGTTCACCAAATGGACGTGCATCCAATACTCCACGTACTGTAGTACCTTTGGACATAGCTAGAGGTGCGGGAACAATACTCAGCGTCTCAATATGTGCTGCGTGTCTCTGATACATGTGCTGCTTAGTCGAGTTTTTGCCCGAAAAGGCTGTATTTGGTACGAGATTAACAAAAATAGTATTCGTCGTATGGAATTTATAAAAATAGTATCTCCATTGCACGATCACTGTATGACATTAGTCTCAGGCCAACACGTGGCGGAGTGCCGCACGGTCACTATATGGTATTAGCCATGGTCCAACACATGGCACGCTAATGATGCACGGTCACTGTGTGGCACTCCACCATGTGTTGTTTCGAGGTTAATGCCACACCATAATCGTGCGATGGAGAGCAATATTTTTGTAATTACAATTATAAGTATGTTATTTTTGCTAATCACACTTCTCGACGTTGCTTTCCATACTGCCCGGGGCACAGCATGTAGTACAAGCTAGCAATTTATTAGCAGTTCAGTTTCTGCTATATACGACGACTTGGCGCTAGGTAGCTACCTTACTCGATCAGTTGTGTGTTGTTGGTGACACTGATTCGCAGTACCAAAACGAGCTGGGCTTGTAGCAGCTGGTAGTGGGCATCCAGAAAAAGGAGACGACAAGAGGATTCCAATAATATAGCAGTTACCACTAGCCAGCCGGTGGCACAGCGCATGATTGTTGATTAGGCATCCAACGAAAAGCTTAGTTTTGTCAATGGTCGACCAACAACATCATAAATCTAGTTCTAGTGGGGTGTGGAGTCACTTGACTCGCTACAGCAAAAACATCGTATAGAGATATTTTTATTGTATAACAGAGACGACAAACTTTTTAGCCTATATAAG
This sequence comes from Dendrocalamus latiflorus, assembly GCA_017311315.1. Lineage (NCBI taxonomy): Eukaryota > Viridiplantae > Streptophyta > Magnoliopsida > Poales > Poaceae > Dendrocalamus > Dendrocalamus latiflorus. The sequence goes on along the minus strand of CM029656.1, from coordinate 38,433,717 downwards.
ATTTTAAAGACATCTTTCAAAATACCACAATAGTGCCTCTGCGTACACTATTGCTACGGCCGAAGGGGCACTTACTAAAATGCCTTTATATTCTATAAGACATATTGGGTTGGGCAGGGGGAGACGGCAGCGGTGCGGCGAGGTCGTTGCCAGTGGTGGAAGAGGGGACATGGGGAGGTGGAGGAGGGATGCAGAGCTGCGCCAGCATCGGAGAAGAGAAAGGGTGGAGGGGAGCGGTGGGGGAGGGGATGGAGAGCTCACCGATAGGGGAAGCTACGTAGGCACCGGAGAAGAGAGAAGAAGGGGAGAGAGAGCAACAGGGGAGAGAATGGAGAGAGAGGGGAGGGTGGGAGGGAGAGGCTATACCGTCAGGAGCTTCTTGATGGTATAGTGTTCCCTAGCTACTCCTAAAAATGAGGTTTTTATTGTAGCGGATGGGCTTATCCGATGAATTTTTTTGCCTATTGGGCCCATTGGTGCATTTTTTTTGGAAGTGTGGCTTCGTGCGACTTTTTTTTGCGATTGTAGCCCTCTCGTGAGCATGGATGCACCAGTGGGTGACGCGTGGACAATTTGCGGCCCTAGACCGCGGATTATGGGCTCCACCCCTCACGGCGGCGCGGTGTGTGCTTGGGCTCGGCTGGTCCCCGTTTGTCTGCATAAAAGCTATGGCCCACGTTTGTCCGCGCTCGCTATGCGTGGCTTTTCGTGCTGTAGTCCCGCGGTTAGGGGCCGCTGGATGTGGTGGGCCAGGGGATCCCGTGCACGCACTGTGCCGCCGTGAGAGGTGGGGGCCATAATCCGTGCTTCGGGGCCGCAGGTTGCTCACGTGTCACCCACCGATGTATCTGCGCTCATTAGAGGGCCACAATCGCAAAAATGTCGGCCCCAGAGCCACATTTGCCAAAAAAAAGCATCAAAGAGCTAAATAGGCAAAAAAAAAAATTCTTATCCGATATCATCTTTGTCTGCAGTGGCACACCGATTCTGAAGAGCCAATTAAACTTATTTATGACTAGTGTTGCAGGAGAAAATTAACTCTTTGTTTCCATGCCTCCATCTGATCGAGGAAAATAAGAGAGAAATGTCAACGCTATGCGAACCCTAAGGGCCTGTTTGGATGGACTAGAACTAGTTGTTAGTTAGGACTAGTTGTTAGCTGACTAATAGTTAGCTGGCTAAAGATTAGCCCAGTCCTGTTTGGATCCAAGGACTAATAAGTGCTACTATCTCAGTGCAAAGTCTGTTATACCCTTATGCATGGTGGTCTGGGAGGGTTGGCATGGGTATCAACGTCTTTTTTCCATCCGGCTGGTCCTTTAGCCCTCATTAGCTGGGTTTGATGGACTAGTTGGCTAACAACTAGTTGGGGCTTTGGCTAAACTTTAGCCCACCCATTAGCCATCCTGTTTGGATCCTCAAGGGCTAAAGTTTAGCAACTAGTTGTTAGCCCAAAGGATCCAAACAGGGCCTAAGTACCATGAGTATACTTTATGCCTCCATCTTTTACGGGTTCATGCAAAAGAAAAAAAAAAGATAAGAAACCAATCCGTTCCAAATGACCAGAGGTCACACACACCAAACACGCCTTGCAACAGCCTGGGCAACTTGCACACGCTAGCCAATCAAGCACGTCACGTACGTACGTACGTACGTACTAGTAGTGCTAGCTAGTAAGTAATGTTTACAAAGTAAGGAGTATGTGTAAATAGTCCTCGTAGTGCACGCATGGATCGCTATACATTAGCGTGGCAGCCATGCATGGTAGAATATATATATATATAAAGAAGAAGAAGAATAAGACACGTACGGCGCGCGGCCGGGGCATTACAGATGCACCGATGGATACTGGGGGGTGGAGGAATTAATTAATACGTATATATAGTGGTACGCGCGTATACGTACGCGGTACGCATGCAGATGGATCGAGCGCGCGTACGTACGATTGATCAGGAGAGGAGGCCGGCCACAAGAAAAGAAAAGCATGCATGATGTGCATGTACGCCGATTAAAAACCTCATATGCCGCTGGCTCTGAACAGCCTCATGAGCCCGAAGGTGACGCCCATGGCCGCCAAACCCCCCATCACCACCCGCGCGCACGACCGCGCCACGGGCGCGTGCCCCAGCACCGCGCCGATGCACCCGAACACGCCCAGCATCGCGCTCGCCACCGCGATCACCACGGCGATCCGTAGCCTGTAGTTCATGATGAACCCGGCCGCCAGCAGCGGCACGATCGCGCCCACCGAGAAGGCCATCGCCGACGCCGCCGCGGCCTGCACCGGGCTCGGCAGGTTCTTCTCCTCCTCGCCGCCGCGCTTGCCGTCGCGCTCCAGCTGCGCGATCTCCACGTCGCGCTGCGAGCACACTGACACGAACTCGCCGATGGCCATGCTGCACGCGCCGGCCAGGAGCCCCGCGAACCCGGAGATGACCATGGCGCGGACGTCGGCCTTCACGGCGCCCACGCCCAGCATGAGCGACGCCGTCGACACGAGGCCGTCGTTGGCGCCGAGAACCGCGGCGCGCAGCCAGTTGGCGCGCTGGGCGAACCCGAACGACTCGTCGTCCAAGGTGGCCGGGTTCTCCGCGTCGACGACGGCGAGCTTCGCGTCGTTCGTGGCCATGGCACACAGATGGATCGTTCGATCGAGGTGTTTGTCTGTATGAGTCACAAGAGAGCGAGACACAAGTGCAGAAGATGTGTATGAAGGAGGAGGAGGAGCAGTACTAGTGTGGCGGACACACGCTTCTTGGCGTCTTTTATAGTGGTTTTCAGGGGGGGTTTTGGTGTATCCAACTAGCTTAGCTAGTGCGTGCATGGAGCCACTGCTTCTTTCTTCACCGCAAAAGTGTCATTTTTCCTCCGGTATTGCTCGTGGCCACCATACCCATCCATCCATCCAGGACAAACCTAGCTAGATTATTAATCGTGTGCCCGCCGATTATGCGTACGTACACACACACACACACACACACATATATATATATATATATATATATATATATATATATATATATATATATATATATATATATATATATATATATATATATAGAAATGATTATATAATTTTGGGAGTATCTACTGTGTTGTAAATAATGCGGTTTTAGCATAAATTCAGAATTAATCCCAACATAATTAATAAATCCACAAGCATGATATAAATGACTTAACCAACATGCATGTAAACATATGAGCTTTTTAAGTTATTGAAACAGAAGCTTACGCCCACATATATATCATACAAGCTAGTTACACAAGATTCACTCTTTTGCCATCTCCGCCATGACGAAATGCAATCACAATTATATATGACAGTTTTTATAAGATTTGATATTGAGTTTAAATCAAACTTTGATATTAAAGAAATAAACCAATCACGAATATTACTTGCTGGACATCAATTAAGATCACAGTAATCAATCTAGCATTCTCTTGACAGGAGCAACATTGATTCTTTCAGCATAACAAAGCTAGAATATCAACTACAGTGACCAATCAAAGGATCATAGAGCACAGAAGTAACACAATGTGCAGCAATCAATCACAGTAATATTAATGATCAGAGTATGGCAAATAGCAATCTAACTGAAAGCTCAAGATCTAACCTATACTCAAGATCATATACAATTTCAGTGTTAAAGTCATGTCATCATTGAGCAATTAACCCACCAAAGCAGAATTTTGCAATTTCCAATCAATGATAACTCACAGATATATGAAATGGACCACGAAATTGCAAAGAGTAAGCAGCCGAAAAACTCACAGTACAGGTGATACTTGAAATCACCGAGATGAAACCACACAAGGCAAGGCACGCACGGAGCGCTATCCCAGGAAATCAAGCACCTCGCTATGCCGCGCAAGGAGACGAAGGTAGACGGAGATATAATACCTGCCTTCACACCTCGGCAAGCCGAAGTATGAAGTCGAGGGTTGAGGATGTTGCCGCACAAGACCGATGGGAGCTCCGGCAAAAGAGCACCCGTGAACACCAAGAACAAGCCTCGAAATCTCCTTCAAACATTCGACACAAAAGCTCAGCCGAATCAACCTTCTAGAGGAAAATTCCCAAATCCTTCCTCACTGCCAGATCCAAGGGAAAGGCAAAAGGAAACCGTACGGGGATACCCAAGAACGGCGATTCAGACTACTCAGCCGACGGCGATGGGGAAGAACCCGACCGACGTCCCTCAAAGCTCAAGATCGAATCACTGTCGAGGAAGATGGGAGATCGAAGGAGAGGATGAGGACTCACTTCATTCAGTGTTTAAGAGAGGAGAGGGAGACCGCTTCTTTTAGGGGAGCGGGGAGGAGGCCGAAGGGCTGCAGCCAAATGATCGGTGCCAAAACGGTCGGGCCAATGGCGCCTTCGGTGTCGCCGCCATCCCACGAGACCCGGGTGCCCATCTAAAGCAGTCAAGCCGAAGGGCCGAAGGCCACCCCAAACGTTGCACACGAGAAGGTCACCGGCCTTATCCTCTCTACTGTTCCACCGACTGGTGGGACCCCCTCTTCTTTTTTTTTCTTTTAACAAATTGGAAATTTAACCATTTGCCCTCAGGAGTTCAACATGTACTCCCACTTTTTATATACCATTTAAATAATATTGTTATACCTCTTTATCGAATATAGATCACTCAATTCAATTCATGAACTTGACAATTCACAATGGACAAGGAAACATAAGGCTACATTTGGTAAATGTGTGTTTTCCCATTGCCGTGTCTTGTTCTTCTCTGAAGCTCAATGTGGACGCCGAGAAAGTGCGTCTTTGATGTTCCATATGGAACATTTTTGGATCGAATTTGATGGATGGGTACAGATCATATCAGTATATCGACGTCAGACATGCATGGCAGACTCAGCACTTTCAGGGTTTTCTGTTTTGATGAGCTGTTTTCTATTTGCCTTGCCAAATTTGTCCTCTTTAGTGGGCAGCTACCAGTGCAAATTTATGTCACCTGTACCAGCTTTAGCTGTGTGTTCACTGAAAATGGTCGTGATGCTGATCAGTGGCCGGTGTGAATTCTATAGAATAGCAAGCTATATATAGCACTTGGTGCTTCCAACTTCAAGAAACATATGAAGAAAATATGGACTCGATCGTTACAGGAGAAAAGAAGCTAGAACATTTAGATTTGGTACGTTGCAAATTAAATGATCACTTGCAGGTACTAACGTCGTCTATGGGAGAAATTTACTTGCTAGAGGCCTGCATGCCCTGGGTGACATAATTCAGTATGCCATAGCTACCACTCTCTTAGCGTATGCCTTGAAAAGTAGTATGTATGCCGGAACGGATATTTTGTCGCTAGCTAAGTGTAAGAAGAGTACAACAGCAAGCTAGCCAAGAATGGCACATATGTGGCCATATAGCAAAAGTGTATTATTTTTTTCTGTAAAGTTAGCTTGGACAGGACATGATCTCCCTATCGAGATGAAAATGAAACCATATTATCTCAGGCTCTGAGCTACTCGACCACTTAATCACTTTAGAAAAGGAATTGCACCTTAGAGAAGACAGAAGAAAAGAAGGAAAGGGCCTTTGTGCTAATTGGAATGGCATCTATTCTAGCCATCTACTCCATACCTAGCCGTGGCTTGTCAAGAAAAGAAATCGATAAATCTTGCATCTCCCGAGTGTAAGATCAAGGATATAATATCTCATTTCAGAAAACCAAGTGCAGGCAACGCAAACTGGAAATCGATTGCACGCATCATATCACTCTCGTCGAGACTGTTTTCTTTTCTTTTCTTTTTTATCCAGGCAAAGGAAAGGAGAATAGAGAGATACTGCTTTGAGCAGACAGAAACTTTGAAGGGAAGGTGACAAGAGAGCAACGGCATCCCAGCTTTGCAAACAAACATATTATTAGGTACACATGATGATACGATCGCGCGCGCGATATGATGAGCGCATCTGCAATTCTGCACTCCAACCATTGTCGAACGAGATAGCTAGCGATGAAGCCGTGAGATGATGGAGAATTATTTGCGTGAGTGTGTCGGGTCGGGGGCGTCGACGAGTGATTGCTGAATCGGCGGGCACTGGCCTGGCCCTAGCTCGTGGACTGGAGTGCAGATCGACGCAGCGGAGGAGGAGAGATTTAATATTGGAGGGGAGTGCGGGCTAAGCATGCGCTCCACACGAAAGCCACCACTCTAATCCATCTTTATGTTATCCTGCCTTTATTTTGCCCCCAGCTTTACGCAGTGGGCTCGCTTTCTTCAGTCTGTTTCTAGTTTAATCTGTCCATAAATTGGTCTCCCCGGTTGCTAAGCTAATGTCCTCATTGGACGTCAGTGCTAACTAACCTGGCCTGTTACAGTCTCGCCCCTTGGGTTCTTCAAGCAGCCAGTCAACCAGCTGATTGGATGGTCGGGTAGGATCAAAACTAAACAAATATCTTTGCCAAGACCACGCACGATTAGGGCCTATTAGAATTCTACGAGAAACGATACCGTTCTCTTCGAAACAGGACTGGCTGAGCTGCCGGGTAGGCGGAAGAAGAGTACAGAGGAGTTTCGCCGAATAAGGAGGCAACTTTGAAATACAATGCATATGCTCGCGGTCCATCTAATTACACAATATGGTCGGTGGTGAAGAAGCTAAGATAAAAATAAAGGGTGGGCTGAGTGAACTAAGCTAATTTGGCAAACATAGTTTTATACTCTTATACAGTTCAAATTGATAAGCAAATCAAAACAAGGAAGAAATGCAATAAAGGTACATCGGTTGGGGGACGCAAAATAATCAGTCAACTAACGCGAAATCATCATCATAAATCTCAGCAAGTCAAACAAGTTTATCAACATCAAACTTAGAGAATGAGTTGCTCGAATCAAGACAAGACATGCATACCAATAACTCGAACAAAACTTCATTGATGCGATGATTCATCTCATTTATAGTTGCATCAAGAGCAGCATTGAAAATATCAACTTTGTAGTAATGATGTTGAGTCACTGTGTATTTTCGACATATAGATTTACCCATAACTCCAATGGTATTATCCATATCTAGCACAATAATTCATATGTCTCACAAAATCTTTTGACTTGGTGAACAATGGCTCTTACCCATTGTCTCTTATATCCTACAAGCGTTCTTTCACATCCTATGTTAAGCCCATAGCTTCAATAATATATTGATGCTTCCTTTGCAAAGCAAGTGATAGCTTATTTGCAGTATTTAACAAGGTTATTAAGAAATGCATGATAAATATAGACTCAAAGTATTCCATCTTTTTTTACCAAACCTCCTGCTCCACCGTAACTTGAGTTTTGACAAGCATCTTCACTTATATGTTTTAGCACATCCACCACTGTCTCCTACATTTGGTATATACTAATTGCTTGAGGTGGACCATTCAACAAATTCACCCTCCTTACTTTATCTCTAATTTCATTGGCATGATCTTCTATTTTAATTGGTGTGCTGGATCGACAATAATTTTATTTATATTAAATTCTAGTCAAATGCTCTTTGGTTGAGTTGTGCTCCCATCGGTTGGGGGAGTACTACTTGATTGCTTATGGAATAGTTACGCAAAGTTCGTTTATCTATTATTGCAATTGTAAATCTATAAAAAAGGTATAGAATTCATCACTAACACTATATAATACCTAACAATTAATAAACAATTAACATATAATATCTAACAATTAATAAACAATAGTTTATTGTTTACTCAAGAGTTAAGAGAATTACAATATATACCTCTCCCCATACTTCTCCCCTCCCTCGAGCTTGTTGCCCTAGGCTCGGCAGCTGGACCCCTGGTCGTTCCCGCCCCCATGGCCTGCTGGCCGCCGTTTGCCACCTAGGCTAGTAGCTCGCAGCAGATCTATCCAAGGTAGATCTACTTCCGCCTCCTCCTCCTGCATCTCGCCAGCACCGCCATGGCAATCTGTGACCACATCCCTCCAAACAATGGCGCCGATTATCGAGCCTCGTGTACCGGCCGTAACTACTGCCTTGCCTTCCCCGTGTGGCTGCGCCGCTAACCGCTGATGACTTTAGGACTACCTTAGAGTCCATGTGCGAATCTGTTCTAGATTTGTTATGTGTGGTGTCAAACTATGAATGTGGGTTACTAGTTGCTACTATTGGTTGTAGGCCTTGTGAATAAGTTATTGGTTTGTAGGCCGAATGATTGAGAAAAGCCCACATTTCTAGTTTTACCAACTGTTGTTTATTGCTGACATGCATACCAATTTTCGGCATGGATGTAGGCAACCACACGCACGGTGAAGACGACGTGGGTCGGGGCTGGGAGAGCAACAGAACACAGGAACTTGACCTGAGACCGCACTCGGCAAGTTTGATGGGCTAGCTAGCTTAGCTTGTGTTCTGGTCGTGGAAGGAGTAGGGCTTGATCAATAGGCTAACTAGCCCGTGCCTCTTCAGGCCCACATAACAAAATTTTGGGCCGCAGTGGTCTTAACCAGAAGAAAAAAGGGAGTCGAACAGGCCGATGAGTTTCTCATCATACCATCGCCTATATGCTATGTACAGAGAATAATACGAACAGACAGATACATACATACAGCAAATCAGAACCACCAAACATTAGGTGATGTGTGTGTCACGCTGCCATCGTGTCATGCCTACATACATGAAAAACAAAAAGAAAACTCCACTATTTCTGTTGTTTTGTTTATTCGAAGAGCATACACAATTATGCATTCCCTACAACCTGTTTAAGGCCCAGCTAGCCTGCCGCGTTTCTAGGATCCCTGGCTGCTGCTGGGCCCCCTCCCTCCATATTCTTTGCCACCCGCGACCACTCCACTCGACACGCATAAGGCCCACAGAAGTGGGCCCGCATGTCAGCCGGTGCGAGGAAAACAGGGTACCTCCCCCCAAGGCAACGGCTCTGATAGGACGGAAGCGCCGCTTCCCGATACATCACCTTGTCCCAGATCCCGAGTGGCAACTCACTGACAGTGGGTCCAGCCCCTCACGAGCTTCTTGGACCCACTTACATAGCGAGCGGGTCCATCTACACAAGAGTAGGCAAAATCTCTCTTCTCTTTGGGTAGGTGAAATGACGGGAACACCCCCGCCTCCTCCTGCTTTCCTTCCCCATCCCTCGCCTCCCCATCTGTCGTCCGTTCCCCACCCACCTCCCCTCTCCACCATGGCCAACACCGCCGCTTCCGACGCCGACTCCTCGCCGCCGCCGCCGATAAATCTCCTGCCGCCCGACGCGCTCAACAACGTCCTGCTCCGCCTCCCGCTGCGCGACGCCGTGGTCTGCCGCCCCGTCTCGCGCCTCTTCCACGAGGCCCTATCCTCCCAGTTCCTCGCCCTCCTCCCCACCCTCCGCCTCCTCCTCCTCCGCCACCCGCGCCCCGACGGTGGCGGATGCCTCCACGCCTTCGACCTCACGCGCCGCCACTGGCTCCGCCTCCCCTTCACCTCCTTCCTCCCCCACCAATCCTTCTCCCCCGTCGCATCCTCCCTGTCCCTCCTCTACCTCTGGGTCGAGGCCGTCCCTTCGCCTTCGCCTCCATCCCTCCCCTCCTCATCCTCCTCCTCCTCCACCGCCCACCCGCCCAAATCGCTCGCTGTCTGCAACCCCTTCGCCGGCACATACCGCCTCCTGCCCCCGCTCGGATCCGCCTGGGCACGCCACGGCACCGTACTCGCCGGCCCGGGCGGCGCGGTGCTGGTCCTCACGGAGCTCGCGGCGCTGTCCTACACCCCGTCCGGATCCGGTAAGTGGATGAAGCATCCCCTGTCGCTACCATCCAAACCGCGGAGCCCCATACTGGCCTCCGGCGCTGGCGCCGTCCTTGCGCTCTGCGACGTGGGTACCCCGTGGCGCAGCCAGTGGAAGCTCTTCTCCTGCCCGCTTGCCATGCTCACCGGTGGCTGGGCGCCCATGGAACGCGCCGCGTGGGGCGATGTCTTCGAGATCCTGAAGCGCCCCCGTCTCCTTGCTGGGGCCGGCGGCCGCCGCGTCCTTATGATCGGCGGCCTCAGGTCCTCATTCGGCATAGATGTGCCGTGCTCCACAGTGCTCATCCTCCGCCTAGATCTGGCCACCATGGAGTGGGATGAAGCTGGGCGCATGCCGCCCAATATGTATCGTTGCTTCACTGGCCTATGTGAGGCTGCTGCACAGGGTAACGCCATGCCCACGGCCGCCGCCGGTGGCAACAATAAGGTGAAGGTGTTTGGGGGTGATGGGAAGGTGTGGTTCGCTGGAAAGCGTGTGTGTGGGAAGCTGGCAATGTGGGAGGAGGACGAGATAGGGAGCAGCGGTGGAAAGTGGGGCTGGGTGGATGGTGTTCCTGGGTACGGCGATGGTGTATACCGTGGCTTTGTGTTCGATGGTGGCTTCACAGCAATGCCTTGAGGCTGACGGAAAACATACGCCTGTCCGGTGCGTGACAAAATGCGCGCAAGTTAAGATTTTTAATTGATCCAGGGCATCTTTCCATTGCATGCAGGGGTACATTTTATTTGCAGTGTACTTGGTTCTTAGCTTCATGAGATACTTTCAATTGTTGTACTTTATTTAAATGAAATGTTTTAAAGATATGTTGGTTGTTCTTTCTTTCACACAATAAAAAACTGTAGACCTTCCTTTGTTTAGATGATAGCTGTTGCTTCTGTAGGAACAGAATTTTATTGTTTGGTAAACTGGTAATTAGTCTTCTTGTATTTATGCGAGGTGGCCACATTGTCATGATAACTTGATATATCAATGCTGTCCGTCAAATGTTTGCTTGGAACTGTAATAGGGTTAACTTTGGTATCAGTTGCCTTTTAGCAAAGGAACTCACTGCCATTGCTAAAGCTGTGGGTCACTGGATTACTGGGTGCTAGTGATAGCATGTTTATTTTGAGGGTTGGGAATGGTTTCAACTAATGATTGTGCTGCACAACTTGGAGCTCTGTAATCCACATTTTCGTTGCCCCTGTCCCGTCTAGGTCTTGTTGATTCTGTGCTCATCATGTCTAGCTTCAACTATAATCTGACATTCATTTGATTCACACGGCCTTTTATTAGAAACTTGTATAATCTAAACCCAACGTTAGGTATTAGTTTTCAGTAGATTGGAAAAATTAATTATAAAGTTACCTGTAGAATACCCCCAAAGAACATAATGTCTGGGTCCACCTCTCAGGACTAGCTCTTGTTTGGGAGTTTGAGTTGCTGCTGTTCCAACTTTAGTTTTTTATTTTTGTGCGCAATTATGCATAACTGTGTTGGAATAAATAAATAGATCCATTTCCATGGGCCAACAGCCCATATGTGGCATGTACAATTTACAAATAACCCCCTACACTATATACAACTATATACATATAACAAACTGATCTTTTGATTTTTCTGGCGCATAGTAGGTATCTTGTTATTATCAACCTTATTTTTAAAATGAACATGAGAAACAAGCTTGTTGGGCCTTATGGCCCTTATATGCCATTTATTCGGATTTTCATATGTGCTCTTGGTATACCTATGTGAATTACCATCCAGCATAGTCTAGGATGTTAAAGCAAAAATATAACACAAACAGATATTTTCTTTCGGGATGCACTACTACCAATTTAGGATTTTATTAGGTATTCTAAGCCCACCAGTGTGTCTGGGGGCGTTCGTATTGGCTGCGGCTGATAGCTTTTGACTGAAAATAATTAGTAGTGGTTGAAAAAAATGGCTCTTAGAAGGAAGGGATGAGCGGTGGAAAAAGTGAGGGAGAGATACGTGCACGAGACGGGAGCGAGAGGAGTGGGGTGCGTGATGCGCCAATGACCCACCGTCTTATCCTTGGAGCGAGAGGAGTGGAGAAGCTGCTACAAGAGCCAGGTATTCATATTGGATTCTGGTTTCTCCAAGCAGAAGCCAATACGAACATCTCCTATATTGCGTATTTAATCGACAATAACCATATAGATTACACCTATGGACTTATGGTAATGATGGACTATTGCTTATTTAATCGACAATAATCAACATTATGGACTTATGGTAATAATGGATTCACATCTTTGAATGCAAAAATATTTACCAACTTTTATGCAATTCATCATTTGGCACGCTAGAAGCCTATCACTTATCCAAATGAAACTCCTGAAATACAGAGGAGCTGTTGCATTTTCTGGGTACCTGTTGTTTGATATTCAGATTGTGCTAACTGCAATTCCATGATAATGGTATTGAGCCAAAATTTACCATGTTTGATGGAGTCGTGTGAGAGCCTATGAGCTGTGACTTCTGCACTATTTCTTTTGGTTGCTCTATTTAATTTCCGGCATGTAATGAGTTATCTGTAATATTAAAGAAGTACTATGATTTTTTGAGACAACATTTTTCATTCCTCCTTTTGCTGTTTCTGAATCTCCATGTTAACAAAGTTCCTCCAGCTCTGAGAGCTATAAATTAGTTCTGAGAGCTATAAAGTAGTAGATTTAGTTTGCTCTGAACAATAACATGCCCCTACTCCCAATTCATTAGCAAAATTCTTTATATTTGTTAGCCCTGAGAAAGCCTTGTCAGTTTCTATAGTATGCATGGGCACCTGTATGTTCGTTGTGTACAATCTATACATCAATCACGGTGCTGCTTTCATTTTAGCAGAGAATACTTTAACGATAAACTTGCATGCTGTTGCTTTTTTAAGTAACTAAATAAATTGACACCCGCATATTAGAAACTCATGCCCTTCCATAGGGCATGTCAGTTATTTCAATAGTCTTCTGGATACGTTAAATTGTGAAATTGCATCTCTTTGTGCAATTATGACTATGTGGCATAGCAAGCTCTCAAGTAGTATACATCTCTTGCCTATTTGTTGGTTATCTAGAAACTGGTCACATGTGGCGTAGCATAGTGACGTTTGTTTCCATTTTGGGGCTTCTCATTTTCTCTTTTTGTTTTCCTGGCGTGCATGGGTACTCTCATTGTTTTAGTAGTATGCTGCTTGCTTTGTCAATCGTCCATTTTAGACAACATGTTACTTTTAGACTTGTTGGGAACCTTGTGGTTGGGGAAATGTTTTGTAAAACTTAGTCTATCTTTATATACATGACAAAAATCAACACTGAACTATGTAAGCACTATTCGATTTTTGTATAATTAATATCAACATGCAAACATATGTAAGCAAATAACATTTAAGTCATTGATGTGTTGCTAACACGATGCTGTATCATTTGAATATTTTTTGATGTGTCATGCTTGACTTTCTTGAACCAAAGCAATACAGTAGTAAGGTCAGAAAACTGAATCTTTTTTTTTAAAAAAAACAGAAACTGAATCATCCTGTTAGTGTCTTATTAATGGATCAGAATGGAATCTGATGTAGAAAGGTAAAACGGAAGCAACATTAATAAAAACGATGGAAAATGCTGTTCACTTTGTTTCATTGAAGTAGTCTGGTCTTATATTTTGAGTTTGGTGGGCTGGATACGAGAGGTTCTTGCAGCTTCAGGTATTAGTTAGTATCAGTGACTTTTATTTGTGTGCGCTTGCGTCATTGCGTGCGCCTGTGCGTGTGCTTTCGTTCAAGAAAATGGATTTTGTAATCGTTGTATGTTGAGTATATCTGTGCATGTAGAGGTTTCACACGACTGATTATTATTTTGACTTTCTGGCCTGCTGGCCGCTTGGTTTGTTTGGAATCTCGTTCTGTTAGGTTGGTTGCACGGTGAATCCATGACACTGCCTAACGGGTGACAATTAGATAGTGGTATCACACGTTAGTTGTTATATCTTAATGCTTATTAATCTCTGTCGATTAGTAGTATTACCATTGGATGTTCATAGACTGTCCATTTTGTGCGACCCTGTGGTGAAAGTATCTAGATTTCTAAAAATTGATTTTGGTAATTAGTGGTAATATTGTGTTTGAAATTATTGTGTACTAAGATATCTTAATAGGTTTAGTCTTCAATTACGGATGATAATAATGCAAAGATGGCATGCAAAAACTATGAAGGATTGATATGGCTATAGCTTGTGCTTTTTTTAAAATTATTTTGGTTAGTCTCGGTGCTTAGAGAACAGATTGGATTTGTATACTAGACACTGTACTATAAAGTAGGATCATTGCTAGTAGTTTGAGAATTAAATTTATGTTATCTTATCAACAAAAACCATGCATGCATCTTGAATCAGTTTTTGAATAACTTTTGTAAAAAAAATGGATATCACCGTATAGGGAGTACGATACTACTAGTCGATGGTAATATCGCCTTTGAGCAGCGCCACTATCGTAGTGCAGCAATACTAATTTTTCCGCGGTATGTTTTTTTCAAGGAGTATGTTTTGGAACATTTTTTGAAACTCTAGAAATTGGTAGTACCGATTTTACTGCAACAATACCGCTTTTACTTCGCGGTAGTGCCGCATTTGAAGTTCAATGGCTAGTTTAGACGTATTAATTGTACACAAAATAACCTTTGAATAGTAGATGCGGTAGTACTAGTCATGTGTGGCAGTAGTATCGTACGTACTGAATTTTATGGGATTTATTTTCAAATGGTCGAATTTCTGGTTGGGAGCTATAAATGCCTCATCACTAGCACCATGCCAGTAACATTGGATCTCATTGAATATACTAGAGCTATTGGTGCACTCTCTACTACTCATTTGCTCATATTTCATATTTTGAGGTAGTTGAGAGCATTGAAGTATATTGTATCATTTGTTAATCCTCATGGCACTTGATTTCTCCTCAAGCAAGGGCTATAATTTATTACTCTTGGTGTTTGCTAGCACCAAGATGTTTTGGGAGAAGATTGTGTTTGCTAGCACCAAGACGTTTTGGAAGAAGATTGTGCGGTGATCTTTTCAAAAAAAAGTTGTGAAGAGACCCGACTCTAGTTGTGAGTAGTGTGGTGCTCGCCATCTCCGGAGTAGAAGAAGAACAATCTTAGTAGACTTGAGATTATTAGGCTTAATTTGTAGAGCCGGTCTAATTCGTTTGGATTTACCTCAACGTAGTGAAGACTACCAATCCTTGATACCATGGGAAAAACTAGGGCTGGATATCGAGCTGGCTCGGCTCGGCTCGGTCTGGCTCGGTAGGATAACGAGCTGGCTCGAGCTGGCTCGTTATAACTAACGAGCTAAAAAGCCAGCTCGGCTCGGCTCGACAAAAAGCTCGAGTTAGCTCGTTTGGCTCGTGAGCCAGGGCCAAAAAATATCTCCATCATATATTCATCCATGGAAGTTTGGCTCGTTTGGCTCGTTAGGCTCGTTTGGCTCGTTTGGGTACAATAGAGTACAAATTAACACATGCATGGCGCGTTTGGGTACAATAGAATACAAATTTACACATTAACACATGCAATAGAGTACAAATTAGGTCCATGGAAGCAGCATATGCATATCTAAATTCCTGGAAGCATGGCTCGTTTGGCTCGTGAGCGGCTCGCGAGCTGGCTCGAGTTGGCTCGTTATAGCTAACGAGCTAAAATCTTGGCTCGGCTCGTTATCCTAACGAGCCGAGCCGAGCCGAGCCAGCCACGAGCCGAGCGAGCTAACGAGCTTCGAGTTTTTCGTCCAGCCCTAGGAAAAACATAGTGTGTCTTAATTGTGGTTATCTCATGCCTTTACTCTTCTGTATTTACATTCCTAACTATTGAATTGATATCTTGTGTAGTTAAGAATTGTACTTAGTAGCGACATAGCTTATGGTGTCTTAGAAAATTAAAAAAAATTCACTTTTAACTTATGCTAGGTTCATTTATTGTTCTTTGTTGTTATAATTGTCAAACTTAGAGCGATAATTTTTAGATCCTCTAATTCACCTTTTTCTATTCGATTATCCTTGGACCATTAATTGGTGAGCACTGAGATGGATATGAGCAGTTGGTGTGCAATTGCAGATCAGTGTAGTATATACTTTTCAGCCTGGCGAATAAGTGCTTCATGTCGCTATCACGCCTAGTTTCTTAACGGCTGCGATGATTCAAGTCACCAAAGGCTTGGAGCCCTATTGTTATTACTGCTACCTACTTTTCACAGGCCACTTGGTTAATTTCGACATCTATACTGCTCCGTCGTGTAGTTTGGCAGTGACATTGATTTTTTTTCATTAGATGAATTTATAGTTGTTTATTTTTAAAAAAATATATACATAGTCTTACCAATAATAATATTTTTTTGGGAAATGTGTTACCAACATATCGCTGTTTCTATATTATATCTTAGAGGTGTCATGAGTCAGTTATTTTGCAATCTTGGCTTCTTGTATGTCATTTTATTTCCAACAATAAATATCTTTTATAAGGAGAGGTATTTGGTATTGCATTAGGATTAGTGAAGTTCCGATTCCACATTTGGTTCTTTTTACAATAGTTGATCAGATGCCTTTTCCACCAATACTTATGAAACCTCAAAACATAGAGTGAACCCCTCTAAATGTGTGCATACAAATATATATAATGAAGGCATATACACATATTCATTTTGGACTATTTGTGGAGTTCAATCTCTATTTTGGATCCAAAAAATGCACTAGTATATAAGAGTGTAATTTCGAATACACACCTCTTATGGTTTTCATCTTTTCATCCAAATGAGACTAAGCAATAATATACTCAAACAAGCATGTTAGATGTCATTTAGTCATATATTTGAATGAATGTAATAAGATTATAAGAAAGATATCGAATGCATACCTCAATGATTTCACCTTTTTATCCATGTAAAAATAAGTAATATCATAATCAATAAACAAGGTTAGTCCCACAGATGCATTTGTCATTATCACCAAAATCTCTTAATAATATTTGTCATTATCACCAAAATCAACTTAAATAGGGCTTGATCTTTCAAGTATTGATTTTACTTGGCGGTAGTAGCACACTTGAAGTTCAACGGCTAGTTTAGACGTATTAATTACACACAAAATAGCAGTTGAACAGTAGGTGCGGTAGTAGCATACTGAATTTTATGGGATCTGTACCCAAACAGGCAAATTTCTAGTGGGGGCTATAAGTACCCCCTCACTAGCATCATAGCAATAACTTTGGACCTCATTGAATACACTAGAGCCATTGGTGCACTCTCTATTACTTATTTGCTAATATTCCACATTTTGAGGTGGTTGAGAGAATTGAAGTGCATTTGTATCATTTGTTGATCCTCTTGGTACTTAATTTTTCCTCAAGCAAGAGCTGTAATTTATTACTCTTGGTGTTTACCGGTGAGAAGATTGTACGGTGATCTCTTCAAAAAGTTTGTGAAGAGACTCGACGCCGGTTGTGAGTGGTGTTATGCTCGCTATCTTTAGAGTGAAGGAAAAGTAACCATAGTAGAATTGATGCCATTAGGCTTAATTTGTGGTGACAGATCAATTCGTTTGAATTTATCTCAACATAGGCTAGTGAAGGCCGGCAAGTCTTCGACACCAAGAAAAAACATCGTGTGTCTTCATTGTGGTTATCTCTTATCTTTTACTCTTCCGTATTTATATTTTCTAGCTATTGAATTGATATATCTTGTGTAGTTAAGAATTATACTTGGTAGAGACATAACTAGTGATGCTTTAGATAACTTAAAAACTTCGCTCTTGACTTATGACTTATGTTAGGTTCATTTATTGCTCTTTCTTATAGTTATTAAAACTTTACAACAAAAATTCCAAGGCGTCAGATTCGGCAAGGTCACATCCCTGCGTGCTGCTGCAGGCGAGCGATTGTCGAATCGGAAGAGGCCAAGCCTTGCTTCTCCCGCCAAAAAAATAAGACAAAAAAAATAGAGGTCTCCCTCTCCTCCCCTCTCCCCGGTGGCTTGGCTTCACCGGGGAAGAGCACCAGACTGCCCTCTCTCGCCATAAATACCCGGCCGGCGCCTTCCTCTAGAAGATTCTTGCGCAACTGCCAAACGACCCCTCGGATTCCCCCGCCCGCCATCACCATCCAACTCTCCCTCCCTCCCTCTCGCCGCTCCGCCCATAAATCCTAGTGGACGTCGCTATGCCCGCCGCCTAGGCGGATATGGACGATGGCATGGAGGAAGGCGTGGGCGAGAGCTCGTGGCCGCCGAGCGCCTCCCCTCCCGGGTTAACTGACGTCTGGATGGAGATCGACGACCGCCTCGTGGAGCATGGCAACGAGGAGGCCATCTCCGACCCCTCCTCCTTCCGCAAACTGCTCGACCGGCACTTCGAGCGGTTGCCGGCAAGGTCCGCATCTATCTACGTCTGTTTCTCACCTGCTTGCGGTGGAATTTTCGACTTGTTTTTTGTTTCATTTGACTTAGTGCTGTGTTTGTGGATCATGCCATGCGGGTGCAGCTATTCCATAGATTTGTTGCATGTCGACAAGGCGGAGGACGTGCTGCTGCACCGGAGGATTCTCGCCGAGTGCGCCGACCCTGACAAGCGACCAATCTTCCATGCCCGCTTCCTAAAGGTAAGCGCACCTCTTCTCTCTCTCTCTCAAGCCTGTTGCCGCGCGGTTCCTCTCAGGAAAAATTCGCTCGCTGGCACGCGCGCGCCAAGAGCGAGAGAGTTCCATACTCTTCGAGTGCTTGCAGTTTGCTTACTGCGCTCTGTCTCGATGAGCAGTGCATTCAGGACGACAAGCCGCAAGGCTCTGGCTCTGCTCCGATAGAAAACGGTAATGGTGGGGGCTCTCTCCCTTCGAATTCAAGGTACAGGTTTATAACCCAGCCACTTTGCAATACATAGTTTGCCCATTGACGATCTCATCTCACCTATTGTTCGAGTGCAGTCGATCAGTCTTAATTTTGACACGGTATTTTTTTAAAGAAAACAAAGCAAAAAATAAATAATTGGGCCTCTTTTAAATATTATCAAGGTGATATATCTTGCTTGTTAACAGTAGGTTTGTGTATGTTGGACAGAGATGGCAAACTCAGAGAATTAGAGCCATACGAAAGGAAGATGGAAGAGCTGAGTTTAGAGAGAGGAAAAGGTGTCGCTGACTTTGAGGCCATTTCTTCAAGGTAGCTCTAGCTCAAAAGTTATTACACATACCTGCAATATCATAATAATGCAGCCGAAATGTTTCATTCCATCGTGATCTTGTTAGTTTCGGTCATATGTCTCAATTCCGAAATCTACAAGGCTACAGCTCTATCATGCTTTCAGTATGATTTATAAATCATGGATTATATGCCAGAATGGTGCTGCCGTGCTGGTAACTTGACAGAAAGGCTGTATCGTGCCTCCATTTTGATTTATAAATTTTGGATTATGTGCCTGAATGGTGGTGGTAACTTGATAGTAAGGTACTATCATGTTTTAAATTGTGAATAGAGCTATCTGCGACTATAGGTTGAGGCGTAACAGTAATTGTCGTGGGCCTCTTTTTATGTGAAAGGGTACCCTTTGTAGTCAGCAACTCAGCATTAGTGCAGTGATATGCAATCACGCTAGTGATGCCATGTTCTGATGGTTGAATTTGGTGGATACGGGCCTTTTGCCCTACGTTAGACCCTGGCAATTTAATTTTAACATAATTCTTTGAAATGATTGGTCGTGTCTTCTTCACACACTGTTATATTTACTTCTTGTGTGCTATTTCAGACTAGTTTGGCAAGTGCAGTATTTTGTGCTGTATTTTGGTCAGTCATTTCGTAAATTGCTTGAGCAATTATCTTTAATTTTCTGGCTCACGAAAACTAAGTTGAAATTTACATTCAAATCTCCCGCAGGAGAGAGATGGAAATTCTCCGTGTTCATGAAATTATTTTTTCTTCTGTTGACAAGCCAAAGATCCTTAGTAAGGTAAGACTTAAAAAGAGTACCAGTCCATGTGTTGTGTGATATCTATTTAAGACTCCCGTATGAACACCATGCCTTTTCATATTACTTTGAGTCAAAAAAACATTTATCACAAACTATTGTTTTACAGCTGTCTGCATTGCTGTCTGAAGTTGGATTGAACATTCGTGAAGCTCATTTGTTCTCGACAACAGATGGCTTTTGTTTGCATGTATTTGTTGTTGATGGCTGGGATACAGAGGTAAACTTAGAACATGTTTAGCTAGTTTGTTTGTCGAAACATTTCTGAAACTGTACAGCTTACATTTATAACGTGGGTTGGCAAAAAAAACACACAACTATTTTCGATTCCACTAAGTGTTGTCGACAAGATGCATCCTTCATCCTAAATATCAGGATAAGGCATCTTATTTCTAAGTGCTATATATCATATATATAAAAAGGCATGGATCCTGTCTTAGCTGATAGTTATCCAAATCTGCTGAGCAGGTATTTAATTTATGACAAATTTATAAAACCTAGAGTTTTATGTTGAAATTTATCGATGGATTTGGAGTGCCTGCTTTGTATGATGAAGTTACCGAAGCCATTCTGACTTTAAACTTGTCGATTGGCATCTTAACTGCTGTACACATGTACCTCGCAATTTGGTTATCAGTGTACTCTGTGGATTCTTACGAATAGTGAAGCATCAGTGGGCTATGTTACATACTCTTGCTTTCGAGGATTTTCTTGAGTCAAAAACATTGCCCAACGCTATGTGCAGGAAACAGATGGTTTGCTGCAGAGGCTTAAAGAGACAGCGGCACGCAGTCATGTACGCAGCTTTCTTTTCCTCCATTCAACTTACACGAATACTTTAACATTTGCAGAGGTGTCTTCCTGGTTAGGATGTCTGGATGCTCGTAATTTACCTTTTCACAGTAAATACAGTGTTGTACATACTTTCAGTCAGCATTACAAGTTTAACACATCATGCCTAACCTTTTCCTTACTGCCGTAAATTCCTTGTGGTATGTAGCCCTCATTGTCTAATCCGACAAACTCGTCAGCCTTGGAGAACATATAGCTAATGAGAAGACAAAGAGAAGAACTTGGACGAAGAAGTTATCTTTATTATCTAGCTATATATTATCTCTAATTATTTGAAAGAACTTGTAATATGAAGAATTTGTTATTTGAACTATGTTTGGTTGCATTAGAATTTGTAATAGCTAGAATTCTTGATGCTTTTGAACACATTGCGTTTATGATCTTGTTGATTTAAATACTATGGTCATTTGGCTATGTTAATCAGATTCGTGTATTACTTCTCATCCTCTCATTTGAAAAGATTCCTTAAATTTCAACAAATAAAAGAAATCCTGCCAAAATTTCCAAAAATTAAACTTGCGCATGAATATCACCTCTAAATATCATATACACATATTTAGGGGAAGATTTCTCCATTTTGTTGATGGACTCTTGAATGCAACTATTTCTTCATCTCTTTTGAGCTTCTCTCAAGAATCATTTGCAATTCAAATGTTTCGACCACGTCGGTTTCAACTACGCAGGTTTCGACCACCAACGCAACGGTAGTTCCGTGATTACAATATTGGTAGTTCCGGTCCGCGGTAGTACCGTAGGTTATACTGCAATAGTTTCGATTGTCCTGAGAAATGCAGATACTTCACCAGATTTTGCAAAACACATTTGCAAACATTAGTATCACGCATACAAGTACCAAACATGATTTTCAACAAATTACAAAACACATTTGCACACTTTTAGAATCATGATACAAGGTTTAAATATGTGTTTCAACCATTTACAAAATATATTTGCAAATGTAAGTCTCATATCACAAAGAATAGAAACATGGACTTCAAGCACTTGCAAAACACATTTGTAATGCATAGTCTCATGTTATAAGGATTCAACACATGAGCTTCAACTATTTGCAAAGCACATTTGCAAATACAAACATTATGCCAAGATGAGCTATAAGAGATAAGATTGAGCTACCAACACATAATGAGACTCAAACTACTAGACATGACACCTCTTAATAGTACGGTAACCTATACTAGCAATCCAGTCTTCCAAGCAAACACTAAGACTGGTAAAAAAACTGGGAACACATTATTAGCCTTAACTAGTCATACATTTGCCTTAGGTTATTGTCTTGATATGCATCAACTCATTATGCATCCTTTTTTCAACTCTATTAACACATGATGATCTTCACTTACTTGATGATCAACATATGATCAGCTCCTCCTGGACATGCATAACTCATAATGCATCTTTCTCTTAATGGACTTTAACACATGAAGCCATCTTCTATCTAGACTTGATGGCTTTCAACATATAAAGTCATCCCAAGTCATTCTCATTGTGGCACATAACCTATTCATCCAACTCATGAAAAATGTTAGTCCACAGATCAATTGCCATTAATTACCAAACTTCACCATTAACATATAATGGAGAGACTAGATTCTACAATCTTCCCTTCTGGTAGTTCATGACAATCTCAACAAAATATGAGATAAAGATTGTATGTGTGAGTATACAATATGTACACAACATGTGTGTACTCTAAGATGAACTTTTTAAGCAAAACTTACTTATCCAGTTGTCATTAATCATCCAACCATTAACAGATAATAGAGAAGTTAGATGACAACTCAATTGCAAATGAGTATATATATAAACCATACAAGCTATATATACTCAAATGACGTATTTCAAAGTAAAGATCCTAAATATGCATATTAATGGAAATATGGATCAATACTTATGAAACCTCAAAACATAGAGTGAACTCCCCCTAAATGTGTGCATACAAGTATATATAATGAAGACATATGCACAAATTCATTTTGGACTATTTGTGGAGTTCAATCTATATTTTGGATCCAAGGAATGCACTAGTATATAAGAGTGTAATTTTGAATACATACTTCTTATGGTTTTTCATCTTTTCATCCAAATGAGACTAAGCAATAACATACTCAAACAAGCATGTTAGATGTCATTTAGTCATATATTTGGATGAATGTAATAAGATTATAAGAAAGATATCGAATGCATACCTCAATGATTTCACCTTTTTATCCATGTTAAATTAAGTATATAATAATCAATAAACAAGGTTGGTCTCACAGATGCATTTGTCATTGTCACAAAAAATCTCATAATAATATTTATCATTATCACTAAAACCAACTTAAATAGGGCTTGATCTTTCAAGTATCGATTTTACTTGGCAGTAGTAGCACACTTGAAGTTCAACGGCTAGTTTAGACGTATTAATTGCAAACAAAATAGCAGTTGAACAGTAGGTGCGGTAGTAGCATACTGAATTTTATGGGATCTGTACCCAAACAGGCAAATTTCTAGTGGGGGCTATAAGTACCCCCTCACTAGCACCATAGCAATAACTTTGGACCTCATTGAATACACTAGAGCCATTGGTGCACTCTCTATTACTCATTTGCTAATATTCCACATTTTGAGGTGGTTGAGAGAATTGAAGTGCATTTGTATCATTTGTTGATCCTCTTGGTACTTAATTCCTCCTCAAGCAAGGGTTGTAATTTATTACTCTTGGTATTTACCGGTGAGAAGATTGTACGGTGATCTCTTCAAAAAGGTTGTGAAGAGACTTGACGTCGGTTGTGAGTGGTGTTGTGCTCGCTATCTTTGGAGTGGAGGAAAAGTAACCCTAGTAGAATTGATGCCATTAGGCTTAATTTGTGGTGACAGACCAATTCGTTTGGACTTACCTTAACGTAGACTAGTGAAGGCCGGCAAGCCTTCGATACCACGAAAAAAACATCGTGTGTCTTTATTGTGGTTATCTCTTGTCTTTACTCTTCCGTATTTATATTTCTAGCTATTGAATTGATATATCTTGTATAGCTAAGAATTATAGTTAGTAGAGATATAGCTTGTGATGCTTTAGGAAACTTATGACTGATGTTAGATCCATTTATCGCTCTTTCTTATAGTTGTTAAAACTTTGCAACAAAAATTTTAAAATCTCGTATTCATCCCTCCTCTAGTAAATTATACTTTCCTGTAAGTGGTGAGCTCTAGAGTCCGGACGAAGGGGTGCAGTTGGTGTGCAATTGCAGATGAGTGTAGTATATACTAATCGAAATGACTCGGCAGTGGATTCTTTTTGCTCAGCAGCTGCTGTCCGATTTGCTAGTTGATTCCGCGCTCCCCTTGCCTAATCTTGGATTGGTCTAATCTGCTGTTGCGTCGCATTGGTTAGTATTATTTGTCTTGACCATTGGATTGGGGGAGGTTGCTACTCCTGCAGCTACTTTTCAGCCTGGCGAATCAAGTGCTTCGTGTCGCTATCACGCCCGGTTTCTTAACGGCTGCCTACGTGGGTAACATTAGTTCCTGCCAAGTTTAATAGTACAGATAGCTGCTACCTCCAATATATTTCTATGTCATCAAAAGATAATGATGCAGTCAACTCATACAATAAGCTGGCTATAAGTTGTTTCCACAAGAGCTCTCAATCATTTAATACATACATGGGTATTGATAATTTAATACATACATGTGTATTGATAATTTAATACATGCATAGGTATAGCAATTAGTTCTATGGGTACATGCATGGATAATGCATCTTTCCCTGTGCTATAGCCTGACTCTTGCATGGGAGTCGGCTTAGCTCTCTCTCTCCTTTTCTCTCCCCTCCACATAGGACTATACTGACATGGATTCTCTTGTAGCTAGCACAGTCAACCTTATTAAATTTGCTCTCAAGTCACCAAAGGCTTGGAGCCCTATTGTTATTACTGCTACCTACTTTTCACAGGCCACTTGGTTAATTTCGACATCTATACTGCTCTGTCGTGTAGTTTGGCAGTGACTTTTTTTTTAGATGCTTTCTCGGTGGTGATAACGAAGCGGGTGCTTTCTGAGGATGCAATAATTCTGCGCAGTTACTGTGGTATAAACTCCTATATATAATGTCTAAGACAAAGACACAATCACTGGGGTACAATGTGTTCCAACTCAAGCAAGTTTCACTGAGTTTGTTTATTCCAACTTGATGCGTTTTGCTCGAGTGCTCGCAGCACACTATCGACCTTACTTTGTTTTATCACTTGAAGAACAATTAAGCCCATGTCATTGCAACTTTAGAATAGAGGCTGTCGGTGGCAAATCGGTATTCACTGCCCTGTTCTTTTATGTGTACTCTCCATCTCTCTAGTAACGCGCCGTTATGTATAGAGAGCAACTAGTGAACGGTATATCGTTCGGAGCATTTTCAACGGTATAGATAGTACCTCGTCGTCGGCCGTCGTCGTCATGCCGCCCCCTCCACCACCACCGACGGCGCCGTCGCCGTCTCGCCACGCAGCCCTCAACCCCTTCCCGTCGTGTCACCCCGTCTAACCTAATTGCCACAGTCATTGTTGCCACCACTCTTCGGCTCCGCCCATCGCCCCTGCCGTTGCACACCGCTGAACCGCCGCCTCCCTCGACCTCTTTCTATGTCCGGGGGAAGATGAAGGGAAGACGGATTTTCCTCCTCTGACGCTAGATTCGGCGGTGGCGCCCCTGCAGGCAGCTGGATCCAGCGCGCGGCGAGGCTGGCGGTGGAGGAAAGTTGAGGAGATGGCGGCAGCAAGATAGGGAGAAGGAGATGGAGCGGGGCAGAAGGGAGTTCGGTCGGCTGCGAAAGCAGCGGAGCGTAGTAAGAGTGCTTTAAGATTCATGCGGTTTAGATCCAACGGTTGTTATCTATCCTATTGGAATTTAGGCTGTGCTCATTTGGGCTGAATAAGCTAGGCTTATGGCTGGATTTTTACTGTAGCTGCATTATTTTGCACTGTAGTTGATTGTGGCTTATTTAGCTTAATTAAATTTAAAAAATTTTAAAAATAGAAAAAAGATGTTAGCCCATCATGTATAATACAAATAAATACGAAAAAAAGAATTGGCAAAAAAACTTAAAAAAGCCAAAAGTTCAGAAAAAGACGAAATTTACAAATAGTGAAAAATGAGTTAGAAGCTAGAAATTTAAGTCTAAAGAACAAGCCCTAAGTATAGGACTGGTTAGTTTTTCTCTCAAGTATATATGTGCCCATACAGGAACGTGCGTGCTGGACACGTCGAAACAACTTGCTTCGTCGTCGTCGCAGCTTCAACGTGACATATAGAAACTTGAAACTGGATGGGGTCAAGCGAGGCGTCCGTCTTGGATCCAGTTGCTGAGAATCTCGAGTGTAGATACTTGTAGATGAAGATTTGGACCCTGATGTCAATGATGTTACAAGTATATAATACTAGAAGATTTGGGAAATGAGGATTTGACACTGATGTGAGGGTTAATTTACTTAGAACCTTTGCGCTAGCAGCTGCACGCGCGGTGAATTCCTTGGGCAGCGACCAGACCAACCAGTGATCATTCATTCGTGCGTGTTGGGTGGGGCCGCTGCTGCAGCGCGCAGCTTCTTCTTGGCCTGCAGTTCACGCCGACCCCACGGCCGTAGCCTGCAGGTTTGGGTTTGTACCGCGCTGAATCGGTCAAATTATTCGGCGGAAAATTAAAGGCGTGCAAGCTAAGCTCGATGGGGCGAGTAGTCGTCGGTCAGTGACGTGGATCTTGATGCTTGACTGCGTCTGCGTGCAACAACTCCAATTCGGACGCAACAGCTGCTGCTCCCTTGTTGTTGGCTCGTTTGCTCCTGAGAAGCGGCAGCAAATTTATGTTGGCAGGCAGCATAGCATCGGGTAAATACAAATACAAATACTATACTAGAAAGGGAGAGAGAGAGAGAGAGAGATTCCTACGGTCCATTCGGAGTAGAAGATTCCTCCGTCTAGTCGCGGAAAGGCAGCAGCAGATTCCAAGCCGTCCGATTCGGCAAGGTCACATCGCTGCGTCGTGCAGGCCTGGCGAGCCATTGTCCAAGCCTCCCGTGGCACGCCCGCCGGCCGGCGCAGCCATCCCATTCCTCCTCCCGCCCACCAACAGGTAGCAGCCGAGGCGCCAAAAAAATAAGACAAAATAATAATAATAATAATAATAGAGGTCTCCCTCTCCTCGCTCCTCTGCTCCTCTCCTCTCCTCTCCTCTCGCCGGTGGCTTGCCTTGGCTTGGCTTCACCGGGGAAGAGTACGAGACTGCCCCCTCTCGCCATAAATACCCGGCCGGCGCCTTCCTCTAGAAGATTCTTGTGCAACTGCCAAACGACCCCTCGGATTCCCCCGCCCGCCATCACCATCCAACTCTCCCTCCCTCTCTCTCGCCGCTCCGCCCCTAAACCCTAGAGAAGTACGTCGCTATGCCCGCCGCCTAGGCAGAGATGGACGATGCCATGGAGGAAGGCATGGGCGAGAGCTCGTGGCCGCCGAGCGCCTCCCCTCCCGGGGCCGCCGCCGCCGCCGGGCTCGTCTCCGGTGGCGGCGGCGGCGCGCACGGGTTAACTGACGTCTGGAAGGAGATCCACGACCGCCTCGTGGAGCATGGCAACGAGGAGGCCATCTCCGACCCCTCCTCCTTCAGCAAACTGCTCGACCACTTCGAGCGGTTGCCGGCAAGGTCCGCATCTATCTACGTCTGTTTCTCACCTGCTTGCGGTGGAATTTTCGACTTGTTTTTTGTTTCATTTGACTTAGTGCTGTGTTTGTGAATCATGCCATGCGGGTGCAGCTATTCCATAGATTTGTTGCATGTCGACAAGGCGGAGGACGTGCTGCTGCACCGGAGGATTCTCGCCGAGTGCGCCGACCCTGACAAGCGACCAATCTTCCATGCCCGCTTCCTAAAGGTAAGCGCACCTCTTCTCTCTCTCTCAAGCCTGTTGCCGCGCGGTTCCTCTCAGGAAAAATTCGCTCGCTGGCACGCGCGCGCCAAGAGCGAGAGAGTTCCATACTCTTCGAGTGCTTGCAGTTTGCTTACTGCGCTCTGTCTCGATGAGCAGTGCATTCAGGACGACAAGCCGCAAGGCTCTGGCTCTGCTCCGATAGAAAACGGTAATGGTGGGGGCTCTCTCCCTTCGAATTCAAGGTACAGGTTTATAACCCAGCCACTTTGCAATACATAGTTTGCCCATTGACGATCTCATCTCACCTATTGTTCGAGTGCAGTCGATCAGTCTTAATTTTGACACGGTATTTTTTTAAAGAAAACAAAGCAAAAAATATTATCAAGGTGATATATCTTGCTTGTTAACAGTAGGTTTGTGTATGTTGGACAGAGATGGCAAACTCAGAGAATTAGAGCCATACGAAAGGAAGATGGAAGAGCTGAGTTTAGAGAGAGGAAAAGGTGTCGCTGACTTTGAGGCCATTTCTTCAAGGTAGCTCTAGCTCAAAAGTTATTACACATACCTGCAATATCATAATAATGCAGCCGAAATGTTTCATTCCATCGTGATCTTGTTAGTTTCGGTCATATGTCTCAATTCCGAAATCTACAAGGCTACAGCTCTATCATGCTTTCAGTATGATTTATAAATCATGGATTATATGCCAGAATGGTGCTGCCGTGCTGGTAACTTGACAGAAAGGCTGCATCGTGCCTCCATTTTGATTTATAAATTTTGGATTATGTGTCTGAATGGTGGTGGTAACTTGATAGTAAGGTACTATCATGTTTTAAATTGCGAATAGAGCTATCTGCGACTATAGGTTGAGGCGTAACAGTAATTGTCGTGGGCCTCTTTTTATGTGAAAGGGTACCCTTTGTAGTCGGCAACTCAGCATTAGTGCAGTGATATGCAATCACGCTAGTGATGCCATGTTCTGATGGTTGAATTTGGTGGATACGGGCCTTTTGCTCTACGTTAGACCCTGGCAATTTAATTTTAACATAATTCTTTGAAATGATTGGTCGTGTCTTCTTCACACACTGTTATATTTACTTCTCATGTGCTATTTCAGACTAGTTCGGCAAGTGCAGTATTTTGTGCTGTATTTTGGTCAGTCATTTCGTAAATTGCTTGAGCAATTATCTTTAATTTTCTGGCTCATGAAAACTAAGTTGAAATTTACATTCAAATCTCCCGCAGGAGAGAGATGGAAATTCTCCGTGTTCATGAAATTATTTTTTCTTCTGTTGACAAGCCAAAGCTCCTTAGTAAGGTAAGACTTAAAAAGAGTGCCAGTCCATGTGTTGTGTGATATCTATTTAAGACTCCCGTATGAACACCATGCCTTTTCATATTACTTGTGTCAAAAAACATTTATCACAAACTATTGTTTTACAGCTGTCTGCATTGCTGTCTGAAGTTGGATTGAACATTCGTGAAGCTCATGTGTTCTCGACAACAGATGGCTTTTGTTTGGATGTATTTGTTGTTGATGGCTGGGATACAGAGGTAAACTTAGAACATGTTTAGCTAGTTTGTTTGTCGAAACATTTCTGAAACTGTACGGCTTACATTTACAACGTGGGTTGGCAAAAAAAAACAACTATTTTCGTTTCCACTAAGTGTTTCCTTCATCCTAAATATCAGGATAAGGCATCTTATTTCTAAGTGCTATATATATATATATATATATATATAGGCAAATTACATAAGGCACCTGGGTGCCTAGGCACCCACATCAAGAACCGTTCGATACACGTGTATGATTGATAGTTTTTTTGAGTTTGGGTATGAAAATATTTTATACCCTTGATATATTTTTGGTAAGTAAGTTTTGAACTACAGTGAGTATATACCATAAAAATAGTTCAAATTAATTAAACTGAAGTTGAATTAAATTTTTTTCGGAGTTTGACATCTCAAATATACTTTTTTATGGGTATATGAAGATACCCACATCCAACGTTGCGAATCTCAAAGGAAATCAACGGGTATTGATATGGGTGCCTAGGCACCTAGGTGCATGATATATATATACACCCGGGTGTAAAAGGCATGGATCCTGTCTTAGCTGATAGTTATCCAAATCTGCTGAGTAGGTATTTAATTTTTGACAAATTTATAAAACCTAGAGTTTTATGTTGAAATTTATCGATGGATTTGGAGTGCCTGCTTTGTATGATGAAGTTACCGAAGCCATTCTGACTTTAAACTTGTCGATTGGCATCTTAACTGCTGTACACATGTACCTCGCAATTTGGTTATCAGTGTACTCTGTGGATTCTTACGAATAGTGAAGCATCAGTGGGCTATGTTACATACTCTTGCTTTCGAGGATTTTCTTGAGTCAAAAACATTGCCCAACGCTATGTGCAGGAAACAGATGGTTTGCTGCAGAGGCTTAAAGAGACAGCGGCACGCAGTCATGTACGCAGCTTTCTTTTCCTCCATTCAACTTACACGAATACTTTAACATTTGCAGAGGTGTCTTCCTGGTTAGGATGTCTGGATGCTCGTAATTTACCTTTTCACAGTAAATACAGTGTTGTATATACTTTCAGTCAGCATTACAAGTTTAACACATCATGCCTAACCTTTTCCTTACTGCCGTAAATTCCTTGTGGTATGTAGCCCTCATTGTCTAATCCGACAAACTCGTCAGCCTTGGAGAGAATACAAGAGCTGCAAGAAAAGATTGGAGATTCTGAATTCGACAGGAGTTTGCTGGAAATTGGCGAAAAGATTGCATCTGGATCGTCTGGAGACTTGTAAGAGCTGTATAACACTTAGTTAGGAATACTAACGAAAACATGAAGTTAATTATCTAGAACGACAGCTAGGCAGCTACCACTCAACTGCTAGTGTGGATTGCATGCCCTTTTCTTGCATCTTTTAACAAGGAAATGGCTTCACGAGGGTACACTGTCAACAAACGTAGTCAAGAAACCGGCTGTATTGTGACTTGTGGAGACATCTTACTGTGTGCATTGACCTATATTTTGAATGTTCTAGGCAAGAACTCCGGAGAGCTCAGTAACCAAGAGGTCCCGTTTGTGTTGTCTTCTGCAGATTTCGAGGAACTTATCTTGATATGGATGTTGCAGTAAAGTTCCTTAGAACTGAGCATGCTAATGATTCTTCAAAAGTGGAGTTTTTGCAAGAAATAGTTATTCTAGGGTAAGCTTTCTTATTGAATCACTCGGACAGATAAAAGAGACACTGAATCATTTAATTCCATGTAATTATAACACAGTTACATCTTGTCCAGGAGTGTTGATCATGAAAATGTTGTTCGATTTTATGGGGCATGCACAAAGGATCGAAAGTATCTCATTGTAACAGGTGACCAATATTGCTGATAATCTTGCTTGCTGCTATTTTGGATATGAATCAGTATCCTTGTTGCTCCAGACTCAGATAACTGTGCTCTTGACCTTGGGTATATTTGTACTGTGAGTAACATTGGTGTTTAAAAGTTGAAGCTCATGCTTAAGTTTAACCAACATGTGCTTGGTCATTCATTGTCAGTCCCCTTAACATCTAATGTAAATAACTGTTGATTACACATGTTTAGATTTCGCATTTTAATGAGCCTCATTTAGAAGAATTGAAAAAGTAGAGCTTGAAAGACAGGGGGATAACTCCTGTCTCTTATGCATTTTGGTAGGAACTTCAAGAGCAGCTAAGTCTAGAGGGAAGTTGTGAATTGTGATCATTCTTGCTGCTCTGTTTCTAACGGATTGACAGGTCTCTACCCATCCTTAAGTTAGCCTTTGATTTGCTAGCTACTATTTCATGCATGTGAAATAAGTCTTTGTTTGTTTCCCATACTTATGTAAAATTGCACTGTGTTAATTAAAAGCGAAAGTTCTATGTTGTTTAATGAGCTTAACTTTCAACATTCTGTTCCTCTGTTGTGCCATGTTAGTGTAGGTTGTAGGCGACGACAGTCCTTTCACACAGTGGCTGCTCATACTGGAAGTGACATGGTTGAATCCAACAAGAGTGATGCTAGCCATTAGCAATTGGAACTTGCATGAGACCGAGAGCCAACTACCTGAGTTTAAGTTCTCATTTTAATCGTGTGGTTATTTCTGTGTGCTGGCTCCAAGCACTTTTGCTACTGCTGTGTTCTTGTTTTAAACCCCAAAAGGGCCTCTGTGCCATGTATTGTCTGCTTATGTGCTTTCATATATTTTTTTATTGATTAAGACTATTCACAGTAGTTTCCTCTGTCTATGTTTTTATTGTCAAGCGATTCATTATTTCCTGTCGGCTGGTATTCATGAGATCGTATTTTGCTCTTGTTATTGTGTGTTTCTTTCAGAGTACATGCCTGGAGGTAATCTATATGACTTCCTTCACAAGCAAAACAATACTTTGGAGCTTCCCGTGATTCTTAGGATTGCTATTGGTATCTCAAAAGGGATGGATTATTTGCACCAGAATAACATCATCCATAGGGACCTAAAGAGTGCCAATTTGCTAATTGGCTCTGGTCAAGTATGCATATCGTTTTAAAGTTGTGTAGTTATCAATTCCGGGTTGTTAAAGTGTTGATGGGTTTCTGAAACTAGGTTGTGAAGATTGCAGACTTTGGTGTCTCTCGGCACCAATCTCAAGAGGAAGAGATGACTGCTGAAACTGGTACCTATAGGTGGATGGCACCTGAGGTGTGTTGATGCATTTATTGTTTGTCCTCTGGGGTCTTTTTTTCTTTCGGAAATGCCAGATATCCTATAATTGCTTGACCAGACTTTTGTACTGCAACACCAAACCTCTCGGGCATCCTTTTCGTTTGCTCATGATAAGTCAAAGTCTCACAAGCCCATCTCACCAGGCGTCGAAACATGCACATAGGCATAGACAATGCTGTCCTTGCTTTTTTTTACTTTGCATGCAAAAATAAGGATTAAGTTCATATTACACCCCTCAACGATATCGAAAGTCCAATTTCACCACAGGTCCATAACAGTTTGGACAGTTTTGTAGTTCAGGGTGAAGTTGCTATATCATGGAGCAACAAAGAGTAAAATGACCTGAAGGGTATACACATTAGAAGACAATTCTTGTATGCACATTAGAAGACAATTCTTTCTATGCAAGCTGAGATATTGTGTACAGAGTGCAAAAACTATCGTTAGAAGACAGTTCTTTCTATGCAAGCTGAGACATTGTGTATGTGCAATGTGCTTATTAGAGTTGCTTGTCTTACCAGGTAATAAACCATAGGCCTTATGATCATAAGGCAGATGTCTTCAGCTTTGCTATTGTTCTATGGGAGTTGTCCACTTCAAAGGTAAACCTTGGTGTTGTGTCCAGATTTTACTATTCTTGAGTTATTTGAACATCAGTAAACTTTGGTTAAAGGTAACGGCCTAGCTTATTTCTGCTGTATAGATCCCGTATGAAAGCCTGACACCCTTGCAAGCTGCATTATCAGTAAGGCAGGTATGTATTTGATGCCAATAAGCTCCTAGTTAATCACACTTTGGATATTGAGCAGTGAGCTATCAATAATGGATGCTCAAGGATGAAGGGGCCGCAGTAAGCATTGCTCCTTGTTTATTAGGGATATCGCTTGGAGATCCCCTCGAGCGTGCATCCAAGATTGTCTAAATTGATTCAACGGTGTTGGGATGAAAATCCTCATGCACGACCCATTTTCTCGGAGATTACTACAGAACTGGAAGATATCTCACGGCATGTTCAGGTAAATTTGCTGATTTTTGTATAAAGTGAAGTATTTTGCTTCGTGTTTGAGATAGTGCTGTGATGAAAGCTGCATATTTTTTGTAGGCCTCCAATTCCAAGGGAGCCCATCGACATTCTAAAGCAAAGATACAAAAGAAATCACAGCGATAGAATACCGGGGGTCCTTATGACCATGCATATGAGACAGCTTAGAGGTTTTCTTCCAAATAATCAGGCTACGGTTGGTTGCTAGCTCGATAGTAGAATGATTTGGGTGCTTGCATGTATATTATTCTTCAACCTAATGCCCGATTGGTATGATTTTCTGTTCTCTTAAAATACGTACGAAGAAGAAATGTAAGTTACAACGCTGAACGAGGCAGTAAGGACGCTATTAGGACATGCATGCTGTATTGCTGTATAATGTAGGTGCTATAATATAGTTTTGTGTGTTTGCACCCGTTGCATTCTGGTTCCTGTACGGTGAGTACGTCTTGTAAGAGCTTCGGATGAAAATGTCACTACATGTTCCATTTCGGTGGTTGTACACTTGTAAGTCCGTTTGGTAAGAGCTTTATTAGTCGCTGAATCCACTGCGCCCCATCTGGCGAATATCTGAAACTTGAGAACCGTTGGAAGCCAACTTATGTTGGAATAAAATTCTATGGAGAATGGCTCCATCGGTGCGGCTGTGCATACCCATCGCAGATTGCCCACGCGTGTTCAAAGAACGGATCGCACGGCTGCCTCTGGGAGAGTCCTCCGCGGCTCGGCAGAGAAAAAACAGCTCATCGCTCGGCTCCCAAATAACCGAAGTCTTCGGTGGCTCGTTCGGCTCCCAGGCTTCTGTCTCCTCGTTACTCCTGCAGTGCCGCCGCCGTCCTCGTCGCCTTGCTGACCGCCTCCAGTCGCGACGCCGATCAAGTTGGGTCTCTGAGATCCAACGCTCAGTACTGCAAGCGACAGTGGGGAGGGCAGCTAGCGCGCAGAGGAGATTGATAGTTGAGACCCGGCGTTCAGCGGATCCCACCGGTCCATCGGATGGAAGGACGAGATGTCACGACGCCATTCAACTTGGGTTGGGTAGGTTGTCCGTCTGCCGGTGACGACGCCTGGGCGAAGCTCGAGGTGTAGGCTGGCTCTCGGCGTACAGGCATGGACAGGTGTGCTTGTAGCCCACCACATGTTTGATGAAATGTCTGACCCAGCGTTGTAGGTAAGTTTTCCACTGAAATCCTCCAAATTTATTGTTGATTATCAGTGCACAATTACTTATGAAATCCTTCTACTTTATTGTTGATTATAAGTGCCCACAATTACATGGGATAGTTGCCAATTTTCTGCTGCATTCTTTGAACAGCCATTCATCAAGAATGACAAGGTCACAACAAGTGAGTGGCTGAAGCAAACTATAGCTACAACTGGAGAGAATATGAAGGTCAGTAGATTTGCCCGGTACAAAGAGGCTCGGAGTGATAGCCCTCCTGGAGCAGCCCTACATCAAGGATGACAGCAAGACAGTGAAGGATCTCGTGAAGGAGATGATTGCCTCACTTGGGGAGAACATTAAGGTGTGGAGGTTTGTCCGGTACACCCTGGGTGAGAACTGATTGATGAGACGGTTATCTCAGTCACGGTCCTGATTTGAGAAGTTTGGCAGAATTTGGTTCAAGAAGGTGCACAGCTGTTGTTAGTTTGTACTCGGTTCCATCTGTAATTTTGTATCACCTGTTACTATTGTTCCTGGTTCAAAAGAGTGAACTTTAGTACTTCATATAGATGATAAGAGGGGTCAGTATGTCCATCAAAGCATTACAACATTACGGCAAATTAAATTTTGTATCTTTTCTGTGCTTCATTTCAGATTTCTTGCAATCCTTTATTTTACTTTTTTGAGATAGCGAGTGAGGACTACTTGCACGATCAGTATTGTCAGATGATCGGTTCAGAGTTCGGACTATAAGCGAAAGTTGTAGCTCTTGATTAAGCGCTTATTGTCTATGGATCAGCCCAAATCGACAATTCCACTGGCCATTGACTTGCAAAAAAAGGCAAATAAACAAAGTTTCCTGGTAGACAAACTAAAGAGCGGAACTGTAAAATAGAAGAGGATTTCTGAACTAAAGAGCCTTTGAAGACCAATCAAGCAGTAACCTCTACTCAAATTATCTCTACTCAATACAGAATCTTTTCCCCAGCTGAACTGTTGAACTGCTGAACTGCCATTCCAATAATTTGCAGAGTATATATAGAAAAATAAAAGGATAGTATGTTGATGCAACAATAAAGAAGCATAGCAAATTACATATTTTCATGATTTCGTACTCCATCAAAATGTAATTTCCTAGCAGCAGACTGCAATGTGGCATCTTGATTAATTAAGAGACACGTATATCCTCCTTGTATATACGGTGCAGCCATGGTCGAAGAATTTGGGATGAAATTGTAGTTTGGCATTGTAGCATTATCATATCCACCTTGCATGAATGGAGCAGCCGAAGATTGCCTAGGATCAGCACCTTCATCTCTAGTTTGTACAACATTATTTGGATCCTCACCTACAATCAAACTTATATTAAGATAAAAGAAGATAGAAATTTTATTGTGCAAGCACCTAGAATGGGTAGATCACTACCTTTTTTTGAGCACTTGTCTTCTTCTTCCCTGACTTCTTTTCAACAACGTTTTTGAAGCGTGAAGTCTTTGGGCCTTTTACTACCTGAGGTACTCTAAAAGATATTGTACCTGAGCACTTGTCACTATCACATTCATTCGGAATTAGCGGAACCTCATTCGATTCTTCTTGCATCTTTCTTAGATAAGTATCTGCTTCCAAGTCCAATTTTTCTATGGCTTTCTGCAAATCATCAAGAAGTTCTTTTGACACAGAACACTTCAATGCAACAGATGTCGCATTTCGAGAAAGAAGAGCAGCACGTGTTTTTAAATCTTCCTTTTCATTTCCTTGTTTGTCTATATAAAATCCTCTTTTTTGCATATTTTGTCCATCTATTCAATATATATTGCGATGGCAAAATATAAACTCCATTCAGATTGAAGACTCTGAGTGCATGCTTGCACAATAGACCTATAAGATATGGATGCCATTTTCAGCAAATTATAGTAGGAACTATATTGTGAATTGAAATATGTGTACGTACCTATGCATTCAAACTTTCTGCAAGAACATGTAATGGTGGAATCTGCAGTGTTGAATACCACTGTTGCACCACGATCAGATTGCATGTGCGTAACCATGAATGTTAAGTTTGTCCCCTCGGTTTGCAATAAATTACAAGACAATATGAATTGTTTTTTAAATTCTTCCTCAAACTCTGAATACATCTTCCTTGTATATGATTCAGCTGCAGTCCTCAACATAGGTAAATTTGGGATATAAGTAACTGGGATCTTGCCACGTGACTTAAAATCATCATCCAACTCATTTTCACGGAGACTAGCTGAAACCTTCTCACATTCCACAAGGAGTTCCGTAAGACCGAGTTTCCGACGAAACCTTTTCTTGAAGACATTATTCATACCTTCACTCCTTTGAGTCGAGTTCATATCCGCTGTAAAAGAGTCACGGTAGACTGCAGCCCACTTTGCCCTCATATTATATAGGCTTTTCATCCATGAGTTATCCTCAAGATTGTATTCCCTCAACAATTCATGCCAGTTTTCAATGAAGTAAGCCTCTGATCTGTCCTCATACACACATCTCTTAAAATCAGGTAGAAACTTATTATCGGAGTCATGAATTACATGCCCGAGATGTTTAGCAGCATTTAGATAAATGTGCCACAAACAAAGACGATGACTTGTATTTGGGAATACATATGCAATAGCTCCTGCCATGGCTGCATCTTGATCAGTGAAAATTGTGCTAGGATGTTTCCCCGACATTGCTGTTAGGAAGGTTTCAAAGAGCCAAACAAATGATTCAATAGTTTCATTATATAATAATGCAGCCCCAAAAATAATTGTTCACTTGTGATGGTTGGTTCCAAGGATCGGAGCAAATGGCATCTCAAACTTATTAGTCTGAAATGTGGTGTCAAATGACACAGCATCACCAAAGCACTTGTAATCCATGATGGATTGGCCATCTGCCCAAAAGAAATTTGCTATCCGACCATCTTCCTTATCTATCTGAACAGCATAAAAAAATGAAGGGTCCTCTAGCTGCTTATTCCTCAAGTATTCCAACAACGTTTCATTGGCTTCTAAGTACTTCCTGCGCTCACGACCAATTTCATTATTGCAATCCATCCGAGAGAATGGTACTTTGTCTGCTCCTCCATAAAATTCCTTCATGAACTCATACACTTGGGCTGGCTTCATCCCGGCTTCCCGTATCTGGCCAATTAATTTTCTGTCCGCCTCGATAACACGTCGCTGGGACCTCAACTTGTGTGACTTATTTGGACTAGCAAGATAATGATTGTGATCGAGAACAACCTTTTGTACTCTCCAAATCCCCTCTCTGCTGACACTAAACTGAACACGAGCATCGCAACCCGTCCTTGTAGTGTCCTTCTGTGATGATTTATTTCCTCGATGTCCTTGGTTGCTACAAACAATATATTTTTGACATATACTTTTATCTACTCTGCGCTTTGTCTGGCTCTTTCTAATACTGAACCCAACCTTAGCAGCATACGTGTTGTACATCTCATATGCTTTATCCTCTGATTCAAAAGCCATCCCAACTTCAGGAACTGTCAAAGTTTGCCCAACTTTATCAACCACCTGTTGTACAATAAATTGTGAATCAAAGTTATATTGCCATCATATAAAAATAATATCATATTCTCCCTTTTTGGTTTTCAAAGTGCAGCACGTGTCGCTCGTGTTTCGTTACCTCATCTGGTGCTTCGTCCAACTCATCTTCCACGGCGATCGACTCGGTGCTCTGTGCAATTAAACAAATGATCATGGATCAGTACTAGGCAGAGAACATGTACATGATAGTCAAAGGAAATAGGTAAAAAAAACTATACCTGTTCTATGTGTTCCACGTTGCCTCCATGACTATCCGTGATCGCGCCGTCCTCCAGCATTTGCGCGCACCACGACAATGCGTCCCACTTCGATCGTCCAGCCTACGATGCACTTTGCAATTAAGAATACTCCAGTTATTCTTCTGGATCGAGAGGAAAAGGCGAGGGATTACCATGAAGCTTTACCCGGAAAGAGAATAGGACGCCAGCGAGGCGACGAGGACGGCGGCGGCACTGCAGGAGTAACGAGGAGACAGAAGCCTGGGAGCCGAACGAGCCACCGAAGACTTCGGTTATTTGGGAGCCGAGCGATGAGCTGTTTTTTCTCTGCCGAGCCGCGGAGGACTCTCCCAGAGGCAGCCGTGCGATCCGTTCTTTGAACACGCGTGGGCAATCTGCGATGGGTATGCACAGCCGCACCGATGGAGCCATTCTCCACAGAATTTTATTCCCTTATGTTCATGGTTTCATAAGGAGGGTTCTGCAGAAT
Source organism: Dendrocalamus latiflorus (assembly GCA_017311315.1). Lineage (NCBI taxonomy): Eukaryota > Viridiplantae > Streptophyta > Magnoliopsida > Poales > Poaceae > Dendrocalamus > Dendrocalamus latiflorus. Next base: position 38,394,967 of record CM029656.1, on the reverse strand, counting down.
TCGGACCTTTTTTTTTGGAAACGATTCAGAATTCGGACTTGTGATGGGCGGAATACTGCGAGATACTCCAAGATAATTTGGGTTGGACCCCTGGTTTATGGAGCTGGGCCTGGCCCAATTGGCATTGCTCGGCCTCTTCATTTTCGGGTAATGGAGATTAAGGCCCTGTTTGGCACAGCTTCACCAACAGTTTCATGAGCTGTTGTGAGCTGTTTTTTGCCAAACACCCTTTTTGCAAATAGCTTCACCCATGAAGCTCCTTTTTTTGTGCTCTCACAAAGGAATAGGGAGAGGTGAAACTGAAAAAAGTAGCTTTTGACAGCTCTCTCCCTCAGGCCTATATTCCAAGGAAGCGAATGTCCCTCTAGTTCACAAAAATTTACATGTATTTGCCACTCTCTCCCTCAGGCGTACGCACCGCTCAGTTCACAAAAATCCCGTTCACTTTTTTCTTTCGCGTACGCACCGCTCTCTCCCGTTCACGTATTTTAATTTTTTTATTTTTTTATTATTTTAATTTTTTAATTCATACTCATTCAAATATATTATTTTTTAATTCATATGACCATATACAAATATACAACTCCAAATGTTAGAACAAGTCAGGTAGACAGGGGCATCTTGGACATTTGACCTCTCTCAGCCATGCATGAAGCTGTTGGTGAAGCTGTTTTGCCAAACAGTTTTCTAAAACAGCTTTAGCTTTACCGGTGAAGCTGCTCGTGAAGCTGAATCTAAAAAAACAGCTTCACTAGTGAAGCTGAGCTGTGCCAAACGGGGCCTAATTCTTCGTCTGGATTTGGTACGCTTTTCGTTCCAGTCCTTTGGCGATGGCGAGCACGGAGAGGGAGGCGCCGACGACGGTGGGCGGTGAAGCAGGTGCGGCTTGCCGGCCGCCTCCGCGACAGCCTCGACTGCGGGGTCCGCTTCCTCGCCGCCGTCACCCACCCCAAGGTCATCCGCCTCCTCGATGTCATCCAGGCCCAGCCCCAACCCAACCCTGCCTTGTCTTGTTGCCTTAGTTTCCAATCTAATTGTTCCATATCTGATTTCTACAAAAATGAAGAAGCGAACTTTGCACAAATATTTCTCAAACAATGCAACTAGGAGTAATATCACTACATTTGATGTTTCTTATCTACAGATCGATACTCACATGTTTATGAATATTTAGGGCACATTATTCATTAGCAAGGTACTAAATTTATTGTATTGTATTGTATATTTTCAATTTGTTCTCTTCCTATTTATATATGAATTTGATATTCCAATGGCAAAAGACTAATAGATGTAGTTTAGAGCTCTCCCTCTATTTTCATTCTGGATTCGTCACTGCATGCACCTGCAGGCCGGCGACATCCACCGCGTCCTGCGGGACGTGGAGAGGAGGATGAGGGAGCAGCTGGGGTACAGCGCCGACGCACAGTTCGCGCTGCACGACGTCGATGAGGAGTCGCGCGCGGAGAACCTGAGGGTGCACAGCGAGAGGCTCGCCGTCGGGGTGTGGCTGTTGCACAAGGGCGGCGAGGGGGAGGTGATCAGGGTGTACAAGAACCTGCGGGTGCGCAGGGACTGCCATGAGCTCTCCAAAGGATTATTTTCTCGTGTGGTGAGGGGTGTTGGTGGTGAGAGAGGCGATCGAGTAGTTTTGGAAATGCCGCGTGCTCTTGTAAGGACTATCGGTGACTAGCATTGTTGGCTGAATAGCCTCCACTTTCCCAACTACGTACAACTGTATACATCAAGTGTGATGGCGAATTTCCTACTACCAAACGTAGTTTGTGTAATATGAATATTCGTTGGTCAGACACTGACCTTTGCTCAGTCGGTAGAATCCTTAGGTCGCTGGTTCGAATCCGGCACGTCGGATTGGGTTTCAATTTTTTACTTAACCTTTTCGGGTCCAGTGTTTCTCTAATAAAAACTAGGAGCAGCTATGTAGAGATTCATCAGTTTGTTTGGTCTCTTGGTTTATTTTTGTAGCACTCTGCCCACCCTCTGGGCCCGGAATATTACCACCAATACATACTCGTACCATTCCATCAACAGCTAGAAGATTTTAAGACAACACGAATTTATTTATGTTGCTGCGACCAGATACATCATAGTTTTTTAGCTCTTATTCTAGCATACTAGCAGAGTCAAATATACTGATAAAAGGTGGTACAAAGAGTGCTACTGGTTCGTGCAAATTATTCATGTGCTACTCTCGCCCGTGCAAGACGTCCTCAACAGTCACCTAAAAAAACAACGAAACAAGAGTGAGTCCAAAAACTCAGTAAGTACAAAGCAAAACGGTAAATAACAGGTTCATAAATCAGTCTATAATCATCACAATTTCAATCGTCATTTGTTTCATTTAAACTCTTTAAGCTCTTATCAGCCATTCATTATGCATATGCACATGCACTTCTGTCTTATCTCTTTAACCAATACCGGTATAGTAGAGCGAGCACCTGTCGATGCTCATCCAGGCCCGCCCTGTTTTCATGCAGGAATCACAAGCCCGTCCTTTTTCATACGGGGACCACAGTAGCCCGTCCTTTTTCATACGGGGACCTCAATCTCCACTCCCGTGGAGCGTCCACACGAAGTGGACCTCTGTTATCACATCACTATCATAACATGCATGCAATGCAAGTTCTCCATTTATGCATATCAACATGACATGTCTCAATAATTGTCATTCGTCATTCATCTTCATGCATCCAGAAATAATTAATTTACCACAACATGGTAAGCAATGCACTATTATTCATTTATTAGCAAACATTACCCGAATTTACCGTTTTACCATGCACTTACCTGGTTAGTCTGGGGGACGATGCGTGGACGGCTCCGACCCGGGACCTCCACCTGTACAAACGTCAACCCGACTTAACACATCAAATCAAAACCAGGACTTAAGCGAACAACGACGACTCTACACGCCTGACTCGACTCTAGCATAGAACGCACGGTGTTAAGGACCCATCACGCAGGTACCCAACCCCATTTATTTCTCCTCTTTTCTTTTCATTTCTTTTCTTCCCCCCCCCCCCCCTCTCTCTCTCTCTCTTTTCTTCTTTTTTTCCTTCCCCTTTTCTTTCTCTTTTTTTCCTTCCTCTCTTTTATTCGGTTCAACCGAACGGCCTCAACCACTCCCCCAATTCTCTCTTTCTCGCACGCCACTACGCCCCAGGCGCTCCTCCAGGCGGCGCGACGGCGCGCGGCCAAGCTTGGGCTCGCCGGCCCCGGGCTCACCGTCGGCCGACCTCCGCACGCCCCCGCCTTCTCCTTACCCTTCCCCTCTCATTCCTCTCTTGGCAATTTGCAGCATGGAGGGGCTCCAGCTTGTTGGTCGAGAGCGCCATCGGTGACTCCTCCCAATCCGGCTGGCCAGGGCCAGATCCGGCCATCCCCTACCGTCGGCTACCTCCCCTCCGACCACTCCACCCCCTCCTCGCTCTTCACCTCAGATCCGGCCAACCAAGACCGGATCCGCCTCCTCCCCTCTGCGCGCACATTGGTTGGGTGCGGGGTGCCGCCGCTCGGTCGGCACGGCCTTTGGCCGTGCTCTCGGCTCCGGCCATGGCCTCTACGCCTCCGACCTCGGCCTTCGGCCACACCGCCGCCCCTAGCTTCGGCCGCTCCCTACGGGTAGAGCTCGCTGGCTATGGCTTGCAGCCGACCGGCCACCCCTATTACAGGACGGTTTGCCCCCATCCCCTAACTCTATGTGCTCTTCATCTACTTTTGCATGCTATTGTGCTACGCTATGGGGTTATGGAGGGATGGTGGACGTACTCAATGGTTGGCTTGGCGTGGGTTCGGCGGTCGTAGTTGTCGTTGTCCTTGCTCCGCCGTTGTCGTCCTCACGCCACGACCTTCGCCGACTCCATGGGGCGCCTATCTTGTTGCCCTTCTCCTCCTTGCTCTCTTGTGGCCTGGCTCCTCTCGTCCGGTTCCCTCTTCCTCACTCTCTTTGTATTGCTCTAGCTGGTTTAGTGGGGAAAAGAAGAGGGAAAGAGATTGAGGTAGATACTCTCTAGTGCTAGCTCTAATGAGAAAGTTTTGCTCTCTGGGTGAGTTCTCGGCTGGGGAGGAGAAATGAGAATGGGGCTTTGCTCGGTTTCTGATGGCGTGTCTACTTAAGAGGGCATGGCTATTACTCTCTCTGTGAAATGCCACTTTTGCCCTTCCCATTTAGCCTTGGCTGGGTATGGGCATTATGGACCTTTTGGTCCAAAGGCATTCTGTTTGGAGTTTTTCTACTGCGGCAGGTAAGTTGATAAAAAAATAATAATAGAATTTTCTGCCAGATGACGAAAACCCATAACGCGAGACGGTGCCAACCGTCCCTAGACGGTTTGGGAATCTCTACGAGCGTTACTTATTCGGCATTCTAAAAGCCGATGGGTCTAACAGCAAAACTATCCCTTGGATTACTTCCATTATTAGCATTACTTCTCTTTTGCAATTTAGTGGTATTACAATTTTATTTAAATTACAGCAAACTGAATCGTGGTGTTCATTCTTTGTTGTTGATTTCTCTGGCAACACAGAACCACATCTCTGAGACATAGACGTGATGTGCTCAGCTGAATTGTTCCCAGGACACGTTTCTCGCTACTGCTACACGTAGCTATACTGTCAGTCAGTGCCACAAATCCAAGTTATTTTTCAGCTTATTAAAGGGAACCATCCCCATTTTTATTGGATAAGCCATGCATCATCACGGACAAAATTCAAGTCGCAGGAAATCTGTCCAATAAGCAACCAAAAGGAAAAGAGGTAACTCATCCGCTATGTTCCTGTACGAAACAAGGGCAAGCAAATAAAATGACACTCCATGAGCAATGTTGATTTTCGGCTGCTTCAAATCCTGGAACACTTTCGACCATCCCAAATCGCAGGGTTATTATACCTTAAGTACCAAGGGCTATCAGTTCACAGCAGCAACTGCCTTCTGCGACTCAACAGCCTTCAAAACTTCCTCTCCCATTCGCTTGCATCCAACCAACGTCTGCTAAGAAAGAATATAACTATATATAAGTTTCAGAAACGAGAAAACAAGAGGGGGAAATAGTACCTGCTAATGACAAGTGGCTCAAAGCGATCTTGGTCCCAACACAATTAATCTAAACATGGCATACCGCAAGCCTTATATTGTGCCAAAATCACTCTAGGTGAGCACCAAGTACTTGGCGTTCAAGTAGAAACAATATGAAGCTAATAATCATTTAACTTTCTGTTTGGCAGAAACATACAAAGTAGCTAGTAGGAGTTGAACTTTCCTTCAACATAAATTTAGCAAGTATTAAATGCAAACACGGAATTTGTTGATAATGGTTCCATAACAAATTAATCTTACCGTTCCAGGAGAATATATGTCCCCAGTTCGGAACCCATTGTTCAGTGTTTCTGTAACCGCAGCTTCAATTCTCTTTGCAGCATTTTCTTCTCCAAGGCCATAACGCAATAGCATCGCAGCACTAAGAATTGTAGCTAACGGGTTTGCCTTGTCCTGCACTAGATAAATAGTAAGAGGAAGCAGAATTTCAAACAAAGCTACATCTTAAAGGCCAATGTAGTGTCTAAGTGGATTGTTTTGAAATTAGAAGTCATCTCAACCTGCCCAGCAATGTCAGGGGCAGAGCCATGAATAGGCTCAAAAAGACCAGGTCCCTGCACAGAAAAAGATCCTTCAGCGCTTGTACTTCCATCATTTACAACGTGCATAAACAATTCAGAGGACTTGAGGGAACATTGAAGGGCATCTATTACCGATTCACCAACACTGGCAGATGGGAGCATTCCAATGCTTCCCGTGAGCATTGATGCTTCATCAGATAATATGTCACCAAAAATGTTGTTTGTGACAATGGTGTCAAACTGCCGATGCAGGGAATTTAGTAGGTCAACACATTCTCATATTGCTTAGCCCAGGGTGCATTAAATTACATACAAAGAAACATACCTGCTTCGGATTCCTAATAAGCTGCATTGCAGCATTATCAACATACATGTGTGAAAGCTCAATGTCAGGGAATTCAGAAGCTAGTGCAGTTACCCGTTTTCTCCAAAGCATAGATGCCTACAATGATATTCGAGCGAAAGGGTTGTATTAATTATGTGCAAAATAAAATGTTCAAAAATATATAAGTTTTATCCTTTCAAGAGGTTTTCTAGCGTCAGCAAAATGATAGATCACAATTGCTGTATCCAAATAAATGTCCAAGATAGAAACATCAAATATTTGGGTGTCACAGATATATCTCCATGGCTCAGTTCAAGCTTCAATTCAAATGGATGGGAAGTCACAGATCCATACAACATATACTTCAAAACAAGTTTTGAAAGACGTTTGGGGTTAATATAATAAATTACCTCAAGCACATTTGCTTTGTCAACCGAGCAGAGTCTCCCTCTTCTCTTGCGAGCAACCGCAAATGCAACGCGTGCAATACGATCAATCTGGGGATGAAACACAGAATTCCATTAACACCAAAGATCAAAGTTGTTACAGATGAATGCACTGTTCAATAAAAATGGTATCAAACCCAGAAAGCACATCCTGATATCTGTGAGCAAAGAAACGGCAAAATAAAATGATCAAGAGATTTAGCCATGCTTATGTCTTGGGGGCCAGCAGGGACTATCACTCATTCAAGAAATATTTTTTCAAGGAGAGGTGCTAGAATGTCTAAACAAGGGTGAGGTCACCTCAGAAACTGAATAGATTTCAGTGTTGAAGCCAGTGTCCTCCCCCTTGTCATTGGTTCCAAAACCCCTAGGTTTGCCAAAGTAGATTCCTGCAATGCAGATTTACAAATTACTATTAGAAGTTTCAAGTTTCATCAGAATGCACATAGAAAATTTAAATTAGCAATGAAAGAGAAATAATCATCCATATTTAATCGTAATTTAGTCAACATTACCTCCAGTAAGCTCTCTAACAACCATGATGTCAACTCCTTCAGCTACATCTTTCTTCAAAGTAGATGCATCTACTAACTACAAAAGTGTTAGGCCAAAGAGAAAAGTAACTACAAAAAGAACATTTGAGTACCATTGGCAGACCGGAGCAGCATTGTTATTCAGTATATAACCACACAAGAATCGGAACAAATAAGCTCATTCATCCCAAATCTTGTAGCTATGCTTTCATTTGCTAGTATGCTTATTTATTTAAACAATTGAGACTATTGGTACAGATAGGAGACATGTTAGGATGCCTTTGATACATGGACTCAGATGCAATTAAGCGATACAACCAAGTAAACAGCTAGCTAAACTACGAATGGCAGTGTTGTTAAACAAAGCTTAGTGCTTACATGAATTGCACTGAAAATGATGAGACATGGATATACCTGTGGTAACACTGTAGCTGGCCGCAGATTGGCAAACACACCAAGCCCAGCACGGATCTGGAGCAGCCCGGTCTCCGGCTTGAGGTGCTTCTCATTGTTATCCCACTTATACCTACAACCACAGGGAAAACCACAGACATTACACCCGATTACTGAAGCACAAATGCGCATGACGAATTCCGACCCAACCAAATGCAATTCAACGCTGTTGCTACTTCTTAATCGCTCGCTCACCCTCCTATTGCGCCGAGGAGGACGGCGTCCGAGGCCCGCGCCGCCGCGAGCGTCTCGTCGGGGAGTGGCACGCCGACCGCATCCAGCGCCGCACCGCCCATGAGCACCTCCTGGAAGCGGAGCTCGACGCCTGTGGCAGACAGAAACAAGGGGTCATGCTCATTCTGCTAGTAGCAGGGGTTACGGCATTGAATGCTGAGGGGTTGCTCAGCTTGCCTTCTAGATAGCCGGCGAGGAAGAGGACGTCCTTGGCGACGGCGACCACTTCCGGGCCTATGCCGTCGCCGGGGAGGAGCGTGATACTGTAGCTCCTCGCCGCAGCGGAGCATCGGAAGGTCGCCATCGGACGCCGCTGCGCCGCCGCGCCGCCGCGCCGGCGGGAGAGGCTTAGGGTTTTGAGCGGTGTAGCTTGGAGCTGAGCCATCATGCTTGGTCCTTCGGTCCTTCCTGTCTTTCGGGCCTCAACTAGATTAGATGAGCTCTTGGCCCGTTTCGTTTGGGTCAAGATGTGGGTTAGGGTTTAACCCGGCTAAGAAGATTTAACTTAATCTAATCAAAAGGTTTGAGTTCTTTTTACTTAATGCTTATAATTTTTTATTTTTGCTATATTATCTAGCTTTTAAATGGTATGTCTTTTTAAGATGGGGTCTACAAGTCAATTGTAATAGACACTGTACCGACTTCAGTTATACCGGCCAAAATCACATGCGATTATCTCTCTTTATACTCTCTCGCACATAGCCAAAATTCAAAAGATATAAGCAATAAGTCACAGTCCAAAAGAATCTACTATCCTATAATTAAGTTAACTCACAAGAATTACCTTAATCTGTGGCCAGTGTCTCAGGTCACTGACCCGGTTGGCCGACCGATGGGTCATCAGTCGGACTGCATGTATTTAAATTAAATTTTCATAAGTATATATCTCTCAAAAAAATAGGCACAACAATCAACATTACAATAATAGAAGTATAGAACCATAGCCAATAAGCATGCAACAACTGGACATATATATTATGCTCTACTATTTGAGTTAGCAGCAAATTGCCCTGCTTAAAAGAGCTTTTTTTGAGTGACTTATGGCTGAAAAGCACTGTAGCTGGCTAAAAAATATTGTAGCTAACGGAGGCTTATTTAGCATATTTAAATTTAAAAATTTTAAAAATAGAAAAAAATATGTTAGCCTATCACGTATAATGCAAACAAATACGAGAAAAAAAAGAATCGGCAAAAAAACTCAAAAAAACCAAAAGTATAGAGAAAGACGACATTTATGAATAATGCAAAATAGCCAGGAGCCAAAAGCTCAAACCAAAACAAGAGGGGCCCGAAGAATATCTGGCTTGTGTACATGTATGTAACGCCCCCGTTTCCAGGGGCGCGTACGGACACGGCATTCCGTAACTATTCAAGCATGAACAGTTATGGAGTGTCGCGCAAGAGTATACCATTGCATGCTTACAAGAAAAGACCAGCATATATTTGACATACGGATTAACATCCAGTTTTTACAGCGGGGCGTGCAAGCCCAAAGTATATTACATTACAAAAGGCTCCAGAAACTGCTTCGAGCGCGGCGGAGACCTACAGCTAAGGATCCTCGTCGAAGAAAAGATCCTCTGGGACTTCTTCAACGGGGAGACCTTCTCCTTCGTCTTGATCTTCTAAAGATTAGAATTAAGCAAGCCGTGAGCCAATCAACCGGCTCAGCAAATCCCAAAAGGGATCCTAACTTATTATATGCACGGAATTTCAAAGGAAGGGAAATATATTTGGTGTATTATCTTTGAGTGGATGCAGTTTTATTTGCAATCATTTTAATAAGAGGGACCCAAAACTACTCCTCAAGATCTCAGGGTTTTCCATAAGAGTTCATTAACCAACCTAAACAAGTTAAAGCATGCACAAAACTACTTAAGCTTTGCTGCTGGAATCACCCAAGTGACACAGCTCCAATAACCGGGAGCACGGCGTATTCGAATACCATTTATTTGACTCTGCAGAGTTTGCTCAGCTTTACCCACACGATCCCTCAACTCCCGCTAAAGAGTTAAGAAAACCAGGTCGTTTCTCTGCTCAACTCTTTATATAGGCTCTACCCAGTAGAATTCACTCGGGTCTGGCTCACACCCACACACACACACACACACACATAAGAGAGGACAACGTCCGCTTCGAGTGAATTCCACCGTTGTTAGGTATCCGTCGCACGGCCTACCTAACCTCACTGCTACCCTCCTGTAGAGTTTCAATCGAGTTGAGCAGCTAAAAGACAAGTGTTGACAAGTCAACTCCTGTGGTTGAGCGATCACTGTGACATTTGCTCAGCGTAAGGGTTTCAGTCCTTATATTTTCACATGGCCCGCAACCTCGCCAGGTCCGCGACCCAAACTAAGGTAAGCGGTGGGCGTAGACCGTCCCGCGGTTTCCCACTCACCCTTACCCTACTCCAGCCCTAGGATAAGAGGTAGGCAAAGACCGTCTCGTGGCTCTCCCCCAACCCTTACCCTACCTTGTGCACGCCGGCACTTTCCGCTCTAAGATACGGTGTCCCATACCACCCTACCTTAGAGTCGGGTTTTCCAGATTCTATTGGCCCACAGCCACAACCTTATTAGTGTAACATTTTGCATGATAATAGTAGCCTACAATTCTCTAGATTATCAGATAATTATTTCTAGGGTTTCAAAGGCATGGCTGCAATTTAATCATGACATTTAGCGGTGGTAGGACTATCTATATCACATGTCATTCTAAACATTTTATTTTTATTTTTGAACTAACATTTCAGAACTAGCTCAATGCAATTAACATATTAACATATTTAAACATTATGGGATACAATATGATCAAAGGATTTGGGACTTGCCGTCTATCCGGACGATCTCAGCAAGCTCGAACGTAGAAGCACCGGGGTCCTGAATCTGCTCCTGGGCTTCCGGGATCTCCGACACTAACGCAAACAATTAAAATGAAATAAATCCAGCTTGCAACTAATCAAGCGAGGAAAAATAATCTAATTAAAAAGAAATAAATTGCATAAACACCCCAAATGGAATTTTAGGAATTTTTCTAGGATGAATCTGTGGAAATGGAGTTCACCAGAGGGTCTAGAATAATATTTGGAGTAAAGTGGTGAAATTTGGGAATTTTTGGGATTTTCTGTGATTTTCTAGGATTTATTTGGATTTTCTGGGATTTTAGAAATTAATAAAACACTGGAAAATCGGTTGCACAGTGAAAGGCCGGCCCACGGCCACAGTACGGCCCGGCCGGGGAAGCGGCCCGCGCGGCCGAAGGCCAGCGCGGCCTGTTCGCGCGTGCGCGCGCGCGGGAGAGGGGGATGGGCCGAAGGGAGGCGGCCCGCCAGCGCTGCGCCCGCACGGCTCGGATGGCCGACGCGTGGCTCGGGGCGGACGGCAGCGGGGCGACGCGGGGCGAACGGACGAAGTGGGGAGGCGGGGAGATCGGATGGCTGTGGCAAGGGGAGGCGGGCGAAGCGGTACGGACGAATCGGGCGGTGGAGAGGAGGGGACTTAAGTGGCATCGGACGGCTGCGACAGGATCTCATCCGACGGCCACCTTTAAACGGCAACGGGGAGATCGGGCGACGGAGAAGAGGCCACGTCGCGGGGGAGGAGTCGTCTTCCTCCTCCAGCTGCTACAGTAACCCCGCGGCGAGGTTACGGTGGCGACGGCGGCCTGGGTGCTAGGGGGCTCGTCGGCGACCACCGAGGGTACCGGCAGGTAGAGGGGGCAGCGGGGAACCCATTTCGGGTAGTTAGCATTTGCGGGAACCAAAGGGGAGAGAGGGAGGGAGAAGGGGGTGGTTCGGCCATCTTGCGGTGGAGAGGGTCACCGGCGGCGAGAGGGGCCAATCGGCCGGGATTACACCATCTACGGAGGAGGGGGCTCACATTCGCGGCGGCGGTGTGAGCTGGGGAGTGCCGAGGAGAGCTGGCCACGGGAGCACGGTTGGGGCGGCGGAGGTCGACGGTGACAGAGCTCCTCGAAGGTCCTCCTGTCCAGGGAAGAGCATGAGGAGGGTCAATGAGCTGAGGGGAAGCTCGGGGAGCAAGAAATTTGAAGAATGAGGAAGGGGAGCAGGAGATTGACTCCAGGGGGTCGCCGGCGAAGGGGGAGGCGGTGGCGGAGCTACGGGCGGCGGGAGCTCAATCGGGTGCTCGGGGAGGTGGCTGGGAGTGGTAGGAGGGAAATGGGGGCGCTTGGGGAGCTCGGGAAGCAAAGGAAAAAGAAGGGGAGCTGGGGGAGATTTTATACCCGCACGGGAGGGGGAGCGAGGCGTGGAGGAGAAGCCACGGCGGGCTCTGGGGCGACAGGAGGGGGATGGGGGCAGGTGGGGCGTCTCCTCCGCGAGGTGGGCGGTGACCGGAGGGGTGACGCCGGCGCTGTAGCGCATTAATGGCGACGGACGGGAGCAGGTGCGGGCGAGGGCGCGTCCGCGCGCGGGGAGAGAGGGGGCGGCGACTGCCAAGCGGGGCCGGGGCGAGGTGGGGTGACGTGGAGCGAGGGTGACCGCTCCTTCGGACCCGGAGGGCTGTCGAGGGCGGCGGAGGCGGTCCGAGGCCGGGGTGGCGCGGGGACGAGCGCGGGCGCAGGCGCGGCCACGGGCGCAGCGCGCAGCGCACGCGCGTGCGCGAGGAGAAAGCGGGGCAGGGGCGCGGCGCCAGCGGGAGAGGGAGGACGGGGAGGCGCCGGGGTGAGGGGAGAGGCGGAAAGGGGAGGCAGCGCCAACGAATGGCGCGGGCGAGGGGCGCGCGAGAGGAGAGAAGGCGGAAAAGAAAGGGGGTGCCAAGCAAGGGAGAAAGCGGAATGGCCCAAAAAGGAAAGCGCATTCCGGCGGAACTTTCCCGAAAAGGAAAGTTTCAGAAATCACTCAAAAATGCACCAAAAATCATAAAATTTTCTGGTTTGAATTTTGGGGACTTTTCAACCTACCCCCCTTAAAAGAATCTCGACCCCGAGATTAACTTGGTCCAGGGAGTAAGTTGGGGAAATCTCGCTGCAAATCTGACTCTCGTTCCCAAGTTGACTCTTCAGGTGTATGATTCTTCCATTGTACTCTGCAAAACCTAACGTTCTTGTTTCTGAGCTGTCTCTCTGTCGTTTCAAGTATTTGTAGTGGTTCTTCAGCATATGTGCAGTCATCTTGCAATTCAATATCTGACAGTGGCACTTCATCTGTTGGTTGGCGCAGACACTTCCGAAGCTGGGATACGTGGAACACGTTATGAATTCTGGATAAGTTGGGTGGAAGCTGCACTTGATAAGCTACTTCCCCAACTCTTCCAATTATCTGAAACGGTCCCACATATCTTGGTGCTAATTTGCCTTTGACTTGAAATCTCTTGACTATTTTGAATGGGGTGACTTTAATGTAGACATAATCTCCAACTTCGAAACTCAAGTCTTTCCTGCGATTATCTGCATAGTTCTTCTGTCGGTCTTGTGCCATCTTCAGTCTGTCCCTGACAATCCTAACATGTGTTTCTGCATCTTGAGCAATCTGGGGACCAATGAGTTGTCGCTCTCCTGTTTCTGTCCAGTTCAGTGGAGTCCTGCATTTCCTGCCATAGAGTGCTTCAAACGGTGCCATTTGAATGCTGGCTTGATAGCTGTTGTTATATGAGAACTGAGCAAATGGTAGACAGGTGTTCCATGTTGCTCCATACACTATCGCACAAGCTCTCAACATGTCTTCTAAAATCTGGTTGGTCCTCTCTGTCTGCCCATCTGTCTGTGGGTGATATGCTGAGCTGAAATTCAGATCGGTGCCCATGGCTTCATGCAACTTTTCCCAGAACTTGGATGTAAACTGTGCTCCTCTATCTGACACAATCTTCTTCGGAACTCCATGCAGTGTCACAATTCTGGTCAAATATAACTCGGCGAGTTTATCCTTCTCATAGGTTTGCTTGATCGGGAGGAAATGAGCCACCTTGGTCAATCTATCAACAATGACCCAAATAGCATCATATCCCTCACGAGTCTTGGGAAGTCCAGTGATGAAGTCCATGCCAATGCTATCCCATTTCCATTCGGGAATTGTTAAAGGTTGTAACAATCCCGATGGTTTTTGGTGGTCTATCTTGATCTGTTGACAGACATCACATTTGGCTACATATTCTGCCACTTCTTTCTTCATTTGGTTCCACCAATATCTTTTCTTCAAATCTTGATACATCTTTGTGCCTCCTGGATGAATTGAGAATTGAGAGGAGTGGGCTTCAGCTAGGATCAACTCTCTCAACTCTTTCTTGTCGGGTATGCAATAGCGATCACGGAAGGTAAGGATCCCATGCTCGTCTATCGCATACTCTGATGAACTTTCTTCTTGAATATTCTTTTTCAGTTTTTGAATCTCTTCATCTTCATCCTGGGCTGCTTTAATCTGATCTGGCAATAGTGGTTGAATCTCTAAGGCTGCTTCTTCACCTTTTTCTGTGATTACCAAGTTCAGCCGTAATATATCTCTCTACAACTCTGGTGGGTATTCTGATTGACTGTCTTTGCTTGGACGAGCCTTGCGGCTAAGGGCATCAGCAACTACATTTGCCTTGCCTGGGTGATACTGGAGATCAATATCATAATCTTTAATCAGTTCCAACCATCTGCGTTGTCTCATATTCAACTCCGGCTGGGTGAATAGGTACTTCAAACTCTTGTGATCTGAGAATATCTCACAACGATTTCCTAGCAAGTAGTGTCGCCAAATTTTGAGGGCATGCACCACAGCTGCTAGCTCCAAGTCATGTGTGGGATAATTCTCCTCATGCGGCTTCAACTGTCTTGATGCATAGGCAACAACCTTTCCGTCTTGCATAAGCACACAACCCAAACCTTGCTTTGAGGCATCACAATAAATCTGAAACTCCTTCTCTGGATTGGGTAAAATCAGCACTGGTGTTGTTGTCAACTTGGTCTTCAACATCTGAAAGCTTTCTTCGCATGCATTAGTCCATGTGAACGGTTTGTCTTTCTTCAACAATTGAGTGAGTGGGCGAGATATTCTTGAGAAACCTTCTATGAATCGGCGATAATAACCCGCCAATCCTAGGAAGCTTCTCACTTCAGTCACTGTCTTAGGCTGTTTCCATTCCATCACTGCTGAAATCTTTTCTGGATCGACCTTCACTCCATCTTCAGATATAACATGACCCAAGAAAGCGACTTCTCTCAACCAAAAACTGCATTTATCAAATTTTGCATATAACTTATGCTCTCTCAATCTGGTCAAAACCATATGCAAATGTTGTCTGTGCTCTTCTTCACTCTTGGAGTATATCAGAATATCATCAATGAAAACAATCACAAATCGATCCAATTGGTCCATATGCACCAGGTTCATAAGATTCATGAAATACGCTGGCGCATTAGTCAAACCAAAAGGTACGACCGTGCACTCAAACAATCCATATCTGGTAATGAAGGCTGTCTTCTCTCGATCTTGCTCTCGGATCTTGAGCTGATGATAACCCGAGCGCAAATCGATCTTGGAGAACACTTTGGCTCCTTTAAGTTGGTCAAACAGATCATCAATTCTTGGGAGGGGATACTTGTTCTTGATGGTGACAGCATTCAAACCTCTGTAATCTACACACATTCTCAATTCGCCGTTCTTCTTTTTCACAAACAGCACTGGGGCTGACCACGGTGAAGTACTGGGTCGAATGAATTCTTTCTCTTGTAACTCATCTAACTGCTTCTTCAGTTCTTTCAGCTCACTGGCTGACATTCTGTATTGGTGCTTGGCAATTGGTTTGGTACCAGGTACCAACTCTATTGCAAGTTCTACTTGCCTGTCAGGGGGTCTACCTGGTAATTCTTCTGGGAATACATCAGGGTACTCTTGCACAATTGGCACTTGGTCAGGTGTAGCTGCTATCATGTTGATCATACGTTTCTTGGCATCTTTCAGCACTTGTCGATCTGTCTCTACTACTATTTTCTGACCTTCAGAGTTAACCAATGACACTGTTTTGATCTCGCAATCTACCTTGCCTTTATTTCTGGCCAACCAGTTCATGCCCAAGATGGCATCTAAACCAGACATGTCTAACTGCAACAAGTCTGCTCTAAAGTCTACCCCTTGGATTTTTATGTTAAGTCCCGCACACCCACGGTGGGACTCCATTCTAACCCCAGGGGTTTCCACCACATATGGTCTTGGCAATGCAACAGAAGGTAATTGATTTCTTGCAGCAAAACTCTTTGAAATAAACGAATGCGTTGCACCAGGGTCAAATAAAATCAATGCAGGTATGGAATTGATTGGGACATACCGGCAATGATGTCACTTGCTCCAGCGGCATCCTCTGCAGATACATGATTCACTCTGGCATAAAAAGTGGGTCTGACATTGCTTCTGCCTCTGCCTCTGCCTGTAGCTGAGAAATTCGCAGTGCCTGCAGGTGACTGAGGGTTGGCTGCTTTAATCTGCAAGAATCCTCCTTTGGGGGTGCCGGGGGTTGCTTGTGACTTAACCTCTTGCTGTTGTTGGTTCTGAACTTGCAACTTGGCTGCATCTGAGGGCAAGTTCTTCCTAGGACACTGGTCTCTGTAGTGCCCTATCTCACCGCAGTGGAAACATGCGTTTGACCTTCGCGGGCAGCTACTAGCCAGGTGATTTCCACCACAAGTGGGACACTTGAGAGCCAATGGTAGAGGGGAAACATAATGCTGAGTCTGGTTGGAATGGTTCTTCGGCATCATCACATACTGTCGGGAAGATGGGGATCGATATGAAGAAGATCCCG